>WOVY01009672.1:300000-455000 GCA_013436015.1 Rhipicephalus annulatus
TTTGCCTTTAAGATTTCATGTTTATCAAAGAGCACTGAAGTGCGCAAACGGTCTATTCTACCCTGGTAATTTTCATAACAGCGAAGTATTTTCTTTTGTAGCATTATAAGTTTGTTATAATTTTTCGCTGTTGTGGTACCCCATACTAGTACGCCGTAACAAAGTCTCGAATAGAATAGGGCACTGTACAAATTTTTCTTCAGCCACTGAGGAATGAGGGAACCAATTCTGTACAGGCATCCTACCGTTCCCGCAAGTTGCCTAACTAAATGATTAACGTGGACATTCCACGTTAAATCTTCACTGAACCATACCCCAAGAAATTTTTGATGTTTTTCTCGTTTTATGATGTTCCCGTCAAAGCTTATCTTTATGTCATATTTAACATGTTTATTTATTGGGCGAAATATGATATATGTCGTCTTCTTGGCATTTAACTGTAGCTTGTTTTGTTTAAGCCAGTTTGAGAGTGACGTCATATATTCATTTACATTTTTTTCTAGTATTTCTAAGTGATCTGATGTGAAAAATACATTTGTGTCGTCTGCATACATAATAAGCTGTGGTGAGGCGGGTATACATACAATATCATTAACATAAAGCAAAAAGAGCAAAGGACCCAGTATAGAACCCTGCGGAACTCCTTGGGTCAACTGAAGCCGACTTGATGTAGCTGTCTTCATTTGTACTAGTTGATACCGGTTATGCAAATAGTTTTGTAATAGCTTAAGGGTGACCCCACGTATGCCGTACCGTGATAGTTTCCGTAACAATATATCATAATGTATTGAATCAAAGGCTTTTTTTAAGTCCAAAAATAAACCAAGCGTAAATTTCTTATTTTCCATATTTGTAATTATTTGATCTTTAATAATCGTTAACGCTTGTTCAGTAGACTTATTTTTCTGAAAACCATACTGACATGTTGTGATGATGCCATACTTATTGAAAAAGGATAACAACCTGACGTGAATAACGCCTTCAAAAACCTTTGATAATGTCGAAAGTACTGAAACGGGTCTATAATTTGACATATTATTAATGCCACCTCCTTTGTAAATTGGGGTTACCCTTGCAACTTTTAACTGTGCCGGAAACACGCCTGTTTTTAGTACAAGATTTACTATGTAAGCAAGCGCCTCGGATATTAGCGGACATATCAACTTTAGTTCAGCTGCAGTGATTTCGTCTATACCTGGCGTCACATTGCTCTTAAGTTTTTTTATTAGGTTAGCTATCTCAGCACTGTCAGTAGGAAGCATAAAGATTGAATTCTGCATAGCTGTTGTTTCTTCGAAACACGAGTCATCTTCGCTTTCAGAAAAGCCACTGTACGCGCCCGCATTGACGAAATGACGATTTATAGCATTGGCTAGGTTCTCGCCACGCAGCACCACGTTTCCCTCTTGCATTTCTGTGATGTCATATCTTGCTTTCTTTCTCCCAGTAAGGGCATCCACTGTTTCCCAGACCCTTCTTGGGTTATCACATATGTTCTGAAATTTTTTCTGATAATATTCTCGTTTAGCCTTTTTTAAGTCTGATGTAAGTGCGTTGCGGTATTTTTTGTACTCGGCAAATGCTTCGGGTTCTCGTAGGCTTAAAAAATTTTTAAAAAGGCCATTTTTTATTTGAATACGTTTATAAAGCGAGCAGTCTATCCAAGGTTTCCGGCAAGTTTTTCTCTTTCGGAAAGAGACTTCTTTCCTAGGAAATGCCGTGTTGTAACAGTGACGTAATGCATTCAAAAAACCATTGTAGGCCTCATCAACATCTTTTATCTTATATATATCATTCCAATCTACTGCTTTGACGAGCTGAAAGAATAAGTTCTTACTTTCACTATTTATGTTGCGTCGGACGAAGGTTTCCTTCTGTTGCTTTTGGTGTTTCAATGACAAGGGTATGAAACAAAAAACTGGCAAATGATCGCTAAGATCACTTGACACGATACCGCTTATGGTCTCCGCTGGGTTCGAATTTGTAACGCATATATCGAGTAATGTTGCACTGTCCCTGGTCACTCTGGTAGGGGAGCATACATGATTTGCACAACCAAACGCAGAAAGCAGTGTCTCAAAATGTACGGCGGGCGTATCGTTTGCAGCAAGATTGATATTAATGTCCCCCATGATAACATAAGAAGTGTTGTGAAGTAATGGGGAAGATAGGAGTGTGTCTATAAACTCTAAAAAACGTGTTTTGTGCCCTTGAGGCGGCCTATAAATGACAATCGCTACAAGTTTATCAACCTTTATAGCCAGACATTCAAAATCTGTTGTGATTACCGACAGTTCTAGTTTTTCATGGGTATATTTTTCTTTTAAATAAATTGCGACTCCACCTCCTTTTCTGTCCGCGCGGCAAAGATGCTCAGATCGATATCCAAGAAAACTTGGGACATTATTATCATCGGTTAACCACGTTTCAGTGAACATAAGCATATCAAAGTTTATTGCCGCGGTGTCTAGAAAAATGCTTATGTCGTCTATTTTACTTCTAATACTCCTGGCATTCACATGTAAAGCAGAAAGAAAATTCTTATTTTGTGGATAACACGATTTTAAATCAAGAACATTGTAATACTTATGAGTTTCACTGAAAACACTCATAGTGAACAACGAAAAACAACATTGGTACACGCAAGATACACTCAACAAACTCAGCACATTTTTTCTATGTCATCTTGACAGGTCACATTAACCACAGCAGAAGATTCATCCTTACGGGCAAGCACTCTACCACCAGAAGTCCAGACAAACTTCCATTGTTTTTCCTTTTTTCTTTGGATGGCGGCTGAAAGCAGCGCCTTGTTAGCTTGAGTTAGGTGCTCATTTACAAAAATAGCAGCCCCTGGTCTAAGACCAAGCATTGAAGTGTCTAATCTCCTCTTTCTACATTTAGCCAGAAAATCATTCCTCTTTCCACGCCTGACGAACCGAGCAAGAATGTTCTGAATTGTAGGTTTTGGCGTGCGAACCCAGTGACAAATGTCAATATCTGACGTGTCAACGGTCTCACCCACGCTATCCCCAATCTTTTGAAGAATACTGAAAGCATCACTACCAGGTGGTACGCCTTTAATCTCCAGGTTATTTGAACGCTGATACTGTTCTAGCTCATCACACTTCTTCGACAGGCGCTCATTCTCTGTCTTTAGTTTCCTGTTTTCACTAAGCAGTTTCTTCATTTCCTGCCTTACTGTCCTGATATCTTCTGCGACGTCTTTAACATCATTGCATACATCAGAACAAAAAGACACTCCCTCTTTCAGTTCCTTCATTTCTACCCGGAAATCACGTTTGAAGTTCTCAAACGCCCTGAACAGGTCACGTAACTCTTTAGAATCTGCCGTATCTTTTCCAGAGCCCTTACTTCCCATTTCCAAAATGTCATGCACAACAACAGCAAAGACGCTATGTTCGGCAGCAGTGCACTCCTATGCCAGAGAAACAAATGGGACTAGCCTCACCTGCAAAAGCAGTAGATTGAGCGTCAGAGGTACGCCTTTCTTGTGCACTGCTGCCGAACTAAGCGAGCCGCAGGATTCCGCCGTCTTTTCTACTGTTCGCCGTCACTCCCTCCGTGTCAGCTGACTTGATAGGCTCATGCGCCGAAATGGCTGCGCAGAAACGCCGAAGCGATGTCCGGGGGCCAGCGTGTCTTGCTTGTTCGTTGAAGAAACGGCAGTATTTCCACGAGGCTCGGTAGGCCGACTTGGCAGGGAAATCTGCAAAAGCAGTAGATTGAGCGTCAGAGGTACGCCTTTCTTGTGCACTGCTGCCGAACTGCCGTCCGTGGACTACGTAGGAACGTAGTCCACGGACGAAAACTCGCGGTACTTCGACTTGCTGTCCCTCTAAGTATTGAATGACCAGAAGTAATTCTGGGTCCATTCGTTGATCATGAGCCATCTCCGACACATTCACAGCTCCAAGAAATGCGGAGTCTTGTTCATGCTCAGGAGACGAGTTCTGGATTGGTGCTCGTGACAAGCAGTCCGCGTCATTGTGCTTGTGGCCAGACTTGTAGACTACGGTGATGTCGTATTCTTGTAGACGTAGGCTCCATCTAGCAAGTCTTCCGGAAGGATCCTTGAGGTTCGCAAGCCAGCACAATGAATGATGGTCACTGATGGCTCGGAATGGTCTACCGTATAAATATGGACGGAACTTACTGATGGCCCATATAACTGCGAGACATTCCTTTTCCGTAGCTGAATAATTATACTCAGCTTTCGACAGAGTGCGGCTTGCATAAGCAATAACTTTTTCTTCCCCGTTCTGCCATTGAACAAGAATAGCACCGAGGCCAACGTTGCTGGCGTCCGTATGAATGTCTGTTTTGGCATCTTCGTCAAAATGAGCAAGTATTGGGGGTGACTGCAAACGCCGTCGTAACTCAGAGAAGGCGTCTTCTTGCTCTTGGTGCCAGATGAATGGCACACCTTCCTTCGTAAGCCGTGTCAGTGGTTCCGCAATCTTGGAAAAATTTTCAACGAAGCGCCTATAGTAGGCACAAAGCCCCAGGAAACGTCGCATAGCTTTCTTGTCTCTTGGCCTTGGGAAATTTTCAACCGCAGTGATCTTATCCGGATCTGGGCGGACACCGTGAGAACTGACAATGTGCCCGAGGAACCGAAGCTCCCGGAACCCGAAGTGGCACTTTTCGGGTTTGATCGTAAGTGCAGCCATACGAATAGCGTCCAGTACCGTTCTCAGTCTCTGTACATGCTGCTCGAACGTAGTGGAAAAAATTACTACGTCATCCAGATAGACAAGACATGACTGCCATTTGAGGCCGGAGAGCACAGTGTCCATCATCCTCTGGAAGGTAGCGGGAGCAGAACACAAACCAAATGGGAGTACTTTGAACTCGTAGAGTCCGTCGGGTGTCACAAACGCCGTCTTTTCCCGATCTCGTTCGTCGACTTCTATTTGCCAGTACCCGCTCTTTAGATCCAACGATGAAAAAAAGTGAGCATTGCGCAGTTTATCCAACGTATCGTCGACTCGTGGGAGTGGGTACACGTCTCGCTTCGTGACGAGGTTGAGTTTTCTGTAATCAACACAGAACCGCATGGTGTTGTCCTTCTTCTTCACCAGTACTACCGGCGATGCCCATGGGCTTTTGGAGGGCTGTATGACATCGTCGTCGAGCATCTCCTGTACTTGCTTCTTTATCGCCTCCCTTTCTTTTGGAGCTACTCGGTATGGATGCTGACATACTGGTCTAACATGCCCTTCGATTACAATGCGGTGCTTTGCTACAGGCGTACGTCTGACTTTCGAAGAAGAGGAAAAACACTCTGCGAATTCCTTGATCAACTCCACAATCTGGTCTTTCTGCAGAGATGAAAGCTCTCGGTCAATATCTATTTTCTCGAGGACACTGTCCACTGTTGAGGGCGTTGTAGGTACTTTTTCCATGGTGCAAACATCTGAGACTTGTACGTAGTCATGAAGTGATGCTATGGCTGCTCCCTTCGCCACATGCTGTACCTCGTTGGTAAAGTTAGTCAATAGCACATCAGTATATCCGTTCCGCAGGTTCACTAGACCTCTCGCCACGCGTATTCCCTTTGTGAGCAGCAGTTCGACATTTCCATCAGCTAGTCCGGCATATTCACGAAAAACGTCGCTTTTCACAGAAACTGTCACGCTGCTACGTGGCGGCACTGTCACACCTTCATCCACAATACGAAGAGACGAAACAATTGGTTGCTCCGCATGACACACGGCAACAGCGTTCTCTGTAGAAAAAGAAACTTGGGATTTCTGCAAGTCGATGATGGCACTGTTTGCTTGCAGAAAGTCCATGCCCAGAATTGCCTCACGGGAACATTCAGGGAGAACAATAAAACTGCAGACGTACACATGGCCTCTTATTCCCACTCTCGCTGTGCACAATCCTACGGGGCTGACTAAATGCCCGCCGGCGGTGCGTATCTGCGGTCCGGTCCAACGAGTGAGCACTTTCTTCAGCTTATTTGCGAGCATGCTACTAATTACTGAGTAATCTGCACCTGTGTCTATTAGCGCTATGGTTTCGACGTCGTCTATTCTGACTTGTAGCTCGGATGTCACGTCACCATTACTGCGCTTGTCCGTCGTTGTGTCAGTATCGTCGTCTGATCCGGTTAGCCATGGAGGGTTTTCAGTTTTTCGAAAATCAGCGGCCCTGCCTCCACAGGTCGCCGGTTCTAGTTTTCCCGTCGCGGGCTTGGTGAACGACGCCTCGGGAAAGTAGATGATGGGTGTGGACTCGGCGACCTATTGCGCATTGGTGCAATCGACCGCGATTCTTGTCGCTGAGTGTTTGGATAGGCATAGCGCGAAGATAAATATTCTTCGATTTCGTAAGGGCGCTCACCGTTACGAGGGCAGGGCGCATTCACTGGAAAGCCACGTAGCCCGACCCGACGGTAGTGGCATGTCCGATAAAGATGACCTGCCTTTTCTTTGCGGTCCGTGTTCGGATAGGTTGCGATCAGCTCTCGTCGGAAGTCGTCCCATGACAGCAAGGACGCTTCGTGGTTCTCGAACCACGTACGTGCCGAATCTTGCAGGGCGACGTAAACGTAACGAAGTTTTCGGGCTTCGTCCCAACCATTCAAACGTGCAACGCGCTCGAAGCCTTCAAGCCAGTCCTCGGCGTCTTCAAAGGTCTCACCGTGGAAGACCTCTGGTGTACGTGGCGAATCCACGATGAGGTGAGATGGAGATGGCATCGACTGGGTGGCCATCGCAGTGACGCTTGTGCTTGAGGTCTCGACAGGTCTTGATGAGTCAATTAGGGGGCCAAACTCGGGCTGCTCACCACGTAGTCGGCGACTCGTGCGTTGGTGCACAGGTGTCAATTCTGCTGGCTCCAATCTTCTGGGATCTGGGCTTCTCCTTGCCTGTGGTGGGCTTGGAATCATACCCAGCACGTCCACCAGATTGTTACGAATAAATATAGCACCTGGTACTATATAAACTCTTTATTTAGGGCGAACTTGTGCCCGTAAACTCGAAGCTAAAAATGGTCAGCCAAAAAATGTCTGTGCCCGCTGACTCTAACTTCGTCGGTCTCTTCTTCTGCTTCTCCAGTCTCGTGCCAGTCCCATGGCGTAGCATCGTGGCGCGTGCAGGACGGCGTTCCATGGCGCGGCTTTCTTGCTGCTTGCTTGACGGCTTTTACGAACGCGAATTGTGGTGCGCGTCTTCTGCGATGGTCGAGCTGTGGCAATATATATATATATATATATATATATATATATATATATATATATATATATATATATATATATATATAAAGCATCTCTGGGGAGACGAGGCAGGCACAGCAGCACGCGATTCTCCCATTCAGCGGTGTACCAAACGTGTTTTTGCGTGATATGCGTAGCGCGCGAATAACTTTGAGCACCAGGCACATTAGGAAAACAGGGGGGAAATCGGGACTCTGTTCTTAGTTTTTGCTTTTAAACAGAGAAAGTGCAGCATGCGTTGGGTGCTGTACAGCATCAAAATTTTCGGTCTTATTTTTTTTTAATATCTTTATGACGAGAAAACACTATAAAATGCTTCGTACGTCGTATTCTTTGTTAAGGGGTCCCTGAAACCCTTTTCAAAGGTAAAGAAGTGCGTTGCTCCGCTGCGGTGGTCTACTGGATGAGGTACTATGCTGCTGATCCGCAGGTCGCGGGATCGAATCCTGGCTGCAGCGGCTGCATTTTCGATGAAGGCGAGAACGCTCTAGGCCCATGTGCTCAAATTTGGATGCACGATAAAGAACCCCAGGTGGTCGAAATTTCCAGAGCCCTCCACTATGGCGTCTCTCATAATTATATGGTGGTTTTGGGACGTTCAAACCTCACATATCATTGAAATCATTAAAGGAATCCGTCATTCTTCCTTGATGTTTGCCAGTTTTCTGGTGCAAGTAGTGACGTCAGCAGACTGCTCACATGACGTCGGGTGGAAATAAGCTCTGGATAGAAAGGGTATCTGCCGTAGGCACCGCTTGGTGCAAGCGATGCCAGAATGTTTGAGAAAAAAGGGTTTGAGATGGTTTCGAACTGTTCCCTGAAAAGACGCGGACGTCGGGAGTTGTCTTGTTTATTTCGGATCTAATACAGATAACAGTGATAATGCTTGATGATTTGATCAGACCGATGATCTGATTACCGACAACTGTGATTCCGCAATCAGGGTTGGTTGGGTGGGTGATTGTTCTTTAGTGACCTACAGCACGTAAATCTCCTGCTTTTAATTTCGTGGGCACCAGTTCACCTTGTAGGGTCTCATATTTCGCAGCCCATCTGGCGCCTCCTGCTTCGTCACGACCACGTGACAATCGCTTTGGTATTTTGCCACAGGCTATGACAAGTACTGGCGCTAGTGTGGTCAGATGATGCTTAGTTACCTAGACAACGTTGCTACTAAACTTTCGAAAGTTTGCTCTAGGCCAAAAACAAGAACTCGCGGGGTACGTTGCGCATTTATCTGAGACTATTCGAAGACTAAAGGCATGTTTATTTTTTTTTCAGTCCATGCGTTAGGAAGCAGGGAATACGAGCCGTGGCTTCGCATGCCATTGCCAAGCGCTGTCTTCAGTTCCTTCTGTGGAGGTCGCGCGCCCTTTCGTATTCTTCACCGTCCAAAAGAGGGCGCTACAGCGGCATAGTGTGGGGTTAAGTCACGCCACGTTACGCGAGAATTTGTGACCGCATGACGATGCCACAAACGTTTGCGATCTGTGCTGTCATGTGTTCATAATCACGTGGTCACCATTCCTTGCATCACTTGTCGCCGACGCCGCAGGATGGTTGCCGCAGACGGACGCATGTCTCTTTCGATTAAGCATGTATGGCTTCCGCTTTGAAACAAAACAAAACGAAAACGTTCTTAACTTTCTGCCGTCCGCAACACTATCTGCTGCGAGTCGCTAACGTGGCTTGCTATGCTACGTGGCGTCAAGCACGCTTCGAGCCGTCGTGCCTGAACGGTGACGTATAATGACGTAGCTATTTTCTTCCTTCTTTGTTTTTTTTTGCCTGGTGCCTCTTCACGCCCCATTTTCTTTCCTTCTTGTCATCGATTCCACGCGCAGGTCGTTCGGCATTGACGAGTTGGGCTAAGAAAGGGAAAGTGATTTATGCTGACACTCGACCCGCTTCGGGGTTCAAGCGGTGTTCAGGCGCCCAGATCGTGCCAAACCGCAAAGCCAGGTCGCAAGCCGCTTCTTCTCACGTGCCTTGGAATGAAAAATGTCTGCTGCGGCAGGCCGCTGGTGCAAGTGCATGAAAGAAAAGGAAACGCCTATTTGGGAGATCTCAAGTGAACCCTAAATGACCCATAAGAGTATGACCTACATTAATCTGTTTCATTTGTTTTCTTGGTTATGGCTAGCTCTGTCTGTTTCGCTTCGCAACGTCATTTTTTCCCATACATTTTTTAGAGGCAGTAGTCGTTTATATCAATAGCGTGAAAATATGCGCCCTTGACAGCACCATCTTCCGCTTACCTTCGTACACATACACGTGATGGTTTCGAAGTTTTAGACATTTGCTGTTGTTGTTGTAACACTGTCGCCGTGGTAGAACATTGGTTATGGTGCTCAGCTGCTGACCCGAAGATAGCGGGTTTGATCCCGGTATGCTGGCCTATTCCGATGGAGGTGAAATGGTAGAGAGTGTAGAAGCTCGTGTACTGTGCGATCTCAGTGCACGTTAAAGAACTTCAGATGGTCGAAATTACCGGAGCTCTATACTACAAAGTGTCTCTAATAATCATAATGTGGTTTTGAGGCGAATAATCTCAGTTTATGTTCCTGCTAACTGATGAGATGGACAAGGAATAATTCTACTAAAATTCTTGATTATTTTCCTATAGTGAGTCCTGATGAGCGATAATGCGTTTCGGTGCAAAGACGGGACTATCAGCACTTTTCGGGGTTCGCGCGTGCTTTGTTTTACAGCTACACGTCGCTGTACCCACCACGATTGTCTACAGCTGTCCGGAAGTAGCAGGATCTAGTCCCGACCGTGGCAGCCATGATTTCGGAGAAGGTGAAAACGCTCCAGGTTGGTGTAGCTTAGACGCTATCAAAAGAACCTCAGGTTGTCGAAATTTTCAGAGGCATCTACTACGACTTCTCTTGTGATCGTGTCGTGGTTTTACGACGTTATACTCCAGGTATTATTATTATACAGGACGCTGTGATATTCTAATTTTTGTGCCCATTTGAACAAGTTGTATTCTTCTGGTCCACGGCACGTTTCCACTTCAACATTTTTAGAATTTATTTACTTGGAAGTGACTTTATTATTGTTACATTAGAATCCATATTTCGTGGTCGCTGTAATTTTGTGTGTGTGTGTGTGAGAGAGAGAATGAGGTTCAGTGGATTTTGTGAGCTTTAGTTTAGCGTAAGTGGCATAACAGAATACGGTGGATTCAGGTGAACAAATTCAGAACGAAATGCACTTATCGCGTGGAACGGTCCCGCTCTTTGTGAAATGTAGCGCCAAATTAGACGCTCGCGAAAATGGTTTAGCCTAGATGAAAAATCAAGACGGGTGTCCTTTGGGAGTTGGTTAAATTATGCGTGCACCTTCACGTTTACTATAGGTAGCTGCCGCGTCTGAAATGTCGTTGTCGGGTGATATCCGCAATGAGCCTGATCTACGACACAAACACCATCAACAAAAACGACTCACCTCGCACGAACTTTATTTGTCCTGATTGTCGCTGCCTACCTTTCTTTAACAATCGTACGATTGTTTTCCGTAGCAGAACACAGCTATTTAGCGAAGTCACATAAGCCGAGGTGGTTGTCATAATAGTTGACAAGTGCGTTAGGTCACCATCAATGGCTGTCACCGACAAGGAGTTTGTCTTCCTGACGATGGTATACTGCATCTTGAGACTGTTTTATTGAATGTACACTCTTATGAAGTCCTCATAGCGTCCATGTGCGCGTATGCGAAATGTGTACTCAGTTGGTATATTAAAAGATCCAGTGTCACAACAATTTTAGTTGTAATCTTACGCTGGGCGTGTCTTTTGTGTTGTCCGCTTCCCCATTTTTAGTAGTCGCTCAAAAAGTTGTGAATTACCAAGTTTCCCAAAAATGCTTCTTTATTAAGCGTCTTTCACTTTCTCTCTAGCAGCCCTCATTGTTTCTTCTCTCTAAAACTTGAGCGCGTGCTATGGGACAGAATCTCGAACGCTCTCATGGTACGAGCATACTGTAACCACCACTAAAACCTGTGCTTGAAATAAAAATGTCCAAATGTTTGAGAGAGAGAGAGAGAAAGACAAAGCACGCTTAGACAGTATAAACGATCAGGATGAGTAGAAAGTTCCTTCTTAACCCTTTTCTACCTCCCTTGACTTCACCCGGAACCAGTCGGCTTCTGGCAGTTAGATAGGCTTGACCAATTATTTACTTTTCGTCTTGTCTTTCGGAGCTAAGGAGAGATGATTCCCATGACTCGTCGTTCCCATTTTGACCGTTTAGTGCTGGGCATTAGCAAGGTGTTTGATTGGGCTGGTTGGTGCTGCATGGTAGACGAAGAAAATGCTTAACAGCGCAAACGACAGGAGAGCTCTGTTCTCGTCTCTTCTATCCTTTCCTGTCGTTTGCGCTTTTAAGCACTTTCTTCGTCTACCAGTGCTAGGCAGGCACAGAATATGTGATCTTGGGTAGCTGTACCTTCTTTGTTTTGACATTTAAGAGAGTGGACCTTACGAATCGATTTGTTTAGGATATAGGGTTTCGGAAAGGTACCCTACTTCAGTTTTCACAAGATTAGTTCTTATTTTTGAGAGATTCATTGCTACGATGGTGGGAGGGGTGAAGAGTACCCCTGCGCAATCTGCAGTTCTATAGTGTTTCGACAGTGTATCTGTTTTTTTTACTGCTTCTTTGATATGGTGTTGTTTGCCGGCGTGGGGGCCTGGCTTGTGAGGACTCTGTGACCTCGTTGGCCACCTCTTTCTTTGTGTAAACATGATTTGCGAAGCGTGAATAATTGTGCTTTGCCTAGTATATTTAATAAAGCTGTTTGTGAAAACTTAACCTGCGCAACACATTACCGGTAACGGGAGTACTTTACGCTATGTTGAAGCTTTCTATCTAAATTTCCGCCTAACAAAAAAATTGCCCGCAGCTTCCCTCGGGGGAACACTGAGGAGGATGCGGAGCATATAATTGGTTAACGGGGTGTTAAAGTGCGACTTACTTGGGTTGATGGCTAAATTGGTTAACGTTGATGTGAAATGGGGTGTTAAATTGCGACTTACTTGGGTCGATGGCTAAATTGGTTAACGTGGTTGTAGGAGGGGGTGTTAAATGAGTGAACACGTACACACGTATGCGAAAGGGCGGCGCTGGTCGAAGGGACGTCGATCATTGTGTTTGTGGATTCGTTGGAATTCATTTCACCGCGACCTTGGACGTCGACGCGCCGTACAAACCAACCGACGAGTGGCAACTGAGCGAGCGAGCGCCGACCTTGAGTATATATACAGCGCGACGGCGCATGCGCTGTCAGCTGTCGAATGTTCTCGAAGGAGAAGCGCGCGCGGCACAGATGGTGGGCGATGGCGCGACGGCGCATGCGCGCGCGTTAGCTGCCGAATGTTCGAGAAGCGGTGCGGACGGCGCGGACGGCGCACTACAAGGCGCGAGTATAAGATGCTTCCGCATCTAAAAAAAATCCCAGCTTTGCCACAAAGGTGAAACAAAGAACGCGATAGCAACAAAATTAAAGGTCGTACACAAAATGGGAATTAGATCGAAACGTGCCCCGCGTTTCTCACGCACAAATGACGCACGAAATATACGCAAAGGTATAGATGCACGCCAATAAGCGTCTCAGTTGTTACTTCGCTGTGTCTGAAAAAACGCGCGCTTTTCGCAAACGGAGACTGCAATGATTGCAGTGACCTTTGTGCGCCCGGCAACTACAACAGAATCGTTCCAGATAAAGCCCGAGGCCAGCCAAGACACACGATCTGCCTGTCCCCCCCCCCCCCCCCTCAAGATAAGGGTGCGCGAGGGAGCGTCCTAAGTGGGGCAAACTACGCGTGGGAGATTAGAGTGCGCGCCGTCGCACGATGTGGCGACGCGCGCTCAGTGCGCCATCTTGCTGGTAACACGATAGCCCCCCCTGAGATGACCGTGAGCAGCGGTAAGTAGTAGATATCAATCGCTTGCCGTTTGATTGGTGAGAGCGTGCTCCTCGCTGGCTCAGTGGTTGATGCCCCGCGTTCGCGACGCAGAAGTCCCACGTTTGATTCTGCGCGTCGGAGTGTTTTTGTGGGTTTTTGTTTCTTGCATATTTATATATATATATACGTATACATATACGGTGAGTTACGGCGACGCCGACATCGACGCCGACGCCGGTGGCAAAATCCAGCCGATAGTGTCCATATAGTTGTTTTCGCAAATAAACACCTTTGCTGACTTTTCTAGCTTTAACTTTTTCGCAGTATTAGTCTTGCTGCGGCGCTGCACGCTTTACAGGAGACCGATACATCCTTGTTGTGCTTATACCATGTGATTTGCGTCATCGGCTTTTTCACGGTGCAACTGTTCTTGTGGCAGTGCACTCTTTACAGGACATGATACATATTTTTTGTGATTATTGCTTGTGATTCGCGTCGTCGGCTTTTCCACAGTGCAACTGTACTTGTGACAGTGCACCATTTACAAGACATCACATCCTTTTTCTGCTTATTGCTTGTAATTCGTGTCGTTGGCTTTTCCACGGTGCAACTGTACTTGTGGCAGTGCATCCTTTACAGGACGTGATACATCCTTTTTGTTCTTATTGCTTGTGATTCGCGTCGTCGGCTTTTCCATGGTGCAACCGTAGCTGTGGTAGTGCACCCTTTACAGGAGGTCAAAACAACCTATTTTATATTGTGTCTAGCAGGGCAAGCGCGATTAAGTTTGTGACCGAGCTACGGGTCGCAAAAGGCCAGTTTGATCGCAAAGCAACTCCTTCAGCTTATACGCTTGCTGTGTGTCTTTTTCAGGGGCAAAATTCTCTTTCTCTAACCTTGTCCTGCGTCAGGCATAACCGGTAGAAGAAGAAAACAAGAAAAAGAGGGAAGGCATTATCTTCCGAACAGTATAATAGATTCGCTGTCTCATAGAAGCACATAAAGTTACTCTATATGTTGCCTTTAGGTAGCATAGAATCACATACAAACTTGAGTTTAGTGAGCATATTCTAGATGATGCTGTACTGCTGCTTTCCGATTGGCTGCCACGCGGGGGTGTGGGGTACGCGGATATGAGTGCCTAAATTCCTGGATTGTCGCCGTACATGGCGGATTGTTGGTGGTGCATTGACGAAGCAGTGCGACTGGTGCGGAGCGCTGTAGCGGCTCGAGCTTGTCGCCTCGTTGGTGGGGCTGGATGAAGCGTAGGGGAGGGCCGCGGTGGTTCGTTCTCATCACCAGACAGACAAGCAGACAGATGGAAGGACACACGGACGGATGCATCCGCGGACATACGAACAGATGGACGGATGGATGGATGGATGGACGCACACACACATGGATAGAGATGGACCGACACACGCACGCAAGGACGGACGGACGAATTCACGGATGGACGCATGGACGCGCGCACCGTCGCTTCGCCCCACTCATCATCACTCACTCCGTGGACGTGCTGTGACTTTTAAATACGAATGCATTTTTTAGTTGGGCTATGCCAGGCGTTCATGGGGATCCGTCCACCACCCTCTGCCATAACAACAGCTGCTGGCGCGCACGCCCCTAGCAACCGGAGCCCCCACCATGTCACGCTTCGGCGTCGGCAGTGGTCAGCAACAGCTGCAGGCGCCCGCGCTTATCCTTGCCCCTAGCGACCGGAACCTTCACCTTCTTGACTTGAACGTGACCTGCCACCGCCTGAATGCAGTGCGTTTGAAACGTGTTTGTGGCGTTTGTGTTAAGACGCTGTTAATATGGCCGCCAGGTACAATGACAGGTGCTGTGCTTCGCCGTTCCTTCCCTCGCCGTTTGCTCTCCCTCTCTTCCCTGCGCTTCACTGTACTGTGTGCTCGCTCGCATATATACGCGTGAACTGAAGCACACACACACACACATATATATGCGTGCCCCACTCTCGACCGTTTGCTGGCTGATGAATGTGTACACAAATGGTCATGTTACAAATCTTCGTCTCGTCATTAATTTAGGTCATTAAAATTACTATATCATGTACTCTCGGCGCAAGAAATGCATTCGCACTTCCTCACCATTTTCTTCGAAGAATGGAAGGGGGGGGCGGCATTTCTTTAGTCGCGTGAGGATAGTCTCAAAACTTTGAACCAATCATACGCAGAGGAACGGGACGTCAGCTCATATTTAGGGACAGTTACAATGCGAGAAGACGTATATTCTGCGTGGCAATGGGTATAGGTCGCACGCAGGTAGAGCATAGGTCGCCAGTTCCAAATTGTCGCTTGACAAGTGTTAGTCGCAAGTGTGAATTTAACTTCGGTAGCTTTCTTTGTCTCTTGGTCGCTATTCACAAACGGTCACTCTAACCCTTGAAATCGTCGCTAGAGCCCTTAGCTCCTTGTGTAAATGAATATTCGTTAAGGAAAGTTGAATCTCATGAAAGATACTGCGCACTTCTGCAAAAATTTGTTTTTATGCTTTTTTTTACTAACGCGTGTGTCATGCCTATAAAGCTTGAATATATGTCCTTGGTAAGCTTGATATACCTAGACATAAAAAGGCCTCCTGCAGCAGACAGACTACAGATATCGTTATCTCGTGAAAGTCAAAGAAGTTTTCGAACAGCAAGTCACTTGGGTTGGTAATAAACTTTATTTAAGATCCAACGAGGAATCACTGGCCTGGGCAGTCACTTGGGAAGAATGAACGTGTTTTGTTTCTGTGTGTTTTACAGCCAGCATTTGAGGAAGAAGTACCTCCAGAAAATACCTTATGTGTCCGACGTATCTTCAAATTTCGTAACAGCACCTTAAAAAAGGGAGGGTGTATATGTCAGATTTTTCATGCATACCTTTTGGCGTCTCTTTGCTGAAATTCGCCTGGAAGGTTTGAGTGCCCCTGTGTGAAGGAGAAACAGTGTACGAAAAAAGTGAGGTAGCGCTAGCAAAGCCAGGAATTTTGCGTGTTCAGTTCCTTGTACACTGCTAACAAAATATACTGTAGGAGATGGGGGAAGTAGAAGAAGAATGAAATGGGGAACACTCGTGACAACTACACTGAGGCGCCACGTGAGGCTGATAGAACCACGGACCCTTAACTAAAGAGCACAAAAAGTTCTGTAGGCTGACGGGCTGCCTTTAGGAATACGTAGTGAGCTTTATCGATAAGTAATATCCACTGCTGGACTCTTCAAATGCCTGAGGAATGCTTTTTGGTATTTCTGATTATTTTTGAGGTATCTGCCATCGTAACTGTTTTTGCTTTAATGTACGGGAACTCGGATAAATGACGGGCATAAACTGAAGCGGCGAGGTTGCGTTGCAAGGTCACGCGCACGCAAGGCCATATCTTTGCGCTGGCCGCACTGGACCTGCTCCATAGAAACGGCGGCGTGTAGGGCACGTGATACATTCGTTGTGTTTTTCCTTTACCTTGCCTGCAAGTTAGCTCAACGTCTGAAAGCGCTGCTCGTCTCGTAACTTCTCTTATATTTCCAATGGTCACCTCTAGTGTCTTTTATTCCATTTCGTGCCGTGTTGGACTTCTTGTCGTCTGGCGCTCATGTAGAAGTTATACGACAGTAGCGTAACCTAATAAAGAATAAGATACGATGCTCTCTTGTGGTGACCTATGGGAAGCTTTTTCTAGGACCGAATCACCTCAAGGATCTCGGCTTGTCTGATTGTCATGCCGTTGTCATGGTTCATCCTAGATGGGCATGTGCCACAAAAGCTAGGTAAACCCTACTGCTCGCCATTGGTCCTTACTCTGCATATTATGAGTTACCGGTTCGTCGCTACTACCTAAAACACCATGTTTGGCTTAGCAGTGGTGTCAGAATACGCTACGAAATTTACCAAGGCGCTCAAGTTGCTACTGTATACACAAGCGTGTATCTGTACTGTAATGTCGTCTATCGGAAAAACCATTTCTTGAAACGTACTTGCAAACTTGCAAAACCATGGTGCTTTTGTGCACCGGCGGTAAAGTAAAGCAACAGAGAGTTAGTGAACGGTTTGCTGCGAGAGAGATGGGCGCACACAGCATGTCTCGCCCTTTCCCAGATTTCAAGTTAAGGGAACCTAAACACCCCTGGCTACATAGTGTTTGGCCACAATTTTTATCTCTCTCTTCTTTTCTTATACTTTTTAACGTACGTATATATTTTTTCTGTACATTCTTGACAGCAGCTTGCTTCCTTTCACTCTGTGTCTCGTTGCGGTAAACATGGTGCGTCTCCGGCAGACCTTTTGCTTGTTGCAGTGTGCTTTCGCCTCACGAATTTTAGCGCAGTGTCCCCGAAGAACTACTTTCTAGGACCGTGCTGCTGGTGGGATCTCGACGTGACTCGCACCCCGAATTCACTTCGTTATACGTTTCTTTATATAATGTTTTTAAAGTAACATTTTTACAGATACGACTGCTGATTAGTTTAGCCTAGACTTACCCTATCGCGACAAGCACTCGGTGGCCTTTCTTGGTGGTTCCGATGCTCTACCAACTGAGCTACCACGGCGGCTATCTCTCCATCCAATTTATTTAGTACATATATGAATTTAACGTAGGAGTATGAGTCAGCGCAAGCTATAGCCGTGGCAGCAGACACACATATGTTAAAGCCAGTAAGGCAAGAGACGGAGAGCTCTAACGACGGACAACTTTTTTAAGATAGTCATCTCACCTAATACAGTTCCTTTGTTTAGTTCACTTTTATTCTTTTAATTTTTATCTTCTAATTGACGTCATTGGTTTCTGCCGATGTGGTTATGGGCCGTGCTTTAAAATATGTCTTTCGGTGCTAATAAAGTGAGGATTGAGATCAGCGCTGACGTTCGTGTCCTTTCTTTACTTTTGCCCTCGTTGTATTATCCTTAATCCACTCAACATGTTTTACAGACACTCGCCTAAATGTCGGTTATGCGAAAACAATTTTTTTCTTATTTGTCACCTTTTTGTAAGAAGAGTGGTCTTTGGAACGGCTTATTTCATTTAGTTTTGTGTATTAAATTTTTTTGCTGTGTCATAAATGATACATTAAGGAATATCTTTTTCGCTTTTATTTATACAAATACATTATAAGGAGTCGCACTAATCGTAATAATAATTCAAAACGTTTATATGTGCGTGGGCGCGTGTCTGCACCTAAACGGTTTTAACAAGAACATTTTAAATGTTATCTAGGGACTGAGAATGTCATTTAGTATTAGGTTCTGTGGTAACAACTGCCTAATATTACATTGACTAAACTAGAGTGGCATACCAGGTGATAAACCAAATTTCAGTGATTATCATTAAGCGTTGTTATCGATCTAAAATCCTAATATGATAAATTACATACAAAAAGTAAGCTCATTTCTTTTTTTACTTTTTAGTTTTACTTTTCGTTTTAGGTTTAGTTGTTTTAAGGCATGTCTGCAGTGTCTAAGAAATCTTTCGATTGACATCCACCGTAGGCTCTTTCCTAATCTGTTGTCTCGAGGTTAGAGAAAGTGGTATATTCTCATCGATCTCATTTTTTTTTTAGCCCGTGTACATTCCTCCTCATTCTTGGCCTTCAGGCGACGGCCGTTTGACGGGTGGCTCTAGTTTAATATAGGCGGCTTTCGCAGGGCATGATGTATTGCTGCTGTGACCTGGCACGCTGGCATAAATGCTTGCTGCCTCCAACGAACCAATTACGCTCGCTTATTGCTAAATTGCAATAACCTATAACCTTTCACTTTATTACCCCGTGCTATCCGCGCTGTACGTTGCAGACTACGGATACAGCTTTGCCATACAATATTTGTTTGTAAAGAGCAATCTAAGAAAGGCAGTTTTAAATAATGGCCCTTTTCTGGCTGCATCAATTCATTCGCTATCCGTTTTTCCTTTAATACGCTGTTTATTAATCTTTGCTTGCATCTGTTGCCACCTTCCTGAATGCGCTGATCTCGAGTAGGCATATAATACCTCTCATGTAATCATGAAAATAAAGTTCTAAAGCAGTGCTGGCTGGGCGAGGCTTGGCGTCGTAAGCCACAGGCGTGGTGCGTAGACCATCATTGCGACCCATAATGTTAATGTGTCCCGATAAGCATCTGTCCTACGGGATCCGATCAATAGCGGCCTCTGCGTGCAATTATTGGGATAGTCGTGGCCCTTCATGGCCCTCTGGCGATTGGCGCCTAATGACAGCACTGTCAGTGCCTCGTCAACGGACGGTCGGTAGTTGTAAGTGCCCTGGATCGTAAATACCGGATCGCACTGAATGAGCTGGAAATGCGGAGTAAGGACTCCGGAAAAAGCGGAATGACTTTGGTCTTGGCGTTGAACTGCTGTTAGCAGGGACCACGGAGTAGCACTTACTGACAGATTTTAATTGAGTAGCGTTAGTATTACTGCGTGGAACGCGTGCGAATGTGGTTACGGACACCGGCGGCGGCGGCGTACAACTACGGAGTCGCGCGTGACCCGAGTTTTGATCTCATAACAGCTTTCGCTTTAAAAACCGTTTCAGGGACTCTTCAAGCAGAGAGAGTCAGAAGTTCTGTTTGCTTGCAAACTTACATGGTTGAGTTCACTTTAATGTGCGGAAAACATGAATACACGTAGGCTATGCGCTTAACCACTTCTTGGCTAAATGCTTGCTATTTCAAGGAAACCGGACGACAAATGTATGGTTTCTTGGTTATAACTAGAACATTAAACGAGGCTTGATTAAGAGCGTACCGTTCTTCATTCGATCAATTCATACAGTTACGATTTAGAGTTCATGAATGTATGTTCATGGACTTGCTTTCGAATAGAAGACGGCGAATATCATTCACGAATTGTAATAGCTGCTCCCCTACATAGAAGTTATCGGGAAGCTATTTTATCGTCTCTTTCTGGTTTGGATATTTTCCTTATACATTCCCACATGCCATTCTCCCAGACAGAGACGTTTTGTTGAATACCTCTGGAGATGATGATCTTCACGTTTTTGTAGATACGCGCGTATTACTCGCGGGTGAGAAAAAGAGTATCTTTTTGAATCATGTCCACCTTATACGGCACTTCCGTAATCACGCCAAATTGCCTTCCTTTTCTTCCTTATTCCCCGCGTTCTCATGAACATGAGAGAAATGTATTTGGATGGTGAAGATGTTTGTTTTGCCACAGCTACGGTCTCGGTGCGTCTCTATGCAGGCGGCTCTGTGCCCTGTTTCCTCTCTGCCTTTTTTTATGCGTCCCAATGACAAATGGCAATGACTGTACGCCTCAACGAGAAGGTGCCGCGCAGGCGCGACTGCAATCGCAGCTGCCGACTACAACGAGCTCTACGTCGCGAGAACGGTACATCGTGAGCACGTTCAGATTGGGTGTATGCTGATGAAACGTTGGATATGTGTTCATACCAAGAGGCTGACTTGCGAGTTGCTGCGGCTGTTCCGTCTTACCGTGGACGACTGTATCGTCGCTCGGTAATGGCTTCGTAACGATGTTCCTTACGCGAGGCCGTGGAAGTGCGTTACGCCCACATTGGGGCTGGCGTTAGCTGTGGTTGGGCACACGCTGCACGTTACTGCGTCAAACGTAGCGCACTGATGCCGCCTCCGTGATAGGTGGTTCCCATTCATTTGGTCCCAATCCTGCTCAGTCTTTCTTCGTTCCTCCGCGGATTCCCGCATTAGCGTCACTAGGAACCGCGTTTCCCCGTGAAAAATGACTGTCTAGTGACCGGGCAGTTTTATTTATGATTTATTTAGTTTTTCATCCGCAAAAATTGCTACAGCATTATCGGAGCTCCGTGAATGGGACCGATGTGGTAACCATTGCCGAACCATCAGGGTATGATGTGATTGGCAGCTGGAGTTTGCGCATATTCGCCTGCGTGCGGGGTTGTCGCTTATGAGGACGTTTTTAACTCCTTCCGTTATGGAGCGTCAAAAGCTCGCGTCTTCTCTTTCTTACGCACTCTGTCAAAGACTGATAAGCAGCGTGCCGATGAGACGTTATTTACTTTCTGAGTTCGGAGGCCAGCTCGAGGAGTTCGTCTTACTTTTTCGTGTCTGAAAAAAAAATATGTAATTGAATGGCTGTCTAGGATACACCTGGCCTTAAATAAATAAATAAATAAATAAATAAATAAATAAATAAATAAATAAATAAATAAATAAATAAATGTTAAAAGAACTGGAGCAATCGATCAAGATCTTTTCACTTTAGTTCCCAACGGAGAATAGCATGTCAAGGAGACTCCTATGCGCCGGATAAGTTACCTGCATTTACTTAAAGAATTCTCTCTCTTCCTCTTTCAATTATCATTGCATCTCCTGCGGCTTCACCCTGTGTGTGTCTTTTTCAGTGGTCCTTAGTCAAGCTTTTGCCAGAGTGAATAAGCTATGAATTCGCCCCGCCGCGATGGTCTAGTGGCTAAGGAACTAGGCTGCTGATCCGCAGGTCGCGGGATCGAATCCCGGCTGCAGTGGCTGCATTTCCGATGGAGGCGGAAACACTGTAGGCCCGTGGGCTCAGATTTCAGTGCAGGTTAAAGAACTCCAGGTGGTCGTAATTTCCGGAGCCCTCCACTACGGCGTCTTTCATAATCATATGGTGGTTTTGAGACGGTAAACCCCATCTATCAATCATTAAGCTATGCCTTTATGCTTTTCATCAAATGAAAGAGGAGGCTTTCGTATAAAATGCCAGTCTGGCTGGTGTACAGCAACGAGTAGGGTAGGGTTCGACTGGCTTTTATGGCCTTCCTGCAGTTAACGTCCGCTGAAGTAGTCGTAAACATCGAATTGACTGTGTGATCGTGTTCTCTCTGTCTTCCTTTGTCTCTTTCTTTCATCCTGAGATTTCTTGCTGCGGACTTTATTATCAGCAAACAACTTTAAACTGCGTCAAAAATGCAATACCAATAAACATAACTATAGTTGAACACACTAGGCCTAACCAGGCGAACAACACGCCACCCTTCCGAATTTAAACTCGCATGGTCCAAGTGCATATATCCTCTGCCGTGGCTGTGCAGCATCACACCATTGTTTTCCCTCTTTTTCGCGAAGCATACGTAAAAACGTAGTGCTTTGAAATTAACCGATTCATTTCAAGTCTTGCGAGCATAATCGTTTTCTCAGACATTCTTGCGCTCGCGGCAAGGTTTCTGGTCGTTTAGTTTGCTTGCATTACACTGTGAACTCTAAATATAACTCGCGAACAATGATATTAATAATTTTGTCTTATCCTGCCCGTCCTACCTAGCAACGTGTCTTTAAATGTTTGTTTCACTTTCACTCCCGTGCCTCATTGCGTCGTCTTTAAAATAATTCTTATGCAATAATGTTTAAAAAAAGCAATTGGTAAACAAATTAGAACACTGGGTGGCGCAACTTGCCAGCTCGGACCCACAAGTGTTATACTTATTGGTGTTTCTTCGTCCCGCGAGGCGAGCGGCGCAAACTAGTGGGGCCCTGGATGGGTGGCCCTACCAATATGCTTCGAATACGCCCTTTTTTACCCCTTTCCTTAAAATAATGTTTCGTGGTTGTGCTTCTCTTTATAAACCGCATCACGCACTCATACACTTCCAAACATGCATGATGAGGTTGTTGGAGAAAAATGATGAGGTTGATAGAGAATTCGAGCAGTTTTTTCTGTCTTGTTTAAATATGTAAAAATATATCATGTGCGATTTAACGAAGGGAGAGACTATCCAGTTATAACTCGTATCAGTAATAACGTTTGGAAAAGAACAAAAATGGAACTTCTAGCCTTAAACTTTAGAAACTCTGTAAACAACTTCAATGAAAAAAAAAGAACTTTTGGTCATTGCGATGTGCTAGCTTAAGGAGAAAGCGTTTTCCCTTGCTCGATCTGACACGGAACGAACGCATTAATTAAAGCGGTGCTTCTCGCTGCCACTATCTTCTTTCCGTTATCCCTAATGATCGTGGTCGCTCTCGAGATATGGCGTAGTTAATCTCTACTTTAATTAATGTCCATCCTGAGATTAGGGGCCCTAATGCGGCCTCCCTTGTCGACACAAATCCTTCCTTTTTTGTTTCTTTTCGCTAGCTGATTACGCTCTATGATGCTCGCTGTTTACGTTTTCTTTTTCCTGGTCGCAATTAGTGATACCCCAGTTTTTAACACACCCACTCGTTCTATCTGTAAAAATCTACATGATTCTTTTTTTTGTCTGAATTTGTCTTTTTTGCAACTTTATTATATCTTTCATACTGCAAAAAGTTTGCCGTGTTTTCCTCCGGTTCTTTTACTAAAGGGCGGGTTCTTGGTGTTCTCAGATTTGAATTTGGGCGGTGCTCTTTTTGTTCTCAAAGCTCTTGATTCTTTTAATTAATTTTTGGCGCGTTTAATTCTCTCGCTCTGTCATTTGGCGAGCAATCTGAAATGTTTTGATGCCTATAAATAGGCTCGCATTCACGTGGCGTTCGCACTCTGCATCCTGGTCGTCATACAAATGACTACGATAACTTTTTTTCCCTTACTTTT
The DNA here is from genome assembly GCA_013436015.1 of Rhipicephalus annulatus. NCBI lineage: Eukaryota > Metazoa > Arthropoda > Arachnida > Ixodida > Ixodidae > Rhipicephalus > Rhipicephalus annulatus. The sequence goes on from WOVY01009672.1 coordinate 323,676, forward strand.
GTTTCGTAACCCTTGCAATAGCGGCCTAAGTCGTTGGTGCGTGTTAGATTAGTTAATGATACACAATCGCTGTATGATGTACCGCCTTTCGTTTCTTTTTTTTAACGTCGTATGATTTAATACGTTTAATATAAAAACACTCATAAAAGCCCGCAGGTCATATAACGGTCGCGAACACTGGAACCTGCCATAATCAAGTACTCGTCGTTCAAAAACACAGGATGCTCGAAAGAACATCGCTATAGCGACGACATTCCTTGTGAAGCTTAGAAATGGAAATGGAAGGGTTTTTTTTTTTTTCGTTAGTGATCATGATAATGAGAACTCACTATGGTGCCAAGGAATGTATATATGGAATGTTATTTATAGAAATCGTTATGTAAGCCTAAAAGAAGAAAAAAAGTCGAAATTCTAACTTGCGGCTGGCAAGTGCCGAACCTGCGAGCTTTCGAGTAACGCGTCCGATGCTCTACGAGCTGAGAAACGGTGGCGGTCATCGCCCCCCGTCCACTTTTATCAAGTGTATATGGGCACTTAAACCATGTAGTGTTAATCAGCGTCCCCATTAGCCATGTCGGCGAGCATGAAAATCTTGGGCTTTACCTCACTTTGTTGTTAGCACAGCGAGTACCACCGCAGCCATGCGAAGCTTTTTGGGGGAAGTTGTGAACAGTGTCGTGTTTCGATTCGTTAGGTTTATGAATGAATATTTATTTACACTAGACTGAAAGTGATGGGATAAAGACATCTTTGACGTCATTTTTTTTTAGTAGCTGTGATGGCAGATGAATAGTGGAGGCGAAAGAGAAGGCTTACTCAAAAAGCTTAAAAAAAAAGCGAATTCGGATAAGTGCAAAAACTTTCTTTTTTAAGTTACATTTGAGAACGTTGATATTATGAACATTTTTGAAAGAGCGAGGTTTTTATTTACCATTATGTGCTCAATGTTTATTGTACAGGAAACCGGATACGTTGGATCACGTATTTTCAGCCTGTTTTGAAGAAGTTCACTTTTGGCATGTTTTGCGGAGGACGCTAAATAAGAAACTCCTGCTACGTTCACTTAGAGGCAGGTTTCTGAAGGTATAGAACAAGGATGGAGTTTCTTTTTACTCAATCATGCTTCTTGGCCTCCTTTCTTTGTGGTGGCCTTGAAATATTATTTCACATTGACCCGGACAAGTCACCTGCACGTGTGGTGTTTCGCGAGAGCATTGTTTTGTTCCTTTATGACTTCAAAAAACGAGAGTTTATTGCCGACTGGCTAGTCAAGGCAGAGCCGCTTGCTCACCTAAAATAATTATAAAGTAAAGAAGAACTCACCTTCTTTATTTTGTTTTCATTTATTTTCTTACCTTCCTTTTTCCCCTTCTTGACACTGCTGGTGTGTTGCGTACTGTTTCGAGAATTTTAGGCTTGTTTCAATCATATTTAGTGCTTTCACTGCGTAAACAAACTTGTAATAACTGAAAAAAAAGTTTGCTTAGCTATTTGGTATAATGCGCGACTGCCTCGCACAGAGGCCGCGTTCGAGTCCCATTCGATCCTAGATTTTTTCCCTTATTTTTAGCGATAGCGGTTACGCGCTCCAGTGGCGAGGGACAACTGTAGAACTTTCGTGATCTCATTGACAGATTTTTCTTTAATAATTACCGCCAGCTTTCGGACATTTTAACTTTCCGTTTCACCTCTGCGTTTCCTTTCAGGTTGGCTGGCAAATATCCTCTCTACTTGCGCTAGTGAAGCCTAGGATCCGTAATCTAAACATGACGCTAGTTCAAGAGCGTATACTGATAATTTAACTCTTAGCAAACGAACTTTTTAATTGTGATCTCATTTACCTGCTGCAGCTGTTGTTTAAAACCCCCGCTCGTTGAAATTCACATACAATACGCATTTATGCCTCTCAGAGATACGTGTATACAGCCACAAATCCAAGATTAAAAAAATAATGGCGAAGCGTCTTCATGGCAGAATAAACCTTAAAACATCGAATGTGGAAGATTCCGAAGACTGATCTGGTTCCGTTTAGGTCGTTTCTAGGTCATGGCTACGGGACTCAGGTTGTCCCCAGGTTGCTTCTATATAAGTTGTCGCTAGGTGACGTCAGGTTATTTCTACTTTCGTTTTTCATGCAGAGACGCTGGAGTTGAACCACAGACAGTCATAGATTCAAGCGCGCGTCGTCGTTCGCGCAGTCCATCCTTCGCTTTGGGATCTTCTCGCTGCCGCCGCTGCCTTTTCCTTACCTTGGTAATCTTAGTATTCTATCGTGGTTCGTACTCGGGGTCTCCAGGTCGCCACCGTCGCTTAGCAGCCATCTGTTTGGTTAACTATTGCCTTCCCTGTTTTTAGTGATCCAGTGGTCAGTTGTGGGGCTTACCTCATTTTCGTGGCAAATACCCGTTGGTTATAGTGAAATTTGTTCTTCTTTTATTTTGGTATGGGGTGATGAAAGAGCGACTTGATAAGCAGTGTCACTGTTATTAAAAATCTTATGCTTTTTTCACACTTTAATGTTTTTTGTCTAGGCTTTATACGCACTTAGTTGCTAGCGTGATATATCTGGTCCCTAAACACCCTTTCTTGTGATAACTTGAGTATAGGTGCCCCGTCATGACGTGGTGGCGTAACGTTTAGAACGCTCGGCTGCTGGCTCCAAGTTTGCGGGTTGGATCCCGGCCGAGGCGGCCGCATTTCGATGGCGGGGAAATGGCAGAGGCCCGTTTACTCTGTGTTCCCAGCGCTCGTCGAAGAACCCCAGGTGGTCGAAATTTCCGGAGCCCTCCATTACGGTGCCTTTCATATTCGTGTGATGGTTTCGGGCTGTAAAACCCCAAATACATATTACTGGTAGTATAGGTGTACGCGACTTTCTTCACTAAAGTAACTGTGATGTAAAGGTGTTGTGGAAAGAAAGGGGATAACAGCGTTGCTTATCCTGATTGGGCACACGATTTCGCCTAAAATAACAGAAGTAAGGGGGTGTATTTCTCATTTTGTATGAACTTCCTGTGCACTAATAATCACAGGTAATTGCTTGATGAAGGGCCTCCGGACAACTTCTAAATGTGTGTGTATGTGTGCATCTCTCCTTTGTGTGTGTCCTTGTCGTGGTGCGCTATACCAGTGAAAAATTCTAAATGTATTTTTTTTATCAGTCTTGCTGCTTAGGTATTCAATAATTCACGCCAGAATTATAAAGCTCATTTTGCGTCAGAGAGCCACTTTCATTGCGCCCCTTGTTTTTTGTTTTATTTATGTACATATAGATGGCCTATTGTTTATTTGGCGGTTTCACCATCACTAGCTTTATTCGTTTGTTTATTCTTATCGCTGTCTCGAATTGCATTGTCGGTAAACCTTGTGGTTACGTTACGCCATAGTTCCCGTTTATTCTAATCCCAACTAATTAAGCCAATGCTTTTCCATCTGCTGGAGCCGGAGAACGCTAATGAAGTGCGCTCACATTTGTCAGTTGTTTGTGTAACGTGGTGCTTCTGTCTGTTTTATGCTTACGTTCTCGAGTGTGCATGAATGAAATAAAAGGGAAAGGAAGTTGGGTAGAGAAAAAAGAAAGCGTCCCAGTAGCGAAGCAGGACTCCCGAAATGGAAGAATATAGAAAAACAAAGAAGAAAGAATGTTAGGGAAAGTAGGAACGAGTGGATAGTTCGCGCCCTCATTTGGCCGGGGCATTTTTAAAGCTCTACTCACTTCGAGTGCCTTGACGCCAGACTTGCCTTCCCAGAATCCTTCTCTCATTTATGGATTAGCGTCAGAAGTAATGAAGCCAGCTGCCCCGCGCACTTTTGCTGCTCTATAGGTGGTACATTTTGGGCCGTGCACCGTTTTAATGAAGCGGCGACCTGGAGCCCTCTTCAGCCGCGCTCGCACCGCTTCAGCTTAGCTCAGTGTACGTGTACCGCGGTGCCCATTGCTCCGAACGGCAAAGCTTCTATCATCTGCGCCTTCGCTTTACGTCAGAGCCTCACGCGATCTCGAAGCGTGGCTGCGATGGCGTGTGCTTAGTGCTCGCCTTTCAACGCGCTCTTTCATTCGACCGTCCACGCTAGCCATGCTCGCCTCTCGTTTCCACGCGTGCGTGCGCCCCCTAGGAAAGCCCGGATGATCGTGTATTTATTTTACGCCCGATTTTACCACCACCGTGCAATGGAAAACGAAGCCGTCCATACGTACTATCGCCATGGAAAGAAACGGGAACTGTGCGGCATCTACGCACTCCGCTGTTTCGCGTTTCTGTTTAAGCGGTTGTAGCCTGCGGTTGTAATAAAAGAAGGGCGAATCGTGTAGGGATGGTTGTTTCAGTTCCACTTTAGTGTCATACCTGTGGAGGGGTGAAGCGTGCAGGGTTTTGAGAGATATTTAGACAGCAATACAAGAGGCAGTATTGGTACAGAGCCTCAAACCGCGGGCGTGTAGAGAAAGGTGTTTCAGCTCCCCCAATAACGTCGTCGGAAAACTGCGTTCTAGGTCTCCCCATTCATGCCAGGGGCTGTAACGCGAAGGCGCTAACCAGGCTCACGGGGCAGGAAAGTAATGTACTAAGACTTGTAGCCCGCGTTTCAAATCGCAGAGGTGGCCTCAAACAAGACGGTTTGATCAGAGCTTACCAGTCATTCTTTCTAAGACATGTTATTTACATCGCGCCGTACCTTAATTGGGCTAAAGCGCAGAAGGCCGAACTCGATTCTCTAATCAGAGCAGGCCTCAAGCGCGTGCTTGGCCTTCCACAGTCCACCAGAACCGAGAAGCTGTAGAAGCTAGGGCTCCACAACACTGTAGAAGATCTGATAGAAGCTCACACAGCCGCTCAAATAATGAGACTTTCATCCACTAAGCCAGAAATAAAGCTTTTAGAAGAAACGGGTATTCAGCCTCGACGTCAACAGGTGACAAAAGTTCGCTTGTCCAGGGAAATCCGCACTCAAATCATGGTTGACCCCGATCCACATAACATCCACCCAGTGCATAACCAGGGTAGAAGAATCGCGAGAGCCAAGGCCATACTTAAAAAGGTTAATCAGCGCAAACTAAAAACCCTCTTTGTCGATGCTGCCAGGTATCACTATGGGGATAAGTTTGCTGTTTCGGTCGTTAACGTGGAAGTTAACCTGGGCAATGCATCCTCTGTTTATACAAAAATTGCCCATGGGGCAGAAGAAGCGACAATCGCTCTGGCTTTCCACAGCGCGAAAACCCCCGCTGTTGTCTTCTCGGACTCGTGTACGGCAGTCAGATCTTTCTCTAATGCCCTTGTGTTTGAACAGGTGAACAGTATTGTGACGAAAGCACTTCAACGAACCCGGTAGTGCAGGGAAGGAGGGTACCACATTGCGTGCTTTCCAGCCCATCTAGATGGTTCAGTTAACCCGCTCGGGTGTAACCCTAATGAGGAGACTCACCGGATAGCGCGCGATTTCACGTGCCGCGCTGTCGCGAATAGCCATGCTCGTAACGAGGTCGACATTTATAAAGATCCGTTGTCTACTTTTCATGAAATTGTTTCCCACTACCGTCTGGCCAGAAAAATATTTCCAGCCCCCCACCCCGATTTGACCAAGCCTCAGGCGAGCACATTCAGACTGCTTCAAACTTGTTCATATCTATACTCCTCGATCCCTTAACCGGATAGACCCCGACCATTCGCAGCCGTGCCTCAAGTGGGGCCAAAATGTGCGCCGTTAAGCCGGTGTTGTGTATGGAGTGAAGTACAGGTATTGTGGAATGTGTTGTCATGTATCTAGCGGTTGTAACTGACCGTGTCGCTGTAGCGAAGGCCGGCTTGAAGGGTGACGGGGGCATTCTGACTGCAACCCTTTACATGCCCATATAAGGTGGTATGCATCTGCTTGCATCGCTGGAGTGGGACAATATAGACACGTATCACCAACTCGTAAATGTGGCCAGTTCCATGGTGGTATAACGGCCGGTGTAAGGGCCACCTCTGGCCGAAGCCTCCTAAGCACAACTTCCTCCGCCCTAGTAAGGTGAGGGGGGTATAGAGTAGACACACGGTGGAATGAGAGCACGTGTATCCTGCCGGAGAACATTTTTACGGATATGGAGTACGTTTAGGGGCTGAGGTGGAAGGGGAATGGTTGGAAGGTCCATGTCTGGAGGGAAGTGCGGCTGCTGGTCAGCAGCAATGTTGTGTGGTTTCGCAGCATGGCATTGAATCCAATGTACTTTTACGCAAGTAGCTGTATACGGTTCAGCTTATGAATCGCCTTGCAGATCTCCATCACCTTGTGTACTTTTTTGAGACCCTTAATAGCTCCCAAGGAATCAGTGTATACGTCAATCTGCTTAATTGTAGGCAGCTTAGAAGTGGCATCCTGGATTGCGTCATGGATGGCTTGAAGTTTCATCACAACAGGAGTGACTTCCGTAGATAGATAACGCTGGTGGCCACTGACAAAATTATGCGTAGTATTCTGGAATGATATCCTTCCGCCGTCTTGTAGGATAGCAGCATCTGTATATAGTTTGCAGGTATAAACGCATGGGGCCTCGATGATTGAGCGTTCGTCAATTGTAGATAATGTATCGAGGCGCCGTAACTTTGTTGTTTTATTAGATGTGATGGTGGTGAATTCCCGGGGAGGCATAGACTCGGGCTGGTTGTTAATTCGAGAACCACGTTGAAAGTGAGCATGCAACGCAGCCAGAACTGGCACAAATCGCCTTTTGATTTCACAAGCGTTTTCTCTTTGCGAAATCAGCTCTGCAAATGCGTTAAGCTGGGCGTGCTCCTGTAAAGTTGGTATGGGAGTGATGCGAGGTAACGCTGTTATTGTGTGCATAGCATCATGGTTAATAGTCTCCAACTGTGCCAACTGGGCCAAAGTAAACGGTTGAAATAGCGCCTGGTATAAAAATCTTAGCTGCTGAACTGTGCGGACGAGCTGTCGAGCTACATGTGTTTCGATGCAATGCGGTGAATCAGATGAAGTGTTTTTGTGGAACTCTGTCTGACTTTGCAAAGCCATTGCACTGCACTGCCGAACTGGTGAATATCAAGACCTAGTATGCGGAGCTCCGAAACCTCAGGAATGGTCACTGCACCTATTGTAAATGTAAAGGGCCGCTGCTTGATTTGTTTTTTTTGCGTCATGCCTTTTTAGCCACCTGAACATAGCTTGATTTTTGGGCGGACATGTCTAACCCTGCGTTCCGAGTGTAGTTATGGAGAACATCAATGGCTTTCTGAAGCTGTTGTGCTTGTCTTGAGACGTCTTTATGCACAGACTATAAAGTCGCATCATCAGCGTATATGTGAACACTCATGTCTAGAATTCGGTGTAGTGCCATGCTATAGGTATTAAAGCAATTTTGAACAGGAGAGGAGCCAGAACGGATCCTTGTGGGAACCTCTGTTGGGCATGAAGCGACCTTAAGGCTTTCCATCTACTCTTATCGCAAATATGCGGTTGTGAAGAAAAAAAGTAAATAAATCTTATTACCCGCAGTAGAAATCCGAGCTCGATCCCGAGCTCGATCTGTCCCCTCATTCATAGGTCTAACCAAGGAAAGCGAGAATATGTTAATTCTAGAGAGCTTGCCTATGTGTGCGCAAGTTCGCTATGCGTCATTACTCTGGACTCGGTTAAGATTCGGTTGTGAAAATTCGATGGGACGCGTATATAAGGCGGCGCATTCCAACGATGACCAGTTTATCAATGACCGACGCTCTGTGCGCCAATAACAGCGTACAGCGCGTAGTGCTTGCTGTGATTTGAGGTTCCTTTTCTCGGCCACAACTACGGCCAAATAACGAGTGTCACCTCTAAGACCCTGACCGCTCACTTGGACGACGTCATGGCACCGTGACAATATGTTTAAGGTAAACCCTCCGGTTGGGGTTCTAATCGTTACCGAGAACTGTGCCGATAAAGTCTTTCTGTATTTATTTTTAAAAAGCGGGGAAGAGAGAGAGATAGGCAGGGTGTTTCGCTAAGGCGGAGTAGACGCATGCAAGTATAGAAACGCAGGGTGTTCGCCGATCATCTCGAAAGTTACAAAGGTGTTTGCTCTCTGAAATGTTTTACTGCTGTTTAAAGTTCCGGCTTGTAGACTTGGCTGGGGTTGCTGTTGCCAAATTTCCTTCTTCCTTTCATTATCATATTTTTTTCGCCTTTTTTATTTACATTTGGCTCATGAATGATTCACGCTTCAATTGTGGAGGTTGCACCAGATCATGCTTTTTTTGCGAAAGCTTTGCAGTGTATGATCTTTCGCCCTGTGAAAAGCAGCGTTGTTCAGGAATAGCATCATTTTTATAATGTGCATTAGTGCCCATTTTCTTTGTGTTTCTGCATGGAGAGAGGACGTGTCAAAAATAAAAAAGAGGGGGGAGGTGCTATCGGCACTTTAAAAATAGGTTGATAGATTGGTGAGTACTTGTGTGTATTGTGTAATTCTACTAAGAAGCCCAGACAGACGGGCAGCAAGAAAGAAAAGGAACATCTCTGCTGTAAAGAAGCAAGCGTCTAGATTCTTAGCCCGCCATGTTTCCGGAGACATATAAAAAGAACGATTTGACAGGGAGGACAAAAAGATGGCACGGCAAGCAAAATTAATAGGGCACGGACGAGAAATGACGACACACAAGTAACACGGACACAGCTATCAGACGATGATACATTTGAAAAGTAAATCAATTTGTTCTGTTTACCTGTTCATTTTCTGTTAGTCGTTTTTTCTTTGTCATGCTTCCGGACGATTAACTTATGCTTTCAAGTTTCTGTCTGGCTTCGATCGGCGACTGTTTTTTTCTTTTCTCTCTTCCACTGTGTTCAGCAACACTTTTTTGCTTCTTATTTTTACCTTTTTTTTCACTGTGCTGATGCTCAAACTTTCTTGCGCGGGGGAGGCCGACACCGTCCTATAAAGTTCATATCGTGAGTCCTCAGTCTTTCTTTAAACTTGCAGTGGATGTAGCTCGTCAGGTCAAGGTTGGATAGAAAGGGTCTGGGTATTCCTTTCATGTTTTATTTTTCTGATATGAAATACGAAGCCCATGAGAGAACGGTTTTGAAAAGTTACCCTGCGGGAATCGAGGAAATGTCACAGATAGAAACGAAAACTTTGACGCGAAAATTAACAAAACAACAACCAAGATAGATGCGTCGTTTCTCCCGCCTTGATAAGTCCGGCAGCTAGCTTATATCTTCCTGATCTCCTCTGAGGAAAAAAAAAGAAAGGGGAAATATTTAATTCTCTCCGGAAGCAAACATAAATTTGGCGTGTATAATCCATACTCCCAGAGGCGCCACTGGCTCCCAGCCTGATCCCCAGCTGTCTTCTTCTTCGGGTTTCTAGCTGACGAACTGCGACTTGCTTGCCGAAGTCAATCAAGCGTATCCGGGCACACGGGCCGGCTAATGGCGTCTCTACACGCAGCGGGGATTAAAGAGGGCTTCGTGCGCCGGCGGCGCCGTGTGCCTCGTTCTTAGGCCCTTTGCAGTTCCCACGCATGTTCCTACACAGGTGCTCTTCTTCTGGCTGTAGTTTTATTTTGCTGCGCGCTTCAAAACAATGGGGGAGTCAGTGGGTTGATACATTTATGTCGTGCTTTTGACGCCCTCGCGTTAAAGAGCTTGCCTCGCAGAAAATTTGGGGTCGGTGTCGGCTAGGTTGGCAGCGACGTCTTCGGTTGTGTGCGAAAAAGGCAGCATTGACCGGGCGCAAAAACTCAAGGTAGATGCAAATGAAAATGGGAGCCGGAGTGTGTTCGTAGTTATAATTTCCATGCGGCACAGTTTAGGTGTCCACCGAAAAGCGAAGGCTGGCTGGTTATTGGGAAAGCGATGGTTTGTGTGTGCGTGCGTGTGTATGTGTCTTTTCTTGAAAGCGCGCGCATGTGTGTGTGTGTGTGTGTGTGTGTGTGTGTGTGTGTGTGTGTGTGTGTGTGTGTGTGTGTGTGTGTGTGTGTGTGTACCGACAGCGTGTTTTCCCGTGATCACTTGGACCTCTGATGTCATATCAGTGTTAAAAATATTTTTTGATATAAGTCGCCGCTCGCAACTCTTCGTCCGTCCGTGTTTGCTCCTGTCTGTGATTGAAACTCCAGGTTTTTTTTTTCCTCTAGCACAGATTTATGCCATCGTCTCATACGAAGTTTACGTCTTTGATCATGAAGTTTTCAATTTTCATTCCTTAAAAAAAAAAACTCTCGTCTTCTCAAAGAAAATGCAAATAATAAAGGTACAAAAATGCGCGCATTTCCCGAGATTGTGTCAAACATTGGATCAATGCTTGTTCGCCGCGCAGTTATAAGTGTGAGTCGCGTCGGACCCTTAGGTACGTGTATTCTGTGCTTTAATGTCTCGGTGTGTTTTCTCGGTATGTTTATTTTTTTGCCGCTTTAGAGAGTAAGACAAGAATAAACAAATACGGGCGCAAGGATTTTTTACTATTGCTCTTTCGTCACGCCTTCGTTGAGAGGCTGTGTCTGACATGTTCTGAAAACGTTTTTTTTTTGGTGGGGGGTGGGGAGAGGGTGGCGTGTGCATTATTTACTCTGCTGATGCTACTCGAACCCTGTGGTGTGTCAGTTGCAAACTTGTTCGGCTGGTTGTTCAGTGAACACGTTTCATAAGGAAGGCTTAACCCTCGTAATCTACCCGCTACCGCTGCCAGCATTTTCAATGCGACGATCGGCCGTGATGCTTGCTTTCGCGATCTCTCTCTCTCTCTCTCTCTCTCTCTCTCTCTCTCTATATATATATATATATATATATATATATATATATATATATATATATATATATATATATATATATATATATATACACCAAGAGGAGAGATAACTGACCATGGGTCCGAATTTCGCTAATAACTGAGTCTCTGATGTCTATATTTAAGTCATGAAAGGCACAATGGAAATTATTCTATCAACTGGATGTAAATGAAAGTGTGACAAGGAATCAACGTGACTCACTCTTGGTGAGCGTACGAATGGCTAAAGGTTTCGTTCGATTCATCACGTACGTATAGCTTCGCTAAGTCGGGAGAGCTGCGTTTAGAGCTTGTTTTGTTAATATTGCTGTGCCTAAACACGCGTAAAGAAGCCCTAACTACATCAACCTTGCGTTTTCAGGTTGTTCTCCTTATCATCGTTTCTTATGTTTACCTTTTTTGTTTTTCGGGTGAAGTAATAATGGTGTGGTTTAGTTCTCACAATAGCTTTAACTTCAAAATACCGCTCTCGCAGCTATCTGCAGCGTACTCAATCTTAATCTGTTATAGTTCACGTTCGCAAACTTTCTTCACGCCACCGGCTCCAGCTATGCCTTGTTCTGTGTACTAGATGCGCTTGTGCGATGTTTATTGAAGGTTGTTCGGGAAATAGTGTGATTAATGGTGGTTGGGGGTTTTATTCCTTTTTTATGCTCCCTGAATAACTATTTGGTAGGTTGCGGCAAAAGGAAAAAAAAAGGTTTAATTCACTCAGAGTCACTCTACAAATATATTATGTTCAGAGGGCTCACTCGGACTCAGACTCACCATAATTTCCCTCAACTGAACTGACTCGAACTGTGAGAAACTGAACTTTTTCTCAACTAGACTTACTCGGACTCAACCTCACCGACATATTACTCAGCCGGACTCACTCTGTCACAATCAATCAATCAATCAATCAATCAATCAATCAATCAATCAATCAATCAGATTTATTATGACACAGACTCATGGCTTGACTTGAGTCTTCGTGATCCTGTGTAAGTCGACTCATGAATCCGTCACAGCGAACTACCTTCTTTCGATTTTGCTGTCAATATTCTTTAATGCCATAGTATCACATAATTGGTGCCCTTCGATACACCTTTTGGTCTTATACCTTCAAATACGAGTTATCAGTAATCCGGTTAGGCTATTTTTAAGAAATACCCGACTCACACAACATATATATTTTTTTGAAGAACTTTCTCAGAAAGACTTAGCGGGGAGAGCACGCACATCCCTCCCAGTTTACGTCTCTGACCAACAAATATTGTGATAGGGCATTAATGTAAGTGCGTTGTCAATATGTGTGAATAATAAACCTGAAAGGATATAATGTTGACAGTATTGCTAAAAATAAGCGTGTGTGTGTGTGTGTGTGTGTGTGTGTGTGTGTGCCTGTGTGTGTGTGCGTGTGTGTGTGTGCGTGTGTGTGTGTGTGTGCGTGCGTGCGTGCGTGCGTGCTTGTTTAACATGCTGAACATTACAATGCTTTCCTTTGTTCACTTTGCAGGTAAGGACACACAGGTTTATTCCTGCAATACCTACGCAGTACCTCTTGTGTTTTGACATGTGGCGCACCCCGTCGCCCATTCGCTCAGGTAACACCTTTAACCTTTATAGAACCGTTCAAACACTACTCAAGACATTTTGTTCTGATAACAGTTATATGTGCAGTGTCCGCGGATTTTTACCGTTGCCAACGCTGTCGTCATGCACCGTATATGAATACGTATCTATACAATTATGAACAGTCAAGAAAGAAAAAAGAATTCGGCAGATCCCACGTACACAGGAATCGAAGTTATGCGAAGCATGCGGAGGGAAGGTGACCGTCTTGCAATTTTTTTTATAAAGTGACGCGTCATGAAATTACGCTAAGCACTAGTACAAATGTTCACGCATAGACATCTGTTGAAGAGTTGCAGATGTTTAGATAATCAGTTGTTTGCCCTTGTGCAACGATGCAAATTGGAAAAGGAAGATAGCAACACCAGAAGCTGATATGAAGCGCTGATGCTCGCGAGGATGCTGGCCCTGGACACTGCTATAAAAATCGCTCCGAAGCGGTAGTCTAGTGGCTAAGGTACTCGGCTGCTGACCCGCAGGTCGCGGGATCGAATCCCGGCTGCGGCGGCTGCATTTCTATCGGAAATGCAGCCGCCGGAACGTTGTTAGTTAGCGCTGCTCCTGTGTGTGTGTTTTTTTTACGTGCGTAATTTGTGCGTGTGCAGCGCGCTGCACGTTTCGGTTCTAGCCGTTCTCACCGTTGCATTCCAAGTAGTTGTGATCGCATTCATTGCTCGCCCATGGGGCGAAGCTGTGACTTTTTGTACTTATTGCCTGTGGTTCGCGTCGTCGGCTTTTCCACGTTGCAGATGATATTGTGGCAGTGCACCCTTTACAGGAGGTCGAAACGACGTATTTTGTATTGTGTCTAGCAGCGCTCGTGCGATCAAGTTCCTTGCCGAGCTACACATTATGGCCTGCGAGATTGCATGAGCACGCCACGTGATTGCTATATCAGAGGCCAACCTTTCGCTTTCTAAGATAACTGCCAGATGGCACTCATTTCTCACGCAGCGTAGAGTGCATCGATGCGCTCCTTCGCCTCCGATGCGTGCTTCGAGCGCAGCGGTTCCAGAATCCCATTCACCGATTTTCTCGCGCGGATCATCAAATAAATGTCTTATGAACTCTCCCCAGACGTAATACTATCGTTTCTTGACGATATTTGCAGTGAAAAATGCAGATACAAGGTCTTTATTTTGTTCGTTTTGCGCGTTTTAACGCTCGTTGCAAGTCGGAAGAGAAAGGCAGCTACTTCACTAGGTGCTTGCGATTTAAAGAGCAAGGCAACATAGGTGGAGTAAGTCGTACTTGCCGGTTGATCTGTGTTGGTTTCCTATTTTATTTCACAAATCGTCCTTCAAGAAGCCGTGCTTTTGCTTGGGGTGGCGTATGTCGTGTAGGACGGAGTGGTTGCACACCAATTCAATGGGCATTTCTATTAAGCGAGCGTTAATCGAAATCGGTTCGAGAAAAGTCGGAACGGAGAGGGCTGTTTTGGCTAATCTCGCCGCCGAATAGGATAGGCTTTTTGGGCAGCCGGAATGGTCAGTTGACTTAAAGGAGCCCTCCAATACTTTTCGGGCATGGTCTGAAAATGCTGCCGATCGGTAGTAGGGGCTCCCGAGAACACGCGAGCCAAATGTTATAGGGCAGCACGTGGCCTGAAATTTGCAATAAATGATTGAAGTCAGCAGAAAATTGCTTTATCTTCCCTTGAAAAATTACGGAATATGCCCAAAAATGAAACGTAGATAATTCATCTATCATCCATTGGCTGATTTGAACATGGTGCGCTCGGTTGTTGCAGAAATCGCCGTGAGAGGCCGTCACTTGTTCACGCGTGCTCGTGCAATTGCACTAAAAAGCCACGTAATAAGTGGGAAAAAAAAGCGAAGTGCTCAAGGTCACCATTGTAGGCCCGTGTACTCAGATTTGGGTGCCCGTTAAAGAACCCCAGGTGGTCGAAATTTCCGGAGCCCTCCACTACGGCGTCTCTCATAATCAAATGGTGGTTTTGGGACGTTAAACCCCACAAATCAAATGCTCAAGGTCACCAGGCGAGCGTTACGTTCTTTGTTTGCCCCTCCCATCCCCCCCTCCCTTCTTAGCTTCCCGCGCTTTCGTCGGGACGAGACAGGAGAGAATGCGATTGCAGCGTGTGACAAATATTTGTAACTCCGTTCGCACTGGACGGATTCGTAGAATTTTTGCGGCGTTGAATTTGTGAGGCAATACACGTTTCCAGTGATTCAATTTCATGGTTACTCAAAAAAAGTTTTTCAGAGCCTCTTTAACACCGGCAATTGTATTCGCTATGTGTAGTGAGTGCCGTACAGTTATCACCAAGAACAGGCGCACATATGTGCATTGCTAGTGAAACGCAAGTGACTAGGCTAAAGAAAAGGAGAGGCGTCCGTTTTAAGAAAGAATTATCTATGACACGGAGCACCGGGTGGGGGTACCTCTCTCCACATTGGAAAAAATATATGGCAGCTTCGCACTACGGGCGCCAAACTTCAGGTAAAAGCGCAGCTGGTTGGCCTCTCTTTCTCCTCTGTCTCTGCTGCAATTGTTCTACCTCTTTCTGTGATTCTCTCGATTTTTCTTTCTTGCTCGCTGTTTCTCCATTTCTTTTTTAATTAGTTTCTCTTTCTCTATGGAGGCGGAAATGTTGTAGGCCCGTGTGCTCAAATTTGGGTGCACGTTAAAGAACCCCAGGTGGTCGAAATTTCCGGAGCCCTCCACTACGGCGTCTCTCATAATCATATGTTGGTTTTGGGACGTTAAACCCCACATATCAATCAATCAGTTTCTCTTTCTCTGTTTATATGTCTCTCTCTGCCTTAATATATTTTTATGTATTTATTGGATGTATGGACGCGAAACTTTGTCGTAAGTTTTGAGGTTCATGACTGAACGCGGATCGGGCTGCTCTCACGTTGGGACAGCCACGCCAAGCCCGATCGCCGCATCGTGAGCCTTCTGGACAGCTCACAATTCAACCCCAACATCGGAGCTGCCTTTATTTCTATTGCCACAAGGTCCAAAATAAAACGGTAGGAAAATGAAGATGGAAGCTTGCGATGAAAAATCCGTAAAGAGGGCTTGTGTCAAAACGTCGGCTCGACACAACATCTGCAGTGTGTACGGATTTTATTGCCGCGAGGGTTATTTTATGTGCTCGGTTCAAACCAACGCAGACTGTGAGCAACACTCGGCGCAGATCGCGTCTTACCCCTGTAATCTAGAACGTTCCTTTACTCAACGCTTCACCTTCACTTGAGAAAGCGATGGGAGCGCCATTTTTAGGCACGGCAAGTCACTGCATATCAGCGATAATCTGCTGCGATTCTTGAGTAGCGCAGCATCATTTTCAGCCGAGCAGTGGCGCAGTGCTCAAATCTGTCAAGTTAAGGGTGAAAGTCTAGTCGAATAGCGTTTGTGAATATGGGAGTCAGTCTTCGAGAACCTTAGCGTTCATAGTAGATAATTTTTTAAGATTCCGCACAAGATGCGATCACTCAAAATTATTGCAAGCTTCCGCGACCACCAGCGATAAGCCTGGAAAGTTCAGTGCGCGACGTATAAATGACGACGTGTCTCAACAATGATCAGTTGATCGATGGCCGACGCTCTGTTCGCTGCTATCTGTGTCAGTGTGTATTTCTGTAATCTTACTGCCGCCTTCGTCGACGTCATGACCCCGTGATACCAATGTTCTCTTTTTTCTATCGCTTTTTTATTCCCTGTCTCTCTTTTATGTGTTTCCTGTGCTACGCTTCGCTGAGCAGTGTTCGTTTAACGCTAGCAGCTGCTTTGCTTGGTGGCGGAGCTTGTGCAATCCCCGTGGCGTGTATCCACCGGCGAAGTTTTTTGCGACACCGCACAAACCACGGTAAACTGCCGCAGCTTCGCGTGTCAAAGCTCTGGGTTCCAGGTGGCGTCGGGAATCCAACTCAGTTCTTTGGATGCGGACGTTCTAACCGCGGCACATTTGTGCGTTTCGCACAAGTGCTTACCAGGCATAGATCTACGGAGTCTCTCACCAGCACAGCAAACGCCGCTAATTGATGGACAGACGACGTGACGTAAGCCGGGTTAAACGGGCCGTCGGATGCTCCCACAATGGGGCTTGACGTATCGGTTTTTCCTGCATCGGCTCCGGGCGCTTGCTGTGGCCCTATATTTTCGGTTTTTTTCCTTTTTCCCGCTGAAAGCTTGCGTCTTTTTCAGGCTGCTCACGGACCCCGCACTAATCTTGCAGCCTGCAGAAAGAGCGTACCGCTATAGGGCGGTCTTTGTTATGCAGCCATTTGTCAATGTTGCGTAATTGGAACGGGTGGTTTTCTGTCGAGGCGAGGATTATGAAGAGGCGTTGCGGACGCCATTGCAGCAAAAAAGAGTGCGCCGACGTGATGTGAATTTCCTGGTGGCAAAATGGTCGTTATTGAGCTTTGATCGATCTTTACTTTTTCGATTTATTATTTTAGTTTCTGTTATTTTCGTCCGAGTGCGCTACGAGATATGTGTCCTGTGAGGGGCGATAACCGGCGTGCTGCTGAAGAATCGCTTCGTTGAAGCTTTAAAATATCTTTTTTTTGGTAGCTAACCAGTTTGATAACACTAAATCCTAAAAAAAATTAAAGCAGGAGTATATTCTTCCTAAATAGCATTCTTCATCAGGGTGGCTCGCGCTTACTTTTAGGAAAACTCTGCGTTTGCACCTTTTCTGTGTTATCGCGTGTTTTTGAATCTAAGCTCCTTAGACTCTCAAAATGTCCGACCTTTGTCGTCGAGGCTAGTTGTCGTCTGTAGTCGGAGCGCAGGTGCAAAACACATGTCCGCAATATACACGGCGAACATAGCGCACATAGTGCTTAAAATGAGGCCATGCTCTGTCCGTTCATCTGCTCTTCTGTCCGTGCGTCCATCGACTCTTCCATTCGTCCGTCCGTGAAGCTGTCTGTCCGTTCATTTGCTCGTGCGCCCGTCCGATCGACCGTGCATCTGTCCATCTGTCAAACCGACCGTCCGTCCGTCCCTGCGTCCGTCCATCCATCCGCCGTGCATCTTTTCGCTCGTTTATGCACCTATCTGTCCGTCCTGCCGTGCGTCAGTTCGACCGTCCTCCTTGCATCTGTCCATCCGTCCGTCCGTCCTTTTTACCAACCGGCGACTTCAACGTAGGCATTATGTACCTTAGCACTTAGCTTTGCTCCATCACCAGCATTCACTTTGTGGATCTGCTGCCATTTTTTTCTTATTTCTTTGGTAATTCGTTCAACTTGACTCAATTATTAATCGCACAAATGAAGCAGTTCGTTCTTGTTTTCGTAGTTATGCTGCGTTCTTTTGAATTACTTTGATCTCTGTTTGTTTATGTTTCCACAGCTTTCGTTTGTTTTGTTTCCGCTAAATGCGGGAACACTACAGTCGTTTCATCCCGAAGTGCTTTCCCGCATTTTTTCTCCACGTATTCATTTACGGACGCACTTTCGATTATCACTTGTACCAGTTAGTTAGATCACGCTTATTCCTGAACGGTTTCAATATTCTGAAGCTGCGTCTTGCTGATAGCGTGCAGCCTCGACGACGCGGCAACGAAGACGCGGGACGCCGACAGTCAACTTTCCGGTTTCACGACGTATCCAACGTTCTGGCCTTAAAAACATACGTTGGAACCGTGGTCCGTATATTAAGTGCTGTGGTTTCTACTATAGACTCCCTGTTCTTCCTCATTCCTTCGTCCCCTCCTCCTCCTCCTCCTCCTCCTCCTCCTCCTCCTCCTACTACTACTACTACTACTATTACTACTACTACTACTACTACTTTTACTACTAGTCTAGGTTTTCTAAGTGGTAGCCACAGGAACCAGGCTGCGGACACGTCGCTGTTCTGACCATAGTCGTTGTTTGTAAGTAGCAGCTGCCTCGTCTTTTCATTCTTCAGCAGACCCGGCATCATCGCTTTTGCTTTTGTGCGTGGAAAGCCTCGCCGGCAGCTGTATCTTATTAACACGGCACGGGGAGCCTTTACTGCGGTCAGCCGGTGCCCACATTGTGTTCCGGCCCTTCTTACTTTGAATTATGTATGAGGAGTAGCGCGTACCAGCCGCGCATTTTGTTCTTTTGTAGGGCCTGCGCGTGCACGCGTGTGCGTTCCAAAAGTTCGCACCGCATAATGAACAGTTCTTCCGTTCCTCTTGTGCGTCTTGGTGCTGTCTCCCCGTTTCTGTTCTTGCCCTCACGGAAGAAACTAATCGGCGAGCTGAATGTGAATGGCGGCGAATTTCGAGCACTCCTGGTGATAAAAAAGAAGTGACGAAAAAATTGTGAGTTGAAGACGTTCAACCAAAAAACGTTGAATTGTTTAGCTTTCTCCGGCGCTTCATTTACTTCATATACGCCTATTTATGGGGTAGCAACCGTCTTTGCGCGGCTTCTCTTGTATTTTAAGACGTTTAGCTAATATTTCGCAGTCTTTAGACGTGTATTGTGTACATCTACGAGCTGCCTTTGATATTATCCTTGTAGTGGGGAAGGGGGGGGGGGCGTACAAAGGCACAGCCAAATGACCACACATTCTTATCATCCATGAATGTATATATCTATTATGTATCTGCACATATAAGAGCCAATCATATTCGCGTGTTGTATATTCCCTTAGGATATCTCAGTTGCTGCAAAACCTTAAGAGCAGAGCAGAAAATAGAACAGTTTTGTATTTCGTACTACCCTTCCGTCATTGGTCGTTTTTTTTTTTTCAGGCTATATCCGCAGCACTTGCAAGTCACCGCGCAACAGAAGCTGAGAAAGTGTCCGTCGCTTAATTAATGATTACGCACGAATAGCTAGAACTTAAAGGCCAACTCAGGCGATTTCTTGACCGTGTCGAGGTAATGGTGTTTTTATGTTCCCGAGACACTATTGTCATGAGCCCAATAGCTGACACGCTCAGGAAATATGAAAATAATTTTTATTAAACAGAAACGTGCCGAACTGAAACCGAAACTCGACCGGGTGCCCTGTCTGCGTATGACGTACTATTTTGTAAGAACCGGAGGCCTTATACTGGTTCCGCCGGCGCGTAGTATGAATACTGTGAAAGCCAGAGCAGCGAAGCGCCGGCCAAACACCACAGAGGAAAGAAGAAGGCTTTCCTGGGCTACACCCGTGCCAAACGCTGCCGCCGTCGCCTTGTGGGCAGCACCACATACGCTGTAGCTGCCAAAGTAGCAATGTTATCGGCTGTGTCACTTCCGTTGACATGCCAAACATGACGCCACACAGACAGTGTTGTCAATAATTCTGGCAAGCGAGATGAGCTTTTCGACGCAACCTTTAAAATTCATCTGTAAACAATCAGCGCATCTCTAAAGCCTGTAACTTGGCATGAATGACCTAAATGTGCAAAGGAACGTACCCAGTGGTTTTTATTGAGATCCGTTGACCTCGAAAAATCGCCGGAGTTGGCCTTTAACAGTACTATTTTTATGCGCAATTGTCCACACGCCGTTGGTCTCTTGGTTTAGGTGACGAATGTGGTTCGTTTTATCCTTAATGCTTAGCACTAAAATGACTCGTTAACAACGCTCATGGCCATTAATAACATCCCCACAACGGAATGACGAAGTGTGGTTGCTATAGACTGAAATTTCTACACTTGCTTTATATTTGCAAATTTAACATAAGCCCACCGAATTAGAAGACAAAGTAGACGTACACATGCACTCTTGAACCTTACTTCGGACGTGCTAATCTTTTTATGATGATTTCATTTCTTTTTTTGGCCCATGAATTAGTGAATCAGGTCACCTCTTCAATAATATTGTGATAATGGTAACGTGGGAATAACTATGTATAT
Source organism: Rhipicephalus annulatus (assembly GCA_013436015.1). Classification (NCBI taxonomy): domain Eukaryota; kingdom Metazoa; phylum Arthropoda; class Arachnida; order Ixodida; family Ixodidae; genus Rhipicephalus; species Rhipicephalus annulatus. The sequence goes on from WOVY01009672.1 coordinate 343,858, forward strand.
TCCTGCTAATTATCATACATAACAAGCTTTTAACGCAGTCTCGTCATTGCGTACATTTCTGTATTTACAATTGGCACCATATCGCTGCCATTTTAGTGAAGTAATTTGAAATACTGTGTTCTTCTGCCTCGTGATGTATTAATTGCTTCCAGTTTTCGATTGAATTTGTTTCGTCAGTTATTTTTGTTATTCCCCCTGCTCGGTTTTTCGGCCGTAGTATGCTGTAAATAATGAATAAACATATCGTTAGTATTCTCTAAAAGAATAAAGCTCCATAAATATTTTTCACTATGTTGGATGTTACAAGCAATGAAAATGAAGTTGACTAGTTCAAGTTTTATTGTATATTTCCTAATTACTCCACTTAGGCGTCGCTTCCTGCAGTTTAATGCGGTTGCTACTTCTTCCAGGTGCGAAGCACCTAAGGGTTTACGCTTGTCGGTCTCTCCCGTTGTCGTGGTGTGCCATGTAGTCACGGTCCTTCGTAAATGCGGGTGTGCGGCACAATGGGTTACTTCACAAGTCGCCACCGATCCACTAAAAATGAAAAAAAAAGGCAGCAGTTAGCTCTGCGAATAGCCGGCGATGTTAGTGGGGCTGAAACACTCTTTTCTACAAGCGTGGCCCCCTTCTCAACTTTGTGAGAAAGTTCTCGTTTAGTAGTATTCTGTATAGAGCAAGCGCGTTTTTTTTTTTCTCCTATTCGCCTTCCCCCTTGGAAGAGCGCGAAAACTACAGAGCAATAGAAAACGAGTGGGCCTCACCTCTAACGAGATTTTGATGAGCGCTCAATTCGGCGGTGAGGTATCATACCCGTGTATCAAATAGGAACGGTTATCACAATTTTGATACGCGTGCGATCTTGCGCATGGCGAGGCAAGAAGCTTAACGCGATTACGCCAGAGTTCCCAGTTCGTCTTATAATCAATATGTTCGGACTACTTCTTTTTTTTTTTGCCGATTGGTTTGTGAATTTTTCCATTCGCCTGTCGCTTTTTTGGGGCTTATTTGCATTTTCCAGCGATTATTGTTTGTTTAATGATCATTCGTTCACCAATAGGGCGTTTCAGGATGCCTTTGATTAGTTAAATTTTGAAGTCAAACATATTGTTACGTCTACGAAGGGTTTATTCGAAGCAGACGTAACGGTCGACTCGACGGTATACCGCAGTGAACGGGCAGCAGCGAGCTTTTTCCACCAACCGAACGTCCTCCTCTTCTGCTACCACCATGTTCCCCGCTACACAGGTGCACATACCTAAATTACACATGTGGTAACAATATGTTGAAAGAGTCGACCATGAAGTAACGTTAATAATGCACCATCAAGCGTGCATTCACCCGAATGGACACCATCCATTAGGCAATGTTAAACATAATTATGTACTTTCTTTCATATATTTAAGAATTTGGTGCAGTAAAATATAAAGAAGGCGACTTTTTTCAACTCTCTCTCGTATTTGACGTGCATTTTTTGTTAAAATGAAAAAAAATATATTTTAGTTAGGAATGCTAAAATCTCTTGTATTTGTATTTTTGTTCTTTGGGGGGCTTCTTTTGAGGTGAATATTTACTCGTTGCCTCAGTAGCATCTGGCAACTGATTTGCACTCGCAGGTAGCAGGAGAGGTGCGGCGTAGTTTGTCATTGAACGCCTGTGTCAGCGGTCCGAGCTACGACTGCACCACATTTGGTTAGCTGTGAGACTTCGGAACACGGCATTCGCCTAGACGAATTCTTACGCAGTATAGTAATCTTTCTAAGTAATATAGTCAATTTCAGTCTCCTATAATATCGGGGCATGTTGTACTGGAAGAGCCATCCAATTCAGCTCCATAAATACAGTGTTTTGAGACGCTACGTAATTTTCGGTGTTTGCTAGTGATTACAACGGCAATTTAGTGTGGCGTTTAATGTAACCCATCTGCAAACTAGCATCAATGGAATAAGTCTATTTGGAAGGGATAGTAAGGAGATGATTAGATGCACTAGTATGTTTTGGAATAAGTATATTTGGTGGCGTGTTTGAGTAAACACTAAAACATATACTGAGTCGGTCTAAATTCTATCCCTCAACCACGATAGAGTTTAATCGCTCGTTTCGCAGAAAATTCCTTGTAGGTGCCAGCGTTATCGCTTGGGGATTAAGAATAAGCGCTGTCCATGAGCGGAAATGTAAGCAAATAAAAGTAGTAATAAAAATTACGCGTTTCAGTGTAAATAGAAATCGAATCAGAAGACTGCTGTGCGGTAAGCAGTAGTTATACAACAAAGCCACGCTTGTGCTTTTCTTTATTTAATGGTGATGTTGCCTGTAATATTTGTGAAGTGTGCGCTTGTACTCCAAATCCCTTCGAAAAAAAAAAGAAATAAAACACCGTGTGAATGTTATGTAGTGCTAGGATCGAGTGTCATTGCTGCATGTAATGTTTCGTGGCAATAGAATAGAATTAGAACAGGCGTCAAAGCATGAAAATTGCGTGACGAGTGGTTGGTTGAAAGGTCGATAAAATTCGAAGCGCACATACATTATAAATAATCATTATTAACATCAGTATCAACCACGCGGGCGGCTTCGCCTGTGCGTGTGTTGCCTTGCGAAGCCGTATGGGTCGCGTATCGTAATTTCGTCCGGAAATACGAAACTAGGGGTGGCCCGTTGCCCGTTCAATGCTTTTTGTCGATTTATCGAGTAATGGTCGAGCACTCTGGTGGTAGAGATGATATTGCTCTTCGGCGCACCACTGGGACCCTCTCTTTCCCCGCCGTGGTCCCAGCGGGCACCTGTCGATCTGAACGCTACCGTTCGCCCTGCGACCTTTGAACCCGATGATACCAGCCTTTGCAGTAGCGTACGTGGTCTTTACAAGAGAACCGCATTGGGTTGTCTCCCTGTGTGCCCTCTGCGCACTGACAGCTCTTTGGTCATGTGATTGATTACGAACCTTTTGCGCTCATGTCTTGGTATAACGAGATACGTGCGTATACTTTTGTCTTTTTTTTTCATGAAAAATGTACGACTATGGGAACAGAAAGAACCGATCTACGGCCTCGGTGACCAGATGATAGAATGAAGATGGTCTCCCTTTGCACTATACGGTGCAGCATGGATCGATAGTTGCTGAGAAATTCTTCGCCCAGCGGAGTAGTGGCACTGCTGTCGCCTTTTGTCAATCGATATGCCATTCGGTGGACCCCGTATCACCTCACCAGATGTTCTGGTTGCTATTTGGCATTTGGCGTCCTTTATTTATTTATTTATTTATTTATTTATTTATTTATTTATTTATTTGTTTACTTTTGTTCTAAAGTGCACCGCCGCTGTGGTGGAGGGGTAATGGTACCCAGCTGCTGACCTTGAAGCTGAGGGTTCGATTCCATGGATTTTTGTTGGTTGCATGTCGATAGACGTGAAATGCTTGATACCCGCGTGCTCAAATGTAGGTGCATGCTAAAAAAAAGGATTGTGCAGCTTGCACTAAGTTTCACAAAACTGAGTTAGAGCAGCGCTCTTAGACACATAGCTGGTCTTGGCTTGGCTGGGCTTTTACCCTCTCACATCTCTTTATCCCACGTATTCCTGAAGAATACTGTGCATCGCTAATAAGGGTCTCCCTTTTCAGCTTTTTTGTAACTATCTGTACAGAGTGCTTGGCTGATTATTCAGTGCGCGCCGGTACATGGTGTTGATAATTTACTCTTTATGACATACGAAAACCTTGAGCATAACAGCTCGGCTCTAAAAACCCCATGTGGTCGATATTTCCTGAGCTTTCCTCTAAATCGTGCCTCGTGCACCTTGCCGTGGTTTCGGGACGTAAAAGCCCCTCAAATTATAGTATTTTTAACACTTCGCGACACCGCCGCTTAATTTTCATTGTTGAAAGACGACATCGATCCCCCCAAGAGCTCGACAATCCAAGAAAGCCTCGTTTAATTGCATGCTCCAGCGCTTTCAGTAACTATGTTTTTAGGGTTCCGTCTCGTGGAGTTTAGACGATTCATCAAGCGTGTTCGTGGTAGAAGCTTTCTCGGTGCATTAAGTAGCATCGCAGTAGGCGTCGTTGTCCAGTTTCGTGCGTCTGTTGGGATGATGCACGATCACTGAAGGAGGAAGAGGATTGATGCTGTGGCTGGAAAGAACATTTTGGCTTGTTCACTCACTTGTAGTATAATCTCTGATTACAAGACATCTTACGAGAGGTTGTTTTATGCTCGTTGTAACTGGTGGCCGTTCGTTGGTGTCGTGACGACCGCGGTAATTTTGCACTTTTATGAATTCTGGAGACACACTCGATTATGTGTCGAAGGCGCAGTCGTGCCCGTTAATTACGTAGGAGAAAGTGAAGAAAACTAATAGAAGAAAGACTAGCAACAAACATCTCGAAATAGATTGGATTTCATTATTTATAATATTCTATCCATGAGAGCTTCCCTATTACGTCCTTGTCACCGACATGTCTATTCGTCTGTAGAAAAAATTAACTGAATACGGGTGATTTTATTTCATATTTCTAAAATAACATTACTAATTTATTCTAACCACTCTAGAATTCATTAGTCATAAAACTCACATGCGGTCACACACACACGCACACACACACACACACACACACATATATATATATATATATATATGTGTGTGTGTGTGTGTGTGTGTGTGTGTGTGTGTGTTTGAACCCATAGAGTAGGTGCGAGCCATTCATGAAGGTAATCATCATGATCATCATCATCACATGTCCTATTGGCTACCTTACGATGTGAGAAAGAAGAGTACAAAAATGAGAGAGAGAAGAGCGAGAGCAGAAGTGACGTTGTCATCAAATGCGCTTACGTGTATATGCAAATTTGAAAAAACAGGTCACTGACCAATGTCAAACAAAACAATGACGTTTCGGGAGCCGTACGGATTCCTTGTTCACAATCGGAAATTGTTTCTTTTTCTGCGCTCGCACATTGTGAACAAGGGATCCGTACGGGTCCCGAAACGTCATTGTTTTGTTTGACATTGGTCAGTGACCTGTTTTTTCAACAATGCCTTTACCTGACCAGACGGCATTCCGTCGAACTCTCGACTATGTGTATATGCAATTTGTTCAAGATTAAAATTTAAGGCGTCCACACAGGCGAGTGACTCGCAGCTGGGTGTAGCACACTGATAACATCAGCCAGCGGTCAATGGCCACTACGAAATCAAGTTGGGGCACAATACGTTGCTGTTTGTCGTGAGACTGTCGTAAGATGTTGAACAACAATCAGAAAAAGAGAGAGGGAGATGTTGTTTATAGTAAGCGTTGCTACTTTCTGCAACTCTTCGAAGCTATATCTAAGCGTGGTGGACTGTTATTGTAGAAACGAGGAGTTCTAGCTTCGGCTAACGCACAGCTTTATGTTGAAGCTGCAAGAGCTGATATCAAGCATTCCCTCTGGGGACATGACACTGCACCCCGTTCCTTTTTTTCGGGACACGTGGCGAATGGAGGCACTGCGAATCAACTGCTGTGCCCTGTGAACGCGCGCTCGCACTTTCGCGTACGTGCGCACCCGATTCGCCTTCCCCCGCGCAAAAGTGCATCGCAAGCGTGGAGCTCGTTTGGAAACCATTTTGTGAACAAGGCGGCCGAAGAAGGCATAAACGCAGACAAGGTTTCAATGATGGTTTCCTGCGCCGCCGGAGGCAGTATGGCGCGCACCGCGGCTGAACCGCTCGGAAAACACGGGTCTCGCATTTGCAGCTTACAAATGGCCCACGGGCCGAGTGAGCGGGAAGCGACGCGAGGGGCGGAACAACGATATAGACTCGCTGCGCACAGGAGAGATGCAGGCCAGAGACGGTGATGGAGTCGGGCGGTCGCTGTTCACGACGATGATCGACGACGGAGGAAAACGACGGTGACGCGTGGCGGAGTAGAAGAGGAAAACGGTGAAAGTTCAGAAATGAGATAGAGGAACCGGAAATGAAGGGATGGGCAAGGAATGGCTACAACGTTTTCCGGTGACACGAACGACTTTATTTCCTCCCGAAATGTGCGGCCCATCCGCTGAGCTGGTTCGACCGGCGGCGCCTTATTCAAGGGCCGATTGGAAAGCGGTGCGCCACTGTGGGCGGCAGTTTTTTTATTATTTTTAAAGTGAAATTTGCAATGGTACTGTCGTATGTCCTCCATTCTTTAATTCTGTGCTCCCATTGGCCAGCGGAAGTCCGTGTACTATGTGATGTCAGTGCACGTTAAATAACGCCAGACTGTCGAAAATTTTCGAGCCGTCTATTATGGCCTCACTCATAATCATGTCGTGGATATCGCATGCAAAAGGTCGTATAAATTTATTTTTATTATTATTATTATTATTATTATTATTATTATTATTATTATTATTATTATTATTATTATTATTATTATTATTATTATTATTATTATTATTAATGTTACTATTATTATTATTATTAATGTTACTATTATTATATCTCATTGGTTAACGGCCTGCCCGTTCGACGGCATTTGCATTTTGCGTAGGTGGAAGACTCGGTTTGCACTTACGAGAGAAGTTACCCGTGTTTACTGTCTTAACTTTTTTTGTGTTCTGTCCGACACATCTAAGCGAACTAAATGTCTTGGAATGATTAAAATTTTCAATGAACTTTATGCACACAGCGAGGTAAGTTTTGTGGTGCTATGTCATCATCATACTTTGTGAACAGCATCCGCGACACAATAACTCGGGAAACTTGAAGGTAAATTCTGGTCGCTTCTGCTGCAGCAAATAGAAGAGTTGGGATATAGTTGTTCGGTTGCTCACCTGGTTGCTGCATATCATACTTATCACATATACTTTTATACTTGCTGCTTTACACTTGCCAAGCCGTTGATGGTGACATACTTGGCTATGCTCAACTCGCGAAGAAACTCAAGCTTTCTTTCTCCTTTTTTTAAATGTAATTAAGCACTAACGAAAGCGCACTACCTCACCCACTCTTTCACTTGTTTTCACGAGCTCTCACTTTCACCAAAAACTCTGTTCACTATCCCTTTAACTGTTTGACCTACAAGGAAGTGAGATAGAATGAGCTTCAGTCAACTATAGCCCTACTCGCTATGCTGCAGTGTAATGAAAGTTCCTTTCATTTCAATTTTCGCGCGCACGAGCTGAGCCCACAGTCGCTTCACGACAGTTCTGCAAAGACTTAGCTAAACGATCAGGTGGCAATTTCGGAAGCATGTGCACCGTGCTGCTTCAGGTGATTGACATCTCTCACGTGTAGTGTCAAGGCGAGAGCCCTGCATGCCTCATCAGACGGGATATTCGACTACCGCCGGCGACCGTCTCGCGGTGTCGGGGACGGGTGACGCGATAATTCGTGATCATCACGTGGTGACGTCATCGTATGAGGTCACCATGACGTCACGGATCGTGAATATTTATAATGCCATCGTGATGTCACCGATTCTCGCGCGACGTGATGTGATGTAACGCCGCACAATGCTGCTGCAGAGTCCTCCTCTGGGCGGCGAACAAAACGGGAGAGTTTGCAATTTCAATTGAAAATAAAAAAGAAAAACTAAAACTGAGGGTCGCAGTGCATGAAGAACGTGAAGCTACAGCTCGTGCTTCTTGCTCTTCTGCACTGCTTACACACCGACTGAGAAGGAAAAAATGGCTTCCGCCTGCGAGTCGTTTTATAGGGGAATGCACGAGGGACCCTGCTGGTTTTTAATCACGTAATGACGGACCTTCGCATAGCCGCGCCAATTAAACAAACGCACTTCCGTGTGAGCACGGTTATTCGTCCCGCTCTTAATTTCGTCCTGGGATATTGCCCTTAATAACTCTCATAGGAATTCCGTACTCTATGCGAACGTTCACTTTCGTTCGTTAAGAATGGTTTAGACAAAGGTAGAACGCTACGTTCTGTCGCCATCTAGGTGCCTATTGTTTGTGCTATCGCTGTCGTGGTTACAGCCCATACATTCAGTTGCATTGCACGAGGACAAAAAAAAAAACGATTCCTGCGTTTGATTAGCTTTTATTAAAGTTTAGAAACGCACTTCAGGCTTCTTAGCAACGAGATAGCCGAAACTTGGAATTCCAAAGCTTTTGGAAGAGCGCGCACATAGCATACGCCCGCAGAGCATTCGGCATCCGTCAGGCAAAGCATATGCTGCATTGTGCGTGTGGATCTTTCGTGAAAGCCGCTAAAGATGGAGTGCTTCTCGATGCTCACGTTTTTCTTTTTTCAGTCGTAAAGTTCGTTCTCCAGGTTTCTGGGAAACTCGCAAAGACGTATCGCCTCGTTTTTTTTTTTCCAACTGCTCACTCGCCCCGTTTACCCTCTTTTCGGAGCCTCCTCCAACTTTCCTTTTACGCTGAACAATGGGGCGCGAAGATGGGCATTCAGTAGGAGGATCAAGGCGAGGCGGTGCCGCTGTTCCAATGTATGCAAAACACAGAGTGGTGTTCGCGGCCGCATTCTGGGGTTCGCCCCCGCCTATACTTGAGCTCGTGATGCTCTCGGCTAGCGTAGACTGTGCCTCCACAGATCTGGGTTTGCAAACGCCGGTACCCAAACTTTCGCTCGCTCCGCTGCATAAACAGCGGTGACCCGGGCGCTTCTTGCTTCAAGAGACTCGCGCTCAATCTTTCGAATCTACTCAGCTTGGCCGTTCACTTGCTTAGGATTTAGAAGGCACGAACTGCCCAGTCCTGATTGCTTGCTTTTTGTGGTCCACCTTCATATGTGTTAGGTCGACTCGTGACCTTCAGGCAACCGTTAGCTTTCTTGGAATGCCCTTCTGTCATGCGATTTCTTCTGCTCCATTTTGCCGCTGGCGTTGGCGTCCGCGGTGCCGTCACTCAACGTGTAATCTATATATATATATATATATATATATATATATATATATATATATATATATATATATATATATATATATATATATATATATATATATATATATATATATGGGATATGGCACAACGGGAGCGTTGTCAACAAGGATAAATATATTTATTTCCCAACAGTTTCGGGAGGGGTCCTCCCTTCATCAGGGGGATAACTCATCCCCTGATGAAGGGAGGACCCCTCCCGAAACTGTTGGGAAATAAATATATTTATCCTTGTTGACAACGCTCCCGTTGTGCCATATCCCATACCTTCACAAAGACTAACTGGCCCATTGAATTATTACTCCCACTATATATATTGCTACCTGTAGGCTGCCACAAACCATAGTGCGAATGCGCGTGTGCGCCCGACGAAGAAGATGAGGGTCGCTGGCTGCTCGAGCTCGGAGCCAGACTGGCCAGTGCTGCAACCGCTCTTGCAAATATATTTTTCGAATATATTCGCAATACTTTGTCTCGTTACTCACGTAACATATTTGGTGGAGGTGGAACGATCCCCGTCCTCACCACGCAGCTCCGCAGTGGCCGCATCCTCCAGCTTCCCGCCATGGCTTTCAGTGACAACGCGTCCGCTTCACCATCTGCGGCTTCTCCGACAACCTTTGTCGCCGTCCAAACACCCCGTGATCCCGGGACATTTTCTGCGCAACCTGGCCTCGACGTCGACAAATGGCTTCGCCTTTATGAACGGGTCAGTCAAACTCACCGCTGGGACCCTACCATGATGCTCGCTAATGTTCTCTTCTACTTGGACGGAACCCCGCGTGTCTGGTACGAGACAAATGAGTCCGAACTCACCAGCTGGGACACGTTCAAGGAGAAGCTACGTGACATCTTTGGGGACCCGACCGGTCGCCACGCAGCTGCACGACAGGAGCTGGCTACCCGTGTCCAGTCGCCAACTGAATCGTATGTGTCATACATCCAAGAAGTTCTCGCTCTTTGCCGAAAAGTAGACGAGGCGATGTCTGAGGCTGAAAAGGTTGGACACGTTTTGAAGGGGATCGCGGACGACGCCTTCAATTTGCTGGTGTACACTAACGTCTCGACCATCGACCGTGTAATTCAAGAATGCCGCCGTTTCGAAACAGCAAAAAGCCGTCGGGTGCGCCCTCCTTTTTCTCGGTTGCCAAACACGGCGGCTACGTCCACCTGCTCCGATTCTACCGTCACACCGCCCTTTGAGCAGACTGTAACGCGTATCGTTCGACGGGAACTTGAAGCAGCAAGTCCAGCGCCGCTTCAGCCCACTTCTTTCGAACATACGATGCCGACAACCCCCGCGATCTCCGTTATTCAGGCGGTCGTACGACAAGAATTCGCCAACCGCGGGTTCCCTGATGCTTGCCCCATCTCTTGCCCCTCCTCCAGACCAATTCCCATTAATCCACCTCGACGTGACCCATTTGTTGCTCCACGATCTCGCAACCCGGCGGAATGGCGAACTCCTGACGACAAACCGATCTGCTTCCGGTGCCACCGCGTTGGACATGTCTCCCGCTACTGCCGTGCCTCCTGGACGCCGCCACATAGGAGCCAGTTTTTTCGCACCTTATAGCCCATATGAAGATCTTCGCCGGTATTCGTCCAGCCGTACCGCCCCTGCTTTCGACACGTCTAACAGCCGCCTTCCTGCTCGTTCTCCGTCCCCTCAACGCCGTCGTTCCCCGTCGCCCCAGCCACGCCGCCATCACTCGCCGCCTAACTTTTCATCGTACCCGACGGAAAACTAGACAGTGCAGCCCCTGGAGGTAGTGCTGCATCATCCCTGTCTGAACCAAACCCTCCATTGACGCTTCATACGAACAAAAATCTTGTCGATGTACACGTGGACGGTATTTCTCTGTCGGCACTAGTCGATACTGGCGCTCATGTGTCCATAATCAGCGTTCATCTTTGTCGCCGCTTAAGAAAAGTACTCACGCCTCCTGCTACCGAAGCTGTACGTGTGGCCGATGGCGGCACTGTTCCTGTCATTGGCATGTGTACGGCTCGCATAAGCATCGCCGACCGTTACATTCCTGTTCTATTCACGGTGCTCCAGAACTGTCCTCATGACCTCATCTTAGGGATGGACTTCCTGTCGACCCATTCTGCTCTGATCGACTGTTCCGCTGGTACTCTTTGCTTAGACCTTCCTCTTCAGCCGGATATTCACCCTGAACCTCAACACGGCCTTTCTGCCACAGACTTCCTCCGCTTACCGCCTAAAGCCCTCACATTCACCGAATTCGCCACGACCTCACCCGTATTGGATGGGAATTACATCGTCACACCGATTCCTGATGTCCTACTGGCACGTGACGTCACCGTCCCTCACTGCATCGTAACTGTAGCCTCCAACCGGACCCGTCTACCCGTCATAAATTTCGGCTTCACAAAGCAAGTCCTCCCTGAAGGCATCCTAATCGCCACGTTGCGGTCCTTAGCCGATGATCACGTCACCACTTTCGCAGCCGACGCATGCACCAATTTTTCTTGTCGCCCACTCGATGCCACATGCCTCGACATGTCAATACGTCCCATGATCGACCCTGACCTCGTTACTCACGTAACAATATATATATATATATATATATATATATATATATATATATATATATATATATATATATATATATATATATATATATATATATACATACGCCTACTTGCCTACGCAAGTAGGCGTTTTGGTGTGTAGCGACACCACGAACCCGAGCTAACGGGGGAGTTTCGACTCCCTCCCACGCCTAGCCGTGCGTGGCTTTGCCGTGTCCGAGGAAAAGGGGATCCTGGGGGTTGAGCCGACGCTGGGTGATTGGACCGTTAAGGCCCCCGGCAGAGGCAACACACCCCTTTGGCCCCGGCTTCACGTAGACGGCACCCCTGAGCTGACCCACCCAGGGGAATCGGCAGTCGCCTTTTCCTATCTCTCTCTCCTACATCTTCGTCTTTATCTCTTACTATTTATCTGTCCCGTCTTCTACTCTCTTCCGTTTACTTCCAAACTTCCTGGCGGCTAGGGTTAACCCTGTGCAAATAGCCTACCTTGGTCTAGGCGCATTGGGTTATAGTGGCGTTGTACGGCTGGCGTCTGCAGGTTTCAGCATTTGTAAACTTGTAGCGTCCCCTCGTTGGGCTCCGTGGTGGGTGGCCGCCAACGCTGCTGAACAACAATAAGGAAGACATGCATGGAGCATTCCCACTACTGTCTGATCGTACCGGCTTAAAGCCGGTACGCACCGATGATCTCACCAGAGAAGGATTGGCCACCCTGGTGCAGTATCTGGCCACCCCCTCCCGTAGGCATTCGTCAATTAACTCACGGCCCTCAGTCCCCACCAGCTGAGGAGCAACTGACTACGGCGGCGGTCAGATCTGCAAAGCAGCAGAGGTTGCTACGAATCTCTGGATACGGACAGGCCACCATTGGAACTTGAACTTTGCAACGTTTAACGCTAGAACGTTATCTAGTGAGGGAAGTCTAGCTGTATTATTCGAGGAGCTAGAAGGCATTAAATGGGATATAATAGGGCTGAGTGAGGTTAGGAGGACAGATGAGGCCTATACTGTGCTACAGAATGGGCACGTCATTTGCTATCGGGGCTTGGCAGACAGAAGAGAACTGGGAGTAGGGTTCCTAATTCAGAGAAACATAGCTGGCAACATAGAGGATTACTATAGCATTAATGAAAGGGTGGTAGGCATTGTAATTAAACTGAATAAAAGATACAAAATGAAGGTAGTACAGGCTTACGCGCCTACATCCAGCCATGATGACGCTTCAGTTGAAAGCTTCTATGAAGACGTGGAATCGGCAATGAGTAAGGTGAAAACACAGTATGCTATAGTAATGGGCGACTTTAATGCAAAGGTAGGGAAGAAGCAGGCTGGAGACCAGGCAGTAGGGGATTATGGCATCGGCACTAGAAACGCCAGAGGAGAGCTACTAGTAGAATTCGCAGAACGCAATAATCTGCGTATTTTGAATACCTTCTACCGAAAACGAGAAAACCGCAAGTGAACATGGAGGAGTCCTAATGGCGTAAATAAGAACAAAATAGACTTTATAATGACTGCACACCCAGGAGTCGTGCAGGATGTGGAAGTGGTTGGCAAGGTAAGATGCAGTGACCATAGAATGGTACGGGCTCGAATCCGCCTAGACTTGAAGAAGGAACGACATAAACTGATACAAGAAGCCAATCAATGAGCTAGCACTGAGAGGGAAAGTACAGGAATTCAGAGTGTCACTGCAGAACAGGTACTCTGCTCTTAGCGAGGAAACCAACCTTAGCGTAGATACAATGAATGATAATCTGAAGAGTATCATCACGGAGTGTGCAGTGGAAGTTGGAGGCAGGGTAGCTAGACAGGACACCGGCAAGCTTTCCCAGGAAACGAAGAACCTAATTAAGAATCGTCAAATCATGAAAGTGTCAAGTACAACAGACAAAATAGAACTGGCAGAGCTTTCGAAGTTGATTAATAGACGTAAAGTATGTGATGTAAGAAGGTATAACATGGAGAGAATTGAGCACGCTCTGAAAAATGGAGGAAGCGTCAAAGCAGTGAAGAGGAAACTTGGGATAGGCAAAAAGCGGATGTATGCACTAAGGGACAAAGAAGGCAAAATAACTACCAATATGGATAGGATAGTTAAAATAGCGGAGGAGTTTTACAGAGATCTGTACAGTAGCCGAGACAACCACGACCTTAATACTATAAGAACTAGCAGTAACCCAGACGACACCCCACCGGTAATGATAGAAGAAGTCAGAAAGCTTTGGAGAGCATGCACAGAGGCAAAGCTGCTGGTGAGGATCGGGTAACATCAGATCTGCTGAAAGATGGAGGATAGATTGTGTTAGAAAAACTAGCCACTCTATTTACGAGGTGTCTCCTGACGGGGAAAGTACCAGAGTCTTGGAAGAACGCTAACATCATCTTAATACATAAGAAAGGAGATGACAAGGACTTGAAGAATTACAGGCCGATCAGCTGGCTCTCTGTAGTATACAAGCTATTTACAAAGGTAATTGCTAGCAGAGTAAAGAAAACGTTAGAATTCAATCAACCAAAGGAACAAGCAGGATTTAGAACAGGCAACTCAACAATTGACCATATTCATACTATCAATCAGGTAATAGAGAAATGCTCAGAGTATAACCAACCACTATACATAGCCTTCATAGATTACGAGAAGGCGTTTGATTCAGTAGAAATATCAGCCGTCATGCAGACACTGCGGAATCAGGGCGTAGATGAAATATATATAAACATTCTGGAAGAAATCTACAGGGGATCAACTGCTACCATAGTGCTTCATAAAGAAAGCAACAGAATACCAATAAAGAAGGGTGTAAGGCAGGGGGACACAATCTCCCCAATGCTATTCACTGCGTGCTTACAGGACGTTTTCAGAAGCCTAGAATGGGAACAGTTAGGGATAAGAGTTAATGGAGAGTACCTCAGTAACCTACGCTTCGCCGATGACATTGCATTGCTGAGTAACTCAGGGGACGAATTGCAACTCATGATTACGGAGTTAGACAAGGAGAGCAGAAAGGTGGGTCTTAAAATTAATCTGCAGAAAACGAAAGTAATGTACAACAACCTCGGAAAGGAGCAGCGCTTTGCGATAGGTAATAGTGCACTTGAAGTTGTAAAAGACTATGTCTACTTAGGGCAGGTAATAACCGCAGAGCCTAACCACGAGATTGAAGTAACTAGAAGAATAAGAATGGGGTGGAGCACATTCGGCAGGCACTCTCAAATTATGACAAGTAGATTGCCACTGTCCCTCAAGAGGAAGGTATATAACAGCTGTATCTTGCCGGTACTTAGCTACGGAGCAGAAAGCTGGAGACTCACAAAGAGGGTTCAACTTATATTGAGGACGACGCAGCGAGCAATGGAAAGAAAAATGGTAGGTGTAACCTTAAGAGACAAGAAGAGAGCAGAGTGGATTAGGGGACAAACGGGAGTTAAGGATATCATAGCTGCAATAAAGAAGAGGAAATTGACATGGGCCGGGCATGTAGCACGTAGACAGGATAACCGCTGGTCATTAAGGGTCACCAACTGGATTCCTAGAGAAGGGAAGCGGGGTAGGGAGAGACAGAAGGTTAGGTGGGCAGATGAGATTGAGAAGTTTGCGGGTATAAATTGGCAACAGCAAGCACAGGACCGGGTTAACTGGCGGAACATGGGAGAGGCCTTTGTCCTGCAGTGGACGTAGACAGGCTGATGATATATATATATATATATATATATATATATATATAGAGTCTAGTAGATCCTCCGTGAGCGGTCACAACGTGGTTTATTTCGACGTTTCGGCCTTCATCTGGCCATCATCAGGAATCCTGATGAAGGCCAGACTCTAGGCTGAAACGTCGAAATAAACCACGTTCGTTGTAACCGCTCACGGAGGATCTGCTAGACTATATGCAACGCTACGGCCACTCAACCAAACCACCATGCCTGCCTATATATATATATATATATATATATTGGGAGTAATAATTCAATGGGCCAGTTAGTCTTTGGGAAGGTATGGGATATGGCACAACGGGAGCGTTGTCAACAAGGATAAATATATCTATTTCCCAACAGTTTCGGGAGGGGTCCTCTCTTCATCAGGGGATGAGTTATACTGGATGAGTATAACTCATCCCCTGATGAAGGGAGGACCCCTCCCGAAACTGTCGGGAAATAAATATATTTATCCTTATTGACAACGCTCCCGTTGTGCCATATATATATATATATATATATATATATATATATATATATATATATATATATATATATATATATATGTGTGTGTGTGTGTGTGTGTGTGTGTGCGTGCGTGCGTGCGCGCGCGCGCGCGTGTGTGTGTGTGTGTGTGTGTGTGTGTGTGTGTGTGTGTGTGTGTGAAAACGCAAGAAAGAAAGATAATTCAGAAAAAGACTCTGGTGCGCGTAAGCGAACGTGAAACTTTTGAATAGTGAGTGCGAAGCGTTAACCACTGAGCCACGAAGGAGCACCTTCTTACACGTTCAAACGGCAAGCTGTTCATATTTACCACTTGCCGCTGGTGACGGGCATCTGGGTGGAAACTGTCGTGTTTTGAGCATCACCAGCAAGATGGCGTAATGAGCGCGCGTCGCCACATCGTCATGACGCGGTGGCGCGTGCTGTCATCTACCACGAATACTTTGCCCTGTGGAGAGTGAGCAGGATGGACGTTAACGCGCTCGCTTATCTCGTTGTGGGGAAAATCGTGCGTCTCTGCTGGCCTTGAACTTTCACCGGAACGATTCTGTGTTAGTTATCAGGTGCACAAAGGTCACTGCAATCGTTGCACAGTCTCCGTTTATGGAACAGGCGCGCTTTTCAGAAACGCCGGAGTAACAGTTGAGACGCTTATTCGCATTCATCTCTACCTTTTAGTATGTTTCGTGCGTCATTTGTGTGGGAGAAAAGCGGGGCACGTTTCGATCTGCTTGCCATTCTGCGGGTGACCTTTTGATTTGTTGCTATCATGTTCATTGCTTCGCCTATGCGGCAAAGCTGTGACTTTTTTCTGGTTATTTCTAAGAAGCAAACTCGTTTTTTAAGGTTTCGTTTGATTTCTTTATTCGACTTGAAGCTCCGCAGAGCCTCGCGCAGTTTTCGAGTATGGGGCTCTCTACATTCCTTTCTTGCTCGTGTGTGAGTTAAACTGAACATTGGGAATCCAGAAAAGTGCGTCTTTCTCATGATGGCTGCTGTTTAGTTCAAGAAGTGTCGCAATACACATTTTATATTTTCAATTCTTGTCATTCCCTTCACCGTGAGCTTCTGAGACTGTTTTTTTTTCCTTCTGTAGTGGCTAGTGAGAGTACGAGCAATTTTGTGGGAAGAATATAGGAACCCTGCGCTTGCCGTGTAGTTCATTGCAAGGTCGAGTGCGTTATGGTTCCCCACCCCCACACAGAGTAAATATATTGTGAAGATAAAAAAAAGAAAAAATTATATATATATATATATATATATATATATATATATATATATATATATATATAGAGAGAGAGAGAGAGAGAGAGAGAGAGAGAGAGAGAGGGAGAGATTGAATCAACTTGCAGATAGCACATTTGAAAAGGAAATTGTATTTACTAACGTTTCGCCCGTGGCACGGCCTTTGTCAGAGTAAGTAGGTATGATACAATGCAGCCGCTTTTATAGGCTCACGTGATGAACTCTCGGTACAGCAGCTAGGACAATCAAAGTAAAAAATGGTAATCTGTCAGAACCTTGTGTGGACATGACTGACATGCGACGGGTGCATGAATATACAAGTTTCAAATTTCCTTGAAGCTTGTATTGTGTCACAGGGGATGCGAGATGGAAGATGACAGTACTAGGAGTGTTCACTAGATGGACGCACGGACGGGCGCATGGACAGATGGACATACATACCAACAGACGGATGGACGGATAGATGGACGCGCGGACGTACGAACGGATGGTCGCGCGGATGGACAGAAGCAAGAACGAACGGATGGACGGAAGCATGGGCGGGCTGATAACGCTTCGCCCCACTCATCATCATTCACTCCGTGGATATGCAGTGATTTTTTTAGGTGATTTTATAGCGCCAGTTGCAGTTTCAGTTTTAGAGCGTGCCTAGAGAAGCGACATGCAGAGTGGTTTTCATGTAAACATATTTTGATATGTGAGCACATAAAATTGCGTGCACACAACTACCGCGTTGAGAACTTTTTTTTCAAGCATTGGCTCCCTGAGTGCTATTAGCCGGTTGGTGTTGTCAGATCACGTGCTACATGACGCCAAAAGGCAGAAAAAGAGTTCGACACCCGTCGTCTCGTTGCTTACCTATTTTTGGTTACTTCGTTTCACTTGGTTTCTGGCATAGAGTGCCCCGTCGACAGATGGCAGTGACAGTGGCGTCACACTTGTCCTGTGGATGTTTGTACGGACTTTCGGGCAACTTTTCGTGCGCAGGATGTCCAAACCGCGGCAGGAGGCCGGAATAACGGACTTCTTCGTATGTGGCACGAACGAATGAGATGCGATCCTTCTCGTTGCGTCTTCCCCATTACTTTATTTTTTTTTTGTTCGATTTTTTTTTCGGCCAGGTCACTTTGATGTTCTGGCCAGTGGGAAGCACTGTCGGCCACTGCGCTGTCCTCTTCTTCCGCCCGCATTCTTCTTCCTTCTTCCTAGTCGTTTTTCAATCGTTTCTGTTTTTTCCCCTCCGTTTCTCTGCACTCTAGTGAACCGGACAGCCGCGCGCGGGTTGTTGCTCTGTACGCAGAACCGTGAGCAGTGTATAGATGTCACTTCCCCCTCCCTCACTGCTTTCATCCCTATATTCCAGCTAACCTCTCCCTGCTTTCCGGACATGTTCCTATTTGTCTTTTTTTCTTCTGTCGTGTAAAGTGAGATCCACCAAGTCCTTTTTTGTTCGTATGCGCTTCTTGTTTCTGCTTGTTTTTTGGAACTCGGCTCGCTGTTCGTTCGTGTGGTGTAGTTTTTCCTGGCGTACCCAGCTTTAGCTGAAGCTTCATACCGCTCCGAAACTTTCTGCCTCGGACCGATCTCGCTTTCTGGAACGTCTCTGACACGCCCCTCGGCTCTCTTAGCAGCGATCCTTTCTTGAGTCCGATATTTATCGCTTTCTTTGTATTGCCGTCGTCGTACCGCATCTTTACGGATCTTCTCTTCTTTCATGTTCGGTTAACTGCCGAGAGAAATTCGTGCTGCTTGTTTTTTTTTTCTTTTCGCTTGTTCTAACGTTGTTCCTTGCACTTTGCGTGTGACCGGCAACGTCTTGGCGTTGCCTGTGTGTGCACTTCCGCGCTTAATCCATGCAGTGGTGGCGGAAGGTGCCGCTAGCGCGACAACTTCGTGATCATCAATCGGAATGCGCTCGGCGTTCGTCACTGCTGCCTTTAGCCGCGGCGTTCACAACGCTGCGCCCTATTTGCGGTGACGGCGTCTTGAGTATTACCGCATCCGTGCTTAGTGGCGCGGACGCCAGTTTCTCAAGACGCCCTCGCGCACTTTTTTTCGCTCCTCTCGCTGCGCCTCAGCTGTGTTCTTATTTTTGTCGGCCTCATGCATTTCATACGGGAGCGATGCTTTTCAAGTGGCTATTTTATTTCAGCTTTTCGGGCGTCGCTTCAATGCGCGATTCGTTCGTGATAGCCCAACCATTTCTGCTAGTTTGTGTCACCCTGTATTCTTGGTTCCATTCTGGCGGTGAAGCTGCCGTACAAATTCGTTAATATTGATTCGCCGGGTGTGCATTTTCCCTTCTCACCTTCGTTTCCTTGTTTTTTTTCCTTTTTTGTTTTTTTACAGATGAATACAAAATGTAGTTTTGTATTTGTCACTCATTGCGCGTGTGTTGCGTGCTCATTTTGCCGGTATGGTATTTCTTTGAAATAACGCGCCGTCTACTAAAGGGGGTACCCGCTTTCACCAATCAGGTAAAGTGTATGGGACGTGAAGTGATATTTAGCGCGAGGTAACACTACAGCAGAAAAGGAGGACGCAACACGTGCGCGAACTTTCAACAAGGTGGTTTAATGCAACATCATTCCTTAAATGTTGGGGTCTATTGTCCTAAAACCGCCGCATGATTACGAGAGACGCCGTTGTGGGGGGCTGCGGAAATTTCGACCACCTGGGGTTCTTTAACGTGCACTTAAATCTAAGTACATGGGCCTCGAACATTTTCACCTCGATCGAAAACGCGTCCGCCGCAGCCGGGATTTGATCCCGCGACCTTTTTGGGTTAGCAGTCGAGCGCCATGACTATTAAACCACCGAGGTCGGGCAAGGACGAGTTATCAACGCTGTAATATAACGATGGGGGTTTGACGAGCAGACGGAAAAACACATAGCGGACAAAAAGACAACTTGCTGCTGAGTCTGCGATCATCGAACAACGTGTCCGATTGACGCATGAGACGCGTTACGTGAAGGTCACAACGTCGGTGCTTGGCAGCGGCAAGTCATCTTTTCATCGACTTTTTTTCTTCACATTTAGAAAATACTTCCTACTGCTAACATCCACTATGCTTTCCTTGACATCACTATCTGTTAGCATTAACGTTGTGTTAGCGTCTAATCGCTTGTGATAAAACACTGAGGCAATGCACTGCCGACTAAGTTCTAACGTACAATATAGTATTATGTAGTGTTTCTTATAGACGTGTCAGCGCCATTTCATTAACTGCAGTCCCTTTGAACTATTTCGCACCCATTGTCTCATGGGTATCTGTTGAAACCCACGAAACCAAGAATGTTTTTTTTTTTAGTTTACATGTCTCTTCGTGGCCGTTCTTGCATATTCAATGACAATAAATTTTAACAGAAAGTCAGTGCTTGTCTTCCTTATTCGCTCTGTATTTTTCTCTGCGTTTCGCTGTTGCAGCAACATGGATTACAAAGTCGACCGTTGGCAAACTTTTCTGCATTTCGCAAAGCGCAAGTGTTTTTTTTTTTCGTAATTTTCAGCTGTCAATCAAGCTGACTATGAGCGATAAATTACCTATACTTTTTATGAAGAGGTTGTAAAAGAAATATGTAAATAATCAATAAATTAATAATAGTAAATAAATTAACTGATGATAAAAAGTTGCAAGTGCTCGTCTATACAGTGTGCACAGTTGTAGTCTAATGACGAACTTCCCCTATGGGAAAGTGTTTTATCATTATTACTAGGAGCGAATGGGAATACTACAAGAAGTTTCGTCATTTTCTTTTTTACGAGGGAAAACATTGTCCACCTGTAATATGGTCCACCGAAATAGTCACACCAGACTGGTTTCGTCTCGAGTCGTCTTAGGAGAATGCATACTGCGCCCTGTGATCTTTTTATTATTATTAATATTATTTTGACTTTTTTTCTTCATATGTTTTACTTTCGTCGTAAGTACTCTTAGAGTGCACTGCTGTGTGACAATACTTTGTAAGAAAAATTATTCATTCGGTCGTGGCGTTATGTTTATGCTAATATATAGATGGTTTTAGCTCGTCTAGTATTCCGGTATACGCAAAGGTGTTGATAGAATATCTGTCCATGGGGCCAGAATCTTCCAACGCTTTGTGCAGCCACAATTATGCCTTCGTTTGTGTTTCCCCTAGTCTCCTTACAACAAAGAAACTTTTAGAAGTCAACTCGGTCACTATTAGGCCACTGCTTCGAATTCACACCACCAGGCATGTAGAATGCACTGGGTCTCTGCAATAACAAGTTTGTGCTTGCTTGGTTCATCTCCAGCCCACCAGATGGCACCACATATCTGGCATCTCGTGTTTGCGGTTGCGGTATCCGGTGCGCTAACTCCAAAAAGGTTGCGGGCAGACTAAAACTCTCATGTGTGTTTACGTTATCGTGATCCTTTCACTGTGGCTGTCTTTGGTTTTCGACTGATCTCGTTGCGCGATTTGATTTCCGAGATTAGTCCTCGTCCCCAATAAATGTTCCGTCTTTAAGATGATTCCTTCTCCCGTGTATGCTCTGGACAGTTGTGCTCCGACGGACACCGAAGGCTTTCTTGCAAGAGCTGTAAAACAAAATGACCGACTGCTTTGGAAACTGGCACAGGTGCAACGTCGTGACTTTTAACAATCATTAAAGAAACATAAAAAATCCGAGTTTTATAAGCACAGCTAGGCAACTTTTCGCTTGCTTCTTCAACAAGTGGGTCTTAAAAGTTTACTGATTTCCCAACAAGGTCTGTTCAAGGTCTTAAAAACTGACTAAAACGTCAACAATAATTTTGCTTTATTATAATTTCCGATAAGACGAGTTATGGCGTTGTAATTTTTTTCTATTTTTATCACGGATAATTGACACTTGATGTTTTGAAACTCGTTACAACTTGTTCAAAAGTCTCGCCCCTACTTTTATTCTTTGCGCAGCAATTTGTATTCCTTCAATGATATAAACGAGTCGTTTTTATCTTTTGTATTTTTCATCTCCTGCTGTTTTTTTTTGCCAGCCAGACATAGAAAGGAAAGTGACAGGGTAACCTTAAGAGACAAGAAGAGAGAAAAGTGGGTCAGGGAACAAAGTGGGGTTTAGAATACCGTACTTGAAATCAAAACGAAATGAAAATGGGCAGGGCTCGTAGCGTGTAGGCAGTAAAACCGCTGGCCGTTAATGGTAACAGAGTGGATTGCCAGAGAAATCAAACGCGCAAGAAAAAGACAGAATGTTAGGTGTACCTATGAGATTAAGAGGTTTGTGGTTGTAGCGTTGCACCAGCAAGCACAGGAACATTTTGATGGGTGGGACACGGGAGATGCCTGTGCCCTGCAGATCACGCAGTCAGGCTGATGGTGATGGTTCTGTTTGCCAATACGGAGTCTTTACCGCCTACTTTCTGAGCTTTTCATCCGACTTAAGCAAAATAGATAGCGCAGAACTCATGTGTGTGTCTCGTTTCCAATTAATAACGAATATTCATAATGCCTTGAAGGAGTCCTGCAATTTTTTTTTCAGCGTGGTCTAAAAACGGTGCCAATCGGTAGTCGACACTGGGAGGACACGTGAGACGAACATCATAGCACAGAACGCGGCCTTGAATTTACAGTCTTTTTTTCAATGTAAACTATAAACGTTGTTTCCCATTCTTTTTTACAAATGATCTCATAGACCCATGTGGCCACGCCATATACCCAAATTCGCGGCCGTTGGCTAACCTGAGCATCGTGAGCTGCTGCTTCCCCAGGTGATCGTCATGGCCTTCCGCGGGCCTCCGCAGGTTATCGTTATGAGCTCGCATGCGCGCTCGTGATCACACTGAAAATAACCCGCGCGTTTGAAGATAAAGAAAATTAGGTGCTCCAGGTTATGACGTGCCTGTGACCAAACTTCTTTCTGCCATACCATCCCTCCCTGCTTAGCTTCAAGCGCGATCATAGGGGTGAGAGAAGAGGGAAACAGTTGCATTGCCCTACAAACATCTGTGGCATCTCTTATACTCCGAGGACTCTAAAAAAATTATCGGCGGTTGAGTCGTGCGGTAAATATCTTTGTGAAACTACTCTATGGTTGCTAGGACAAGTGTTGCAGAGCCCTTTTAACTTTTAAACACGCATCATCACAAACTGCGAGTGTTCATTGTGCTGGAATGTCCTTTATTATACTTACGTGCATTCTTTTGGGAATGATAAAAATAAAAGTATACCGCCAACTCTGACGTCGAAAATCCGAACGACGAAGTATATGTCAAGTTGACCGGGAGAAATGAATCGAATCTGTGGCTTATTCGTCGAGATAGTAGATATTTGTATCGTTGCATATATACGCACTGTCGAGCGCTCTGAAATGTGAAATTGTATGCGCTTCGTAAACATACTGCACGTATATTCCCAATACAGCATTTTGAAATATTTTTTTTCTTACTAAGGTGCTCCACTTTTGTTTCACCTTGTTGCATTCGCTTGCACCGAAGTCGAATATGCGGATGTGGGCGACAGAATCGACGAAATGAATACGCTGCAACACAGTTTCGTATTTCTTTTCTATCTCTGTGCATCTTTTTTCTTCGTTCCGTCCAAATAAGGAACCTTGGAGTTGTGTGTTTCTGTCCCGCGTTTTCGGAGGTCGCGTCACAGTGGATTTGAATTTGCTGTTGAGGAAACGACGCTGCGATATCGATTTCGTTTATTCTTATTGAACGGAGGAGAGGTAGAATGTAATCGAAGCTTTTTAGATGAAATGGTGCGCAGTAAAAGAAATTTAGATCGCACGCCGCTTTCGGGCATGCATAGGTGCGTTCAGTAAGCGGGGAAAAAAAAAGAAATACTTGAAGCAGCGAACCTTTAGAAGCGAGGAAGGTGATTGAGGTGACGCGTAACGATAGTTCTGCTTTTTTTTTTCTGGCGCTAAACGTGTAAGTGAAAAGCGGGAATCCGACATGACGAAGATTGAGGAAATGGAAAGCAACGGCAAGGAGGGAGAGAGGTCCGCCGAGAAATGTAGGAGGGAGAGTGTGTGTGTGATCGCTACGTCGAGGTAAAAAGGGGTGAAAGGGTTAAGGCGTTCGTGCATCTGCTCCAGCTTTTTCAGGCTATAGCCTTGCGCTTTGTGGAACGACGGGGAATGACAGCAATTTCCGCACGCGATCCTCCCTCCTTCACTTCTCGCACTCGCTTTGTTTTTCTATTCTCTCTTCGTCGTTTTTCTTTTCGAAGTTCCCTTGATTGTACTTTTTTTTTTCTCTCTGATATCCTGCTGTTAACATCTCCGTTGTCTTCGTCGCGCGTTGTAAGTCGTCAGGCTTTTTGCTGTAGTTGCTTCGTAGAACTCGGCTTCTGTACAACCCAGCATGCACGCAGAATCCGCCCACTCCTTTTTTTTTTACTCCTTGCCCTGCCCCCGACAAGCCTGATTATTGCACCTCTGACTTCGCAGCGAGGTCGGGTCGGTGAAAACGTGACATAAGCTGATCAGTGCTAGAGCCTCATATTGCTCGGCCTCCTTGCCACTCCACGGCGCGGAGGGTCCCGCGTCCTAATAGCCGATGCAGGGATGCGTGCGTAACCTTGTTTGCGACGCTTGCTCGCATCGCTGCCGTTTTCGCAAAGACGCCGTTTGCAGAATCCTTCGCTTGGTTTGGCGTCACTTGAGCATTCATTTTTTTCTTTGCTCCTTCTTCTCCAACTGCTTCGACGAGCGTGTATGGAGAAAACGGAAGTACCCCTATGCCTTACTTTTTTTAATTGGAACTTTCGTGAGACCACGTGAATTGTGACTCTGTGTCGGTGCGTATATAGTTTGATTGGATGGCAGATGTACGATCACACTTGTTCGCTCTTGTGATATTCGGGTTGGTTCGACCTGCTAGCCTCGTCAGACCATTTCCACTTGTTCTTGGTATGAAATGCTTAAGCATTTTCATACCGAATAAACGAAAAAAAGTACGTTCCTCTTTCACTCAAGATGATGATTGTCGCCACAAAGCAATGAACGTATGAAAAAAATGTACACTTTTTTGAGTGTGCACTGTGCAACATGGACCACCCTCTTTCTTTGTGCTCTTGCTTCTTTAGCGCTTGGTCCTCTAGTGCTCACGGATAGCCAACTAACTCAACCATTTGTTCTGCTGAAGTACAATACGTAAAACCGAGTCACGTGACATATTCCCACCGGAACCACGTAGCACCTGTGACGGCACATGTTCCCACTAATACCTGCAGTAACAGCTAGCCACGGGACTAAAATGATGAAACGTAACGTAACAACTACAGTCGCGTGACTGAGAACGCGTAACATCACGCAACTCCTGGCCACGTGACATGTTCCTGCCATAAAACAAGCAACAACTAGTCGCCTGACTAAAAATCTCGCAAAATCACGCAACAACTAGCGATGTCACATTTTCCCGCCAGAATCACGTGTCACGTACGTAGTGTGGGAAACCGACCAAAACCGTAGTAAGAAAAGCCAACATAGCCATACTTACTACTGCTGGCAATACTCTGACGTAGCATTTCAAACAGAAACCTTGAAAAAGCAATGTCGAACACCAACTACGCTGCAAGTCCCAGCCTTGCCCCACTACAGCAAGTGGTGATATGTTTAATGTTGTCTTAATAACTACGCGAATTTGTTTACTTGTCCGCTGAAAATTGTCATTTGCTCATCTGCCACTGGTACTCAAAGGGCATGAGGAACAAAGAAAATCAGAAAGAACGCCGGAAAGAAATGAATGAAAAACATCAATAAGGAAGTGCGCGACGTAAACTGACGATTTTTTTTTCTCTACAGAGGTTGCTGCTCTCAGAACCGCCAAGGTGAGCAAGGGCTCTCCATTTACCTAATTGCTGCTTACGGCACCCCCATTTTTTTATCTTCCTTCAATTGTTGCTCTTTGACCATGCGTGCGTGCGTGTGTGCTTCTATGCGTTCGTGGGCTAACGTGTGCGCTTGTGTGCATTTTTTCGCCAACCATGGCTTGTGCCTCTCCTACCCCCACCCGTTTTTGCTTTTACTCTAACAACTGTATGCGTACATCCGGGAGACGTGAGAACATTGTAACCGGGCTTTCGTTATTAGATGGTGTGGCAGCCCTCTACGTCACTGTGAAAAATGAGTGGTCTGAGGTGCGAGTAGGGTGACGAAGGGGTGTACTCCGCCCGCGCAGCAATGAGGATCAGTGCTAAGTTTGACAACAAAACGTCGTGTTAGATTTGTCCTGGCGAGCCCAGCAGATGGTCATACGTCATCTCATTTTTTTTTTGCCCTGCCTGTCATTTTTGAATGCCCGTCTCATCGTTCTCAATCTGTAGCCTATGCAAGGTCGATTTTTTCCATTGCGAGTGTGTTGGTCGCGAAGGGTGATCTGTAAGAAAACAAAAGGGCTTCCCTTTTCGCTGAGTCCTCACACTCAGTTTTAGAAATGGAAGACGTGGAAATTTAAGGGCTTGTTTTATATTGTTTGTGTTATAAAAATGATGAATGCTAACAGGCAGTGATCGCAAGGAAAGTATAGGGAATGTTATTAGTATGTAGTACTTTTAATTTAAATGTGAAGAAAGAAAAGTGGACGAAAAGATGCAATAAAGTGATGACGACGCCGACCACGAGAGAAATAGAAAAAAAAATGAATAACATGTTTGGGCACCCAGAACGTGAGCTTTGTTCACAATGCTTGTTCGCGAAAAGACAACCGAACCTGCCGCCTCCAAATAAACGTCCGATAACGAAGAGCGTCAGACGCGTTATTCAGTGGTCGCAAGTTCAGCTCCTTTCAGGGGAAAGTTATGATGGCCTTCGAAGAGGGGACACGAGCGAATACACACAAACCGGTACACAAGAAGAAGGCGGTGTGCACGGGGCGACTCGCTCGCTGGATTCCGTTCCGACCGGTTGTGCCCTCGCGATCTCCGACGACAGTGCAGCTATGGCTGACTGGGTTGGTCCTACGCCACCTCCTGACGCCGGTCCCCGACGACGAGGACAGCGTAGCTCTGGCCGACTGGATTAGCCCTACGCCATCTCCTGTTGCCGACAAGAGCTCTCGCCAGTGGTGCCTCGTCCTCGGACTCCTGCGACCGTGTTTCATCTTTCCTATGTTCTCTTTACTTCCGTCGTCGCTCGCTGTCCCTGCGCATCTATATCTATCTATCTATCTATCTATCTATCTATCTATCTATCTATCTATCTATCTATCTATCTATCTATCTATCTATCTATATATATATATATATATATATATATATATATATATATATATATATATATATATATATATATATATATTATAGAACGGAGACAGTCAAAACTGTTATCCCAGACCAGGTAGGAGCGTAGGCCTAGCTATTAAAATCAGCGACAGTCCGGGCCGAGCGTCTCGTGCGAGCGTCACTGACAATGTGTGTGCCGAGATTTGCATGACCCACTACAATCATCATTACATATTTCCCCCTCGCTGAAGATGGCGCCAAGTAAGTGTTCTAAGGTGTCGTGAGGACAAGTGGTTCGTGGTATGGTTTGAGGCGATTCACATGTACGATTTCGCGGCCTCGGCGACGCAGGTCCACAGTGGCCGTGAGGGGTTCGATGAGGTAGTTAACAGCGGAAGTTTGTTCTATGACGCGATAAGGTCCATGGTACCGGCTGACAAACTTTGTAGAGGTACTAGGAGCAGCACTGGGGGGCACCCACAGCCAAACAAGAGAGTTGGGCGAAAATTGGTAGTTAGACCGTCCATCGTCGTGACGAAATTTCTGTAGCCCTTGTTCTTGTGTTGTAAGGGTGCGAGCTAATTGCCGACATTCTTCCGCATACCGCGCGGCTTCGGAAAGTGGTGTGCCTTCGGATGAGTCGGGTCGGTAGGGGAGAATGGTGTCAATTGGAGATGATGGTTCTCGACCATAAAGTAAAAAGAATGGAGAAAAGCCTGTCGTCGCTTGAGGTGCCGTGTTGTAAGCGTACGTTACGTAAGGAAGGATAAGATCCCAGTTGGTGTGGTCGGAGGCGACATACATAGAAAGCATGTCGCCAAGAGTACGGTTGAAACGCTCGGTCAAGCCATTTGTTTGTGGGCGATATGCGGTAGTACAGCGGTGAATTACATGGCATTCTGCAAGAAGTTCTCGAATAACATCCGCGAGAAAGACGCGGCCTCGGTCGCTCAAAAGTTCACGTGGAGCGCCATGACGCAGAACAAAACGTTGCAGCAGGAAAGACGCAACGTCACGTGCCGTTGCGGCTGGTAGAGCGGCCGTTTCTGCATATCTCGTGAGATGGTCGATCGCTACAATAATCCAGCGATTCCCAGCTGATGTATATGGTAGAGGACCATAAAGGTCTATTCCAACCCGGTCGAATGGTCGCACTGGGCACGGTAACGGCTGCATTGGTGCAGTAGGACGGCTAGGATCGTGCTTGCGGCGTTGGCACTCTGTGCAAGATCGAATGTACTTTTGAACGAATGTGTACATGCCGCGCCAATAAAACCGAAAACGTAGTCTGGCGTAGGTTTTAAACAAACCGGCATGCGCACACTGCGGATCGGCATGGAAAGCAGCACATATGCTGGCGCGGAGATGCCTGGGTATGACGAGTAGCCATTTGCGACCGTCAGGGTGGTAGTTGCGGCGATAAAGTATTCCATCACGGATCGCGAAGTGAGAGGCTTGTCGGTGTAGCGCTCGAGATGGCGGGTGGGCGAGTGTTTCAGATAGGTAATCCATCAGAGACGCAATCCACGAATCTTTGCGCTGCTCCGCAGCCATGTTGATGGGTCCTGATAGTGGAAGGAAGTTGTCTTGGATGGAGACACTCGCAATATCAGTAGAAACAGGCGAACGCGAAAGAGCGTCGGCATCGGCGTGCTTCTGGCCTGAGCGATAAATGACGCGGATGTCGCACTCTTGGAGCCGTAAAGCCCATCGTGCCAAGCGTCCTGAGGGATCTTTGAGGGAGGATAACCAGCAGAGCGCGTGGTGGTCGGTAACAACATCGAAAGGGCGGCCGTACAGATAAGGCCGAAATTTTGTAATGGCCCAGATAATCGCTAGGCATTCTTTCTCAGTTACCGAATAATTTGCTTCTGTTCTTGTAAGAGTGCGGCTCGCGTACGCAACAACATATTCTTGGTAACCAGGCTTTCGTTGTGCGAGTACAGCGCCAAGACCGACACCGCTAGCATCTGTGTGGATTTCTGTGGGAGCGCTTGAATCGAAATGACGCAGTATGGGTGGTGTTGTAAGCAGTTCACGGAGCTTCGCAAAGGCACTGTCGCAAGCTGGAGACCACGCAGATAGATTGCGGTCTCCCTGAAGTAGGTCTGTCAGAGGCGCCATGATGGAGGCGAAATCCCGGACGAAGCGGCGGAAGTATGAGCAAAGCCCAATGAAACTACGCAGCTGCTTGAGAGACGCGGGCTTCGGGAACTCGCGAACAGCCCGTAGCTTAGCGGGGTCAGGAAGAACGCCATTCTTCGACACGACGTGTCCGAGAATGGTCAGCTTGCGCGCTCCAAAGTGACACTTCTTCAAGTTGAGTTGCAGGCCGGCTGCAGAGAGGCAGCGTAGAACCTGTTCCAAGCGACGAAGGTGCGTGGAAAAATCGGGTGAGAATACCACTACATCGTCTAAGTAGCACAAACACGTGTTCCATTTGAGGCCTCGTAGGATAGTGTCCATCATGCGCTCAAATGTTGCCGGCGCATTGCATAGCCCGAATGGCATCACGTTAAATTCGTATAAGCCGTCTGGTGTAACAAATGCAGTTTTTGGCCTATCATCCGGATTCATAGGCACTTGCCAGTACCCAGAGCGTAGATCAAGGGAGGAAAAGAACTCTGCGCCTTGTAAAGAGTCGAGGGCGTCATCTATTCGAGGCAAAGGATAAACATCCTTTCGTGTTATTTTGTTTAGGCGACGATAATCTACGCAAAAGCGTATCTTGCCATCCTTCTTTTTAACTAAAACAACCGGCGACGCCCAAGGACTGTTTGACAGTTGAACGACGCCTCGCTTTAGCATGTCACCTACTTGTTCATCGATGATACGGCGTTCAGTTGGCGAAACACGGTATGGTCGCTGCCGTAGTGGTGGGTGATTACCTGTGTCGATCTGGTGGCATACGGTAGATGTGCGACCTAAAGTAGCGCTGTGACTGTCAAAAGATGGTCGGAACTTGTTAAGGAGGCTCAAAAGCTCACACCTCTGTTGTGGGTTTAGGCCTTCGTCGATGACACGGTTGAAAATGTCGGTGGTGGAAGGGTCATTCACGGAACTACAGAAGAGGGCGCTGACTACAATCATCATTACAATATATATATATATACCTTTAATCATATCTTTTTAATTCCTCCTTACCCTCATCCCTTGTGAGCTACTGTTGGGGTGTCGCACCAGATGCAGACAGTTACGGGGCTCACTTTTCTCTTCTTTTCCTTTTATAACCACATACACGCGGACGAACGCTAGACTTTCAGCTGTGCTTTAAGTAACAAAGCCGCACAAGACTTCTCACGCATGCGCATTCCGTGACTTCCCACGAAACGAGACGTTAAAGCTTATATTTCTGCTAGGTAGGCACCTTCTTTTACGTCCGAGACAAGGACGTACCACTGACACAGTTACTTTTATGATTTACAACTTGAAGCGCTTCTCCAATCATCAGCTAATATCTAGACCTTCTCCTACCTAAAGTGGTCGTTTGATCAAACAACGCCTTGCAAGATTTTCCACTCCATGTACCTGTGGCAATGAATAGCCAAATTGCTTCCCAGGCTCCCTCTAAAAGACGTATTGTGTTCTTGCAATTTGTGCTTCGGTTGTGCACGGGTACCTGTATGACCGTCCGATTTCCGTTACGGTGGAGCAGCGGGTATGGCGCTGGGCTGCAAACCTCAAGGTCGTGAGTTCGATCCTGGCCACAGCGGTCGCACTTTTGATGGAGGTGAAATGGTAGAAGCCCGTGTGCTGTGCGACATTTGTCCGCGTTAAAGAGCATCACACAGTCGAAAATCCGGGGCCGTCTACTGCGGCGTCTTTCATAATCGTATCGTGGTTTTGGAACGTAAAACTCTAGGTGTTGTCAATAACACCACTTGATGTTTATTAGGAAATAGGAAAGTGTATAGCTTATCAGCGTTTTTCAAGTGACGCTTCTGAAGCCTCGCCGCCGTGTCTTTCGTACTTTAGGCTTCGCTATTCTACACCCTGTTTACATTTTTTAAAATCTAGATTATATCTGGTCGTCTACCAGCTTCCAAAGGTGTCAATTTTATGAACTGGATCCTTCGCTCAAGCTAAAGCTACCATCACAACTTTCCCGCTCCGATGCGACACTGTTATGCCGCCTTTGGTTGGGTGTTGCATTTACAAAGGTGTACTCCTTTCGCATTGGTATGGCAGACACTCCTACATGCGACTACTGCGGAGCTGAAGAGACCATCGAACACGTCCTGTGCAGTTGCGCTTGCTACGACACACAGCGATGCCAGCTCCGGATAGTTTTGAATCGACTTGACCCCGGACCATTTTGTGTGCAGAAGATACTAGGACCTTGGGCATCTGCTTCAGTTGCGCAGAAAGCAACAAAAGCACTGCTACTTTACCTCAAGTCAACAAACCTGAGCGACCGCCTGTAGACTCTGTGTGCTCCCCGAGTGTGCTCGTGATTGTGTGTACCTTCTCATCTTTCTGCAACCTCTTTTCTCCCCTTTATCCCTTCCCCAGTGCAGGGTAGCAAACCGGATGTGCGTCTGGTTAACCTCCCTGCCTTTCCTTGCATCTTTATCTCTCTCTCTCTAGAATATATCTTGTTATAGAGTGTTCCGTACTCATACAATTAGACTCGTCTGTACAGTTTCTCATTACCGTGCTGCGGACGCATGATATCGTGAACCTAGCAAAAGCGAGTGCTGCTTTAATGAATAATCTGTTTCTACTCGAGCTAGGTATTCTTTAGGTTGTGAACTTACGCAGATTCGTAGCGGTAAAGCAGTTTTCAGCATGGTATCGTAAGTACTCCACTCTAAACGAACATGCCATAATTTGTCACTGTGTGGCTAACTAAGACTTATGCGAGGGATGATGATATGATATAACTTGCGTGTTTAGTATGATGCATGCACGACAGCGAAAAGAAGTGTTTTCGGTGTTAATCGATATCGTGTTTCCCGAGAGGGCTCGTCGTTTTCATGTCTTCCTGATAGCGCTGGTAGTATCGAGTCAGATCGCATTACCCGGAGCTCCCTCTCTCAGCGGCTCGCAATAGCTAAAGGGAAGGCCTAACGTTGTTAAGCACGGAGTGGTGTGAAACGCGAGATTGCACTTGGAGTGAAGTGGGTTGTTTTTCACCGAAGAATTCTTTCTCAGTGGATTAATTAGTCAGGTGCCTCTTAGGCGTCTTCGCCAGTGTATCCTGCGGCGATGCGCAGCTCTTCTTGCCTGTTGCACCGTCGGTACGGCTCCAAAGGCCTGTGCTTTTGGAGATGCGAACGTAGGCTCTCCCCAGTGCTGCCGCAATGCGTTTAGGAGCGAAGCACCCTATGGGGTATCGGCTTGTCGGCCTGTCAAGTCGTCGTCGCGGTTCATCATAAAAGGGGTATGCGCATCAGCAATCGGGTTAGTCCCACCACTCGCCACCGGGCCACACTATGCATATTATGATTTAAAAGTTCGTCGCGACTGCTTAAAACATTGGGTTCTACTTTGCAGCAGTGTCAGAACATGGTAAAGTGGTATATTTGAAACACCATTTCTTGAAACATACCTGAGATGTAATGGGAAGTTAGTGGACCGGTTGTGAGAAAAGCAGTAAAGAGTACAGTTTTTTGTTGTGTTAAACACCGGCGCACACCGCATGCTTCACCCCTCTCCAGGTTTTACGTTAGTGCAGATGAAGCACCCCTACCCCCCCTCCCTACATCACCCTTCGGCACAGTTTTTGTCAAGGCGCCATCATTTGTCTTTGCGGATAAGCGAGGTACGCGTGCTACACATCTGTAAGGTGTTACGTTGGCGTTACGTTACGTTACGTGTAAGGTGTTACGTTGGCTGATGACGTTGAAAAATAATGGCTCAATACTGTGAAGTCGCGGAGAAGGATGGAACTGTATGGAACTTTTTGCGCACTTAGGGTTGTGTGATGCCTGGTTGTTATTCAAATTTTCCGAGCTTCATGAAATAATGAGGGAGCTGCTCACCCTTTTTGGTGGAGTGCTGGCTTGCCACATACTACGTGCTAAATATACATGTTGACACTTCATTTGGAGGGTCGGGCCTCCCATGACTCTTTGAAGAGTTTATAATGATCTCTACAGGAAAGTTCAAGAATGCATCCTAGTTTCTGTTTTGTTTTGTATTTTTAATGGCTTGCCGTGGAAGCGTTGTGGTTCATATTAACTCGGCTACTTGATTTTTATAACGCCTGCAGGGAAAAAAGAAAAAGAAGTGGTGACCCAAAATTAAAAAACATTAACAGCAAAAGAGGAAAAATATCGCCCACCGATATGAGTTAAATAACATGGTCTGCTTGTTGCCCGTGTCCTTAGATTTAGGTGATGTTAGAGAACCACAGCTGCTTGTTGAAAGTTTTCGGAACCCTCCACTACAACATCTCTCATGATCACATGGTGGTTTTGTGACGTTAAACCCCAACAGTTAGTTGAAAAAAATATCAAAAAAACTTTGTATTATATACTGTTTGCTCTCAGAAGTTCACATTGCAACAAAGCGTCCACATCCACCTTTTTCTAGTTGTGCAACCGGTGTATAAACCAAGCGCCGCCTCTATTTTCTCCTCATGAGGTCGCGCACACTCCGCTTTTGTTTGCCGCCAAAATGAGGATGCTGCAACGGTATCGTGGGGCGTCATGTCGCACGACGCCACATCTACATATTTGCGTATCATGATTATTTCGCAATTTTTTCGATCTGTGACGTCACATGACGTCATTAGCCGACGTCATCACGTGGTAATAATTTTTCGCATCACTCGTCCGCGATGCCGCAGGGCTGTCGCCGCCGGCAATCCAATTTCCCGTTTGACGGCTTCTAAGGTTTCTGCCTCAATAAATGAGAACCAAAACACGATCACACACGTGCGAGAGCGTTCCCATAAGAACTGTTCGTATAGGCCAGTAGGTCGCTGCAAGCCCAGTACCGCTTATGTGGCTTTCTTCTGTGAAGGGAAGTCCAGATGATGATGTAGTAATCGTTTGTACTAGAGAGCTAGACCAGTCATCTAGCTCGTTGAGGTCATTGTAAAAAGATTGTCTTTGGGTCTCACAGAACATGTAGAATTTTTTCTTCCGTTTTCGCAATATAGGCAGGCGATGGGGGCAATCTCTGTTAAAAAAAAACTAAATTGAAAATGAAACCTCTAGTCTCAGGTGCACTGCAATGTAAACACCGGCGAAAATGAGACCCCTAGGGTGAGGTGAACCGCAATATCAACATTGGCACTTACGACTGAAGCGGAAAACATACCCGCATATTGTGTATTTACTAATTTGCCGATGCAGGTGAGGGTAGGTTTTAGGGAACAAGGCAGAGCAGACTGGCTACCTCTCAAGACCCCGAACGCCGGAGAGGAGATATACTAATTACCGTGCAACATTAGGACATCAATAATGACATCCGCTGTCCCCAACATTATTTATTTATTTATTTATTTATTTATTTATTTATTTATTTATTTATTTGTTTATTTATTTATTTATACGGCTATCTTTGGTCATGATCTTGGCAGCGTGGAAACGAAATATAAATATGTTTATACACGCGCTAGTAAAAAACAGAAAAAAAGGCAAGCGACGTGATTCTAATAAATTTCAAATGGAGTAGAGAATTCGTTTAGCACAAGTTAAAAAAAGTATGAGTGGGAAGTATCGCCAAGGCTCACGGCAAGCCAGAGCCCGCACACTAATGTAGCATTATGGTAACAACCCAATCGTATTCTACGCCGACGCCTGCATATTACATAGCAATCGTTGCAGAACTCTTGCCAAAATTGTAGCAACAGTTGTAGCAGCATGGATAAAAATCCCATCAGTCAGTACGACTGGAACCGCAGCGGTTGCTATGGCGATAAGCTGCGCAGATCAAAAGGGAGGCTCGTTCGTCCCTTACTATCACCGACTTTGAGTCCACTTACTGTATGTTTTAGGCTGGGAAAATTCCTCTACGGGCATTTTGAATCCGGGTGAAGTCTTAAATTCGCATACCAATTGAGGGAAACGGAAGTGCCGACAGCAGGCCTGTAGCAGGCTGAATATGGGGTCATCTTGGTAGGAAGCGCACAACTTTGGATTTCCGATGGAGGCGGAAATGTTGTATGCCCAAGTACTCAGATTTGGGT
Source organism: Rhipicephalus annulatus (assembly GCA_013436015.1). NCBI lineage: Eukaryota > Metazoa > Arthropoda > Arachnida > Ixodida > Ixodidae > Rhipicephalus > Rhipicephalus annulatus. The sequence goes on from WOVY01009672.1 coordinate 379,081, forward strand.
GCAGGTCAAAGAACCACAGGTGGTCGAAAATTCCGGAGCCCTCCACTACGGCACTACGGCGGCCAGCCGCAGCCGGGATTCCATCCCACGACCTGCGGGGCAGCAGCCGAGTACCTTACCCACTAGACCTCCGCGGCGGGGCCTTGCGAAGTATGCTAACAAAAGTTGAAAAGAAAAATGGGGGACTTTTAAGCTTCGCCTTTAAAAGTCGAACTCGATAGCAGTACCCTGTTCATAGGGCGCTTTTCAACCACTTTGTGCTCACGTTTTATTATATGGCGTTACTTGGGACGTTTAAATTACGGATTACTACTATGTGATCGATCAGGTTTCATTGGTGTTTTCGCATATGGTTGTATTCTGTGTAATGGGTAGTATGCTTTAAACCACGAGGAATTATGCGCGTTAAATCTTTTCGAACTCTCCATGCATCCACCATGTGGCTTCAAAGAAATGCGATGTGTGCCTGTTGTAATCGTTGGCGGGCTTTAAACATTGAAGTCGTTATGATAATTGCATTTTTTACTGATGTTGGCAATGAACGTTTTTACCACAATAATTACTTCGACATTACATGTTCTTTTGGGAAGCCAGTATACAGGACGCGTGTGTCTGGAAAACATGAAATTTTTTTCACTGCGTTTCCAAACAGATGAAATATTTTCACTGCTTTCATCAGTGGACGCGTGGATGTGTGGTAGAAGGCCAGTTCGGCACGCAAACGGAGTTGGTTGTATCCTGACTTATTCGTGGAGCTGTTTATTGTTTATTTTATTAGCATCCTTTTTTATTTTTCGGTCATGCTTAAGATTGTGATCTTCCGCCCACAAAAAATGACGCCCAAGCCGACGCCGTAATAACAGCGAAACGAGTTCAAAACTTTACTCTCATAATGGGAGGTCTTGCGTGAAGTGACTGACTTTTATAACCGTGATTAAGAGAGTTTCATCCACGAAACTCCGTGTCCCGTTGGTTCGTTGGATCGCGCGAGCTTTTCTCTGCCTCTCTGTCGACGCAATTTCCGAGAAGTGCATTCTTCCTGTCATCCGGCGTCGCCTTTTCGCGTGCACTGGTTTTCGGCTGTCGTCGGAGGAACGTTTGCCGTAGACACCGCCAGGGAGCGGAGTGGCCGCCTGCCGTACTTCCGGTTTCCGGTGCCCAGCGTCGACGCGCTGTCGTAGTCTGCGCGGATGCGAGCTTCGCTTCTTCTTCCAGCGTCGTCTGCTAGCGCGCCGCCGTGCAACAACGCGCCTCTCGATACGGCGCTACAAAGCTCCCCGCGTTGACGACCACTCGTTCGCAGAAGTCATCGCTGTCGCTGCTGGGATATTTGTGTGCATCCGTGTGCTCTTCGTGTTGATGTGCGCCGTTCCGAAGCCGGTGCGTTTGTGCTTCTCCTGGTGAAGCACCAGTGGATGCAACTTCCGATTGGAATGACGTTTGCTGTCGCTTTCGCCGGTTCTGGCTTGCAAGTTCACCTTTTGGTTTGCAAGTGTCGGTGAAAGTGCGTTGTCTGAAGTGTGCCGCAGCTTTCGTGTAACTGAAGCTTCTAGAGAGCGGTGTTGACTCAGGAAAGCTTGAATTGTTTGTGTGCTTGTGGTAGTGGACAACGCCTTTTTGTCTATTGACTTGTCCGTTTTTTTTTCCTCGTTTGAGTGAAACGTGAAAGCCGAATTTGCACATTTGTGAATCGTGACCCGTGTGGTAAAATCCGAAAGGTGAGAGTAGCTCTAATCTAGACAGATTGTGTGTGATAATACTGGAGATCACTGTGAAGAGTGTTGAAAAGCGTGGAATTTACACTCGTGTTATTGTTGACTAAGCGGTGTGAAGGGTGGTGAGTTCTAAAATTTCCTAATAAGCATTTTGTCGCAGATTTTTTTGTTCTGCTGTGCAGCACTGTGATGTTGGAGTAGTCTTTCTCTGAACCAGTTTTATATCATACTTTTTAGTTCGTTTCGTGCAGTTTAACACAGCTCACGTAACCTTCTCTTATTCTCAAACAGTTGACGTACTATTGTTTTCAACGTGTTCGCAACGGGGTTAAACACAACCTCACAAAACTGTCACTTATCCGAGTAAGGTCCACTGCTTTTCATATTATTTAGCAATGATTTTTTTTCGTATTTTTTATGTTAGTTCAGTAGCACATAGCCTAAAGCTTTATTATCTTGCTTGAGCCTGAAATTATGTCGACACAAGGTTTATGCGGCGGGTAGTGCTCGAGAAATTTAACGGCACCCCTAAATATCTCGAGGCGCGCCGGCCTTAGGTGATTGCGGCTCGTTTCCTGACGCACGAACTGGTGCTTATTCACGTCTCTCGTTTGCAAACGGCGTCGTTTGGTTCCGAGCACGCATAACAGTTTTTTTTTTTCTGAATCTTTTGAGTGCGATGCTGTGAAAGCTACTCGCTAAGGGTGAACAAAAGAGGGCTCTAGGAAAGAACTTCTCGGGATCGAATCAAAGTTTTGTTCTGCTTGTCAACTTGGCAGTTCTTTTCTATCTCATGCTTGTTACGCACTGAGCGAAGCGAGTGCTTCCGTTTTAGTGTCACGAAGATTGACATGTCATGCTGCGTCCTAATTTGCGAAATCTCAGTTGCAGCATAACAAAGTCCCTTAGTTGCCTCGTGGGCTACTAGTGTTCCAGAAAAGGACTGGGTTGAGTGTTAATCCTGATGTTTTTTTGTGTCAGCCTCGCATAGTTGAGCTTAACGATGCTTGTTGTTAAGTTATTTGTGATTAGCAAAGCTTCCAGCCGTTCAGTGAAAATACGAAATTAGATTTTCAAGAGGCGTGCGTTGTTTTATTTATTTTTTATTTATGTGTGTGGCTAAAGCTTTATTATTAGCTCTTGATTCTGTTACAACATTGCAGCATAGTTGAAAGAGAGATTTATAGTTGTTGTTTTTTAACGCTATTTATTCTTGCATGTCGAATGACGTGTCACTGCTGGAGTTGTTTTTAGCGACGGTGTTAAAACAACGCCTTTCACGTTCACTGTATTTACGTAAAGGGTCCGTGTCAGAAATAACGTGAGCTCCTGGTGACGTAGCCAACGATGAAATGCTCCCACGTTCGTGAGGTGTGCGTTTCCCTTTCGCTGAAAATGGCTGTTTGACCTTTTTTGTCAATGCGTGTGTGACTTCACAGCTTTGCGATTGTTACGTCGTGTGTGCGCGCGAAGTGATTTTGTTCCTGACATCGCGCGCCAGTGTTTTGCAGCAGCGGTCTCCATTCTGTTTTGTCTGGATTCACTGGGTACGCAGCTGACGTCAGACATCTCTTCTTCGGTATCTTCTCTACGCTATCGAACTGAACAACAACAACAACAACAACAACAAAGAGCTCTTCGTTTGTGTGTGCGTGCTCGAACTGGTTCGCCGTGTGGTTCCGGCTGCTGATCTTTGGTGGAAACGTTCCTTTAATTTTTCTGCACACTTGTGCTTCACGTGTGCCCTGCCACAACGTTGTGTGAGTACGCTGGATGCTTAGATCGGTGGATGAAGTTACATTGTGGACACGTGCAGAAAAGAATAAGAAAGAAAGAAACACCGACAATCACTTTTATTTCCTGCGTGAAAACTAGTGGATTGCGGAAGTTGTTGACGCTTGTTCCGGACGTTGGAGTTTGAAGTAACTTGGATCTGTCTCTCTGGACCGCAGCTTCGATAGGTGCATACAACTCCTTCCTGGAAAAGTTCAGGTGAGAGTAATGCATGCACTCTGTTATTTTTGGTTTAACTATCCCTCTTTACCTTTGTAGTCGTGCTAATTTCGCTTTTTAAAGCATTCGGGCTCTCGACCTCCGTGCTGCGGTGCATATCTCTACTTTCATTAAGCACAAAGAAACGTGCTCTTTCCCCCTGTCCTATCATTAATGATTAATTACACTGATATTATGCACCGTGAGTTCTAACTTCATTTATTTTTTTTTGCGTGCGAAGCTTATGTAGATGTCAGACTCTACATATTTTCCCAAGGTATTTTTCAATAATCTGGACATTCTGAACGTGTCCGATGAGTTAGGGAAGAAGAGTAGCTGGGACCACATGTGTACCGACCAACCGCGCCCTAAGTACAGGTGTATTCGCTTTCTGAGCATTGTTTTTTATGCTTGGTCTTTGGTTCATTGCAAAATGGTGAGACGTCGAGACCACGTGACAATATTGTGGATGTTCTCATAGGTGTGTATTACGCGTCATTACGCACTGAGCTCAGACTTATATATACTGCTGCCCCGCATATCATGGGCGTCGGCAGGGGTGTGAAAAAAGTGCACTTACCCCACTCACGCCACGCCAGTATTTGATTTCCTCCTCATCCTTGCTAAACCAACCTCCGTCTACAAGACGGGTTTGCACCCCCAAAACAAAATCTTGCTGATTCTCATCGCGCCTATTGCTATTGGCATGCGTTTAAATAAGTGAAGTTATATATGCTCCTACCGAGGTATCACTATGTTGATTTTGACTCGTCTCTTGGCGAACGCGAGCTTGTAGCTTTTTTTCTTGTTTTTTATCTGATAGCGTTTAAAAACCACGTTTCGCAAAAATTCTAGTGTTGACGCCAGTGCCCTTCGTTGGGAGCGAAAAAATGTGAACTTGTCCGTCACTGAAAAAATCTAAAATGATGCAGATAACATAAAAAAACTTCGGTTCGAGTGACAATCGATACCAAGTAGTTTACGTTGGAAGCAGGTGTTCTACCACATTGTCAAGCCATTACTCTAAACTGATGCGAAAAAGAAAAGACCATATGAATGCAATCTAGTGAAAGGAGTATCTTTAACAAATGTAATATATTATAAAAGAAGCGTAGGATTGCGGCAGGTGTCAAACATGTTAATTCCGTGATAAGCGAATGTTTTCAAGGCCCTCCCTTTACAAAGCGCTCAAGCCTATGTTCTCGTGTTGTACAGTGGTTCTTTGCCGATTCACAAAATGAACAATTACGGTGCAGTAGGCACCTAACAACTCTACCTAAAATGCTTCATATGACTGCTGTTACGCGCATAGTCGTCCGTTTCTTTACGGCACAGGTGAGGCAGCATGCATCGAGAACGAATGCAAGTGTAGCATTTGAAAAGGCGATGCACATCAGGCCTGATTACGCTATTGAATTCTACTCTTGATGGCGAAGCTCAAACTCAAGCGTCCCTCATGTTTTTTTTTAATGCGAAGCAGCTCTTTGTCTAACGTGTGTAATGCCGTACGTACTTGACGTCTGTGTGAACGCACCGCAACGCGTTCTCCTCGCCGCAGGTGTTGGAGCGGTGCCAAGTAGGTCATGCCGCAGCTGCGCGTTAACGTCACGCTCCCCTCGCAGTTGGCGCTCGCCTCAGTGCGCGCAGATGCCGCCTCGTCCGTTCTCCCGCAACATCTGCCGCAACCGCAGATCGCTTCGCTACCGCAACTGCCGCTCGCTTCACCACCGACTTGTCGGTTTACGCGCAAGAAACATGACGTGCGCCTAACGGGCGCGTTGGAACATGTCTGTACGTGTCACAAGACCTACGCCAGCCATCGCTTTAAACGAATATTCCAGCGCTCACTGCAGTACCTGCCTTAGCGCTGCTCAACCCGTGACGACTCCCGTACGTAACGCTGCTGCTTCGCATCCCATCAGCGTTCCCTTCGGGAAGATGGTGTGAATTTTTCTTCATTCCTTTTTTTTTTGTGGTTGATGTTGATAGGAAGAAAGAAAAAAAGCGCCAGTGCAACTGCATTGAGGTTACGATCAAATTGTATAAACTTTTCACTATGGCGTATCTCATAAGGCCATACGCAATGCACATTGGTCTTGTTAGTAAGAGAAGCGCTGACTGGTTGAACCTTGCAGTTGGAAGGCTGGGCCTGCAAAGACGTACATGGGGAATGCGACGACACAAACGCCGTCTTTGAATACGATCACTTACTAATCTGTCCAGCTGTTTGTTATTCAAACCTTCTAGCGTATTCATAAAGCTAGGAGAGAAACTGAAATGATGGATACGGGATAGTGAGTAATACGCAGAAAAGTGCTAACATTGAACTATCATTTATTGGAAGCCGGTTATAAAGTGTACGCAACAAAACTGCAGAAATGAATCATTGTTTATTTAAAGTTAACGCTTGTGTGTGTTACTTCCTGTCTTGTCCGTGTCTTACACGGACAAGACAGGAAGGATATATATATATATATATATATATATATATATATATATATATATATATATATATATATATATATATATATCCTTCCTGTCTTGTCCGTGTAAGACACAGACAAGACAGGAAGTAACACACACAAGCGTTAACTTTAAATAAACAAAGATTCATTTCTGCAGTTTTGTTGCGTACACTTTATAACCGGCTTCCAATAAATAATAGTTCAATGTATATATATATATATATATATATATATATATATATATATATATATATATATATATATATATATATAGATCTATATATATATATATATATATATATATATATATATATATATATATATATATATATATATGCTTGCTTTGTGATTGAAGATCCATGAGTCCGGTACTAGAGAACACAGTTTCGCGTTTCACTATGCAGGGTATGGCAACCTAGTAATTATTCTTCGCGTTGAGCGCTTTTTCGGAGTGCTTTGCAAGTCTTACGAGTTTCAAAGGCCTGCTTTCGAAGCTTGTTTCACGTCGTGCGCTTTTTTTTCTTCTTCGTAGTTTGTTAACTTTGTCAACACGCAAGACTGTTATTGATCTGTTTCGTTGACATGCATGAAATGAAGCAAACGAGGACTGTTTGAAGCCTCCACGAGCACGCGAAATGATTATTTCCGCCTGCATGCTCTCTTTAATGTGCTATGTTCGGTAATATTTTTGTTTTCAATTGTGACCATCCGATCCACGTACAAGAAACCCAAACCGCCACGCTTCTACGTTACATACAAGAAGGCCCGCAGGTGCATGTGTGGGATAAAAATGCCTCAAGGAGCGTTGCACGCAAAGTTCTACTTAGGTAGTGGTTCTTCAGTGTTGGACAAGCGACAGTTTGTACCCATTTAATTATTTTGTTTAGAACATTTTCTTTTTTTTCTCGGTAGTTTTGTTTCACTGTTTTCTTACATGTTCTCTTTACGCGCAGGAATCTATCTATCTATCTATCTATCTATCTATCTATCTATCTATCTATCTATCTATCTATCTATCTATCTATCTATCTATCTATCTATCTATCTATCTGTCTGTCTGTCTGTCTGTCTGTCTGTCTGTCTGTCTGTCTGTCTGTCTGTCTGTCTGTCTGTCTGTCTGTCTGTCTGTCTGTCTGTCTGTCTGTCTGTCTGTCTGTCTGTCTGTCTGTCTGTCTGTCTGTCTGTCTGTCTGTCTGTCTGTCAGACAGGTCTGTCTGTCTGTCTGTCTGTCTGTCATACCTATTTATATTTATTTTTATTTATTTATATGTACACAGCTACTTACGCAAAGGATAAAAGCAAAGAGGTAGGGAATAACCATTAAGTTTAAAACAGTAGGTAACGCAATGTGCAGAACATGCAGATAAGGCAATACATGGCGCGACACAAATCGAAGCAAAATTTTCTTGCGCATTTGTCAGAGCCGACTGGAAGGTGAAAACCATCTTTTTTCTTACTGGTCGCTTTCTCCCCGTCCCACCGTGAGCTTTCTGAACCTAACGTTGATTCGCACTACCCGTCATTGTGGTCTATAGTGATTATGGTGCTCCACTGGTAACACGCAAGTCGAGGGATCGAATACCGGCTATGGACGCTGCATTTTCGATAGAGTCGATAATGCACGAAACTCGTCTGGTGAGATTTATGTGCATCTTAAAGAGTCCGAAGAATCCTAGGCGGTCAATAATTCTGAAGGCCTCCTTCATAATCATTCACACCGTGGTTTTGAGTTGTTATACCCTATTATTATTATTATTATTATTATTATTATTATTATTATTATATTATTATTATTATTATTATTATTATTATTATTATTATTATTATTATTATTATTATTATTATTATTATTATTATTATTATTATTATTATTATTATTATTATTATTATTTCTGCACGAAAATGATTAAACAAAATTCAAGACACAATGCCTTGTGGTGTGCGTAACCTTGCCTATCCTGCTTCTGATGGGCAAACAGCGTTAAAAAACAGCCATGCGCCTGTGTCGTGTATTGCTTAGTTGTCTATTTTTTTAGCACTGTTCTTCCATCATAAGAATGAACCACCAACTAGCGCACCTAGCGCTCTTCTACTTCTACCCAACCTCGACACGTGCCAGTAAAATCGGACAGTACGCATTTTTTTTTCAAGTATCTTCTTTCGCTGCGTTGGAGTTCCTTCAGCGGCGCTCCACCAATCGGAATCTCGCATCCGCCCTTTGCGTCGCTGCGGCAGTCGCTTGCGTGGGCGCTTCGACGGATGTCGAAAATCGCGGAGTATGCGATGTCAGGGCATCACCGAGCCGTTCCAATTCCTTCCGCGGGGTCGCGCTCTGATGGCGGTTGCGAGCGCGCGCTCAACTTACACTATAGAATTTTCTTGTATTTCTCGCGGAGGATTCGGTCTCTCTGTTCCTGTTTGGACCTAAGTGATTTTCTTCGCTGGAGCTTTCTACCGCCATTTCCGCGACGTACCGTTTATCTTTCCTTCTTCGGATAATAAGCGTGCTGTTTGTTTCACAGTGCGCTTATTCGCGGTATCCATAGGCGTGAGCTCGTGGGGCATAAGGGAAGGGGGTGTTCTTTTGTAATCGCATAAAAGGGGGCGTTAATTCTTCCCCACACGTTTATTCTGGAGATCTCTTACGCTATTTCCAATGAATAGCGTATGGTGCGCGCGCGTTTTCTGACTTGGTCACTACATGGAGTAAAAAATACCTTGAACCAACAATACTGTCGCTCAAACCGCATGGGCTATTTATTCACTTTTTCAACCCACCGCAGTGGTCTAGTGGCTAAGGTACTCGTCTGCTGACCGCAGGTCGTGGGATCGAATCTAGCTCGTGGCGGCGGCATTTGTGATTGAGGCGAAAATGCCTAAGACCCTTGTTAGATTTAGGCGCACGTTAAAGGAGCGTGGGTGGTCGAAATTTCCGGAGCCCTCTACTACGGCGTCTCTTATAATGACATCGAGATTTTGGGATATTTATCCCCAATATTTTTATTATTGTCTAATCACTTCGTTCTCGGTGTTCGCGTGTTTCTTTTTTTTCTTAAAGATTTGTTTTATTAAATATTCTACCGATGTCAGCTGGGCGTCTACGTGACAAAAAAAAATTCCGAAGCTTGCACTATAAGCCATGAAAACATTGAAACAGCGAAACAAGATGAACAGGGCACTTATCCTGTTCCGTCTCAAGTTCTGCTGACGATGAGGGAACAGGGTAAGGGTCCCTTGTTATCCCTGGCGCGTGTAGGTATTCGGCCAGCCAGTCTGAGGCACTTCCACTGTTAACCGTGATTATCCCACTGGGCAGAAAACTAGAAAGAGAAAGAAACAAGGAGACAGAGAGAAAGGCAAGTAGTATGAATAAAGATAGAAAAAAATAGATACAAAAAAGAGATACATGAGACTAAGAGTAAGAAAAATTACGCAGAAGCACGAAAAGCCATTCAGCTCCGCCGTTCCGTCTGGCTTGGCACTGCTATAGTGCGAAGCTGCCACATTTTTTTCGGGCATAACATTTCAGTTCACAACAAACAAAAAATTAACGCCAGAAGAAAAAAAATAGAATATTCATTACCTAGTGTATTCACCAGTGAGCGCATTCTTTTGAGTCTATGCTCGCCCCAACTGACGTCTTTGTATACAGTTTGAAAAGATTTGATTGATTTGATCTACCAAAAATTGCATGCCCCATCTGCCCCAGTTTGGGGTAGTGGCAGGGGTCAGCACGAGCGCAGTGCAATGCCCGCGCCTCACCCTGGGGGCACCGCCATCTTGACCACGGTAACCCCGACACCAGGTAAGTATTGATTGAAAAGATTTTGTACAAACGCCTCATGTCATATTTCAAAAAATTCGACTTGCTCTCTCCCCATCAGTTTGGTTTCCGTCCAGGTTTCTCAACCGAACTGGCGCTCATCAGTTTCACGGACAAAATCAAACTAGCCATCGATGACGGTTCACTATTTGGTGCAGTCTTTGTTGATCTTACTAAAGCTTTTGACACTATTAATCATTCCATTCTTTTTCACAAGCTCGCATCTTACGGCATTACAGGACCAGCCTTGAGCCTTATTAAGAATTACCTAAAAAACAGGTCGCAAGTTGTACAAATCGACGGCAGTGTTTCCTCTCCCAAGGTTACTAATACAGGAGTGCCTCAAGGATCTATTCTAGGCCCGCTGCTTTTTCTACTCTTCATCAACGATTTGCCCCTAACACTTCGCCATACTGACTGCTTGTTATATGCGGACGATACAACCATATATTCATCTCATAAAAGCATCGCCGTACTGTTACAAAATCTAAATGTTGACTTAAAAAATGTAAGTGATTGGTGCAGTCGTAACTGCCTGCACATTAACCCCACAAAAACTACATTTGTAATATTTCATTCTCCATTATTAAAAGTGCCACCCGTGGTGCTCACGATGGGGGACAATGAAATACCCGTTACTAACAGCGCCAGGTTTCTGGGTGTGACATTAGATGAGCACCTAAAATATAATATGCATGTTCATTCACTAATGCATAAAGTTTCTTTTGGCATACACGTAATCATTAAATCACGTAATTATTTCGAAAGGCCCATTATTCGTTCACTTTATCACTCTTTCATTCATAGCCATCTGTCTTACTGTGTATCATCTTGGGCTAATACTTACTCTTGTCACCTCGATTCCCTTCAACGCCTGCAAAACCAAGCTATACGACTAATGACCTTCAGTAATGTTTTTACGCCCTCTAAACCGCTATACCAAAATCTAAATATTTTGCCACTCTCAGAACTACTTAAACAAAAACTGTCTCTATTTATTTTTCGGCTAAAGAGATGTGGCACCTCCATTCCGGCTTACTCAAATGAATTTTTTGTCAACACTAACATTACGAGGTTCTCTTCAAACGACAATCTACTTCTTCCCGCCGCTCGAACAAATTACGCGAAACTAACAGCCCTTTTTTCAGGCATATCCATTTGGAATTCGATACCATACGAAATTAAATCAGCATCCTCTGTACATACATTTCAAAGCCTTCACAAAAAATACTGTCTCGGCAAATTATGTGGGCAGGCACACTAACTCAGGGATCTGCCATTTTTTTAGCTTTTTTTCTAATACGATTTCTTTTTTCTTTTATTTTCGCGCATGCTTGATTTGCTACCATTACCGCTGAATATTTTGCTATCATTTGCTGAATATTTTGCTATCATTTGCTGAATATTTTGCTATCATCTGCTGAATATTTGCTATCATTCGCTGATTATTTGCTATTAATACCGCTATGAATTAATCTTGCTTTTGTTTTGTAGCCGTAATTTTTATAGCGTTTGGTATTCATTATTTTATATGCTGCTGTTGTGTTAAAACTTACTATGTTCACTTTGTTTGATGAATTCATGACGCCTGTGTCATGAAGATTTCCCTTATAACTGTGTTTTTATTTTCCAGCGTATATTACAGTCATAGACTTAAATACCATGCCAGTTTTTTTGTTGTTTGTTTTTTTTTTTTGTTCATTTCTTGCTTTTACTCTTCTTATGTAGCTCCTTTAGCTTTCCTGTAAATTTTATACATGTATTTTTTTTTTTTTCTCATACTGCCCACGTTATTCAACTTACACATGTTCTAGTATTAGGAGGTCCCCCCGTCAGTTCCTGAAACTATGGGACCTCCGAATGTATTACTTACTACTAAAGATGTTACATTGTATCCAAAGAAGCTGAATAAATTGATTGATTGATTGATTGATAGCAATGTGTGGTACTTGTTGTTTTTCTGGTAGCTTAATAGTTGCAGACGTGCGTAATTTTGGCTTAATTCAGATCTGCTATTATGTTAAATTGATAAAGAAAGTATTGATTGCCTCATTGCGTCTTGAATATTAGTATGGTATGAACAATGAACTCACCGAGTCGACACACAATGTAAGCTAGACGAACAAATGAAACATAACCAGGAGAAGTGGCATGTGAAGTTCATCGAGCAGATCGATAAAACTCCAGCATGCATTACAAGTGTGAGAATCTGTTTCGAGCGATCTTTTCATCAAAAGCACGGTACGCGTGGATTTAATAGGATTCGCTCGTCATGTCGAATGGGTTTACTTACTCTCTGTAGGAAGATTCCGTGAGGTGGTCAGGGCACATTTTCTTGTCGCGGAACATAGCTACGGCTGGAGTATTATTGCTCTAGAAAAATTGCGTTTTTCAAAAAAAAAAAGCTATTCATCTCTGTGCTAGAGCAAACACGAATTGAAACAGGAATGTTACGTGCTTCGGGACGCCAGTAGGCAGAGAAATAATGATCCACACTCGCCGTCACGGCTACTAGTGGCGCTAACTAACACGTCCACGTTTAAATACACGTGTTGACACCATAAACCAGACGGGGGATGACCGCCACTGTATCTCAGCTGTTAGATCATTGATCGCGTTTCCGAAGCTCGCTGGTTCGGTCTCTTCCATCGGCAGGTTTTCTTTTCGTCCGCCTTTCTTTCTTCACATTTACATTACTTTTACTACTAATAACATCTATACTTTCCGTGGCAGTGTCTTTTATTTCTCAATTATATTGCGTTCAATGAAGAATAAACGAGTTTTTCGCATTTCCACTTGTTTAATTTGTTTATCTACCAGTTGTTCATACTGTGCACAGTATATGCGTCTAATAGATTGCACTCGAGTTCTTGCTTTCTTTTTTCGCCTCCAATTTTGTGCTTATAAACGAACACCTGCTGCGTGCCTCAAAGGGAGACCACCCAACTGAGTTTTCTTTTCCGACAACATACAAAATAGAGCTGTGAGCGCTCGTGGCTGTACAAAGCGCTCGAATGTGGCTCGTGCGTCGGCGTTCCTAATTTTACATATTTGCACGAGTACCGCTGGCCAAACGATTTGTCGAAGTAACGCCTTTTATGGACCACCCGGTGCCCAATTACTCACAGTCCCGGAAGAATGGTTGTCGATTTTTCGGTCTTAGGCGGCGGAGCGTACGGTAATGTTTGTTGCGTGCAGTGTCACGAGATAAAGCTAGGACTGTTGGTCCGGTAAATTTCTGTTGATAACAACTGCTAAGTATGTTTGGTATTATAACCGTTATGTCTAATAGTCGTTCGAACCGTAAAGCCTAGATGGCTAGTAGGAAATGTTCTTTAGATTAAAGTGCTACTTTCTACCCACCGCGGTGGTCTCGTGGCTATGGTACCCGGTCGCTCACCTGAAGGTTGCGGGATCGAATATCGGCCGCTACATGCGGCACCATTTCCGATGGAGGGGAAAGTGCTGCAACCCCGTGCGCTTAGATTTAGGTGCCCGTTCAAGAGCACTAGGCGGTCGACATTTACGGAGTCTTCCACTACGGACGTTAAGCGTGGAGAATAATATTGAAGCGCTAAAGTTTCTTTCGAGATGCTGTGATTACGTGGTACAGTGCGCTGCGTTGTGCTCGAATGTTTCGCTTCCTAATCTCGATTCGTCTACTTCGCTCGCAAACACCGCTGTCACTTCGATTTTTGTGCGCCAGTGAGATGTATTTTCAAAGAATTCAGTAAGATTTTTATATTTATCATTTTAATGGCCTAATTGGTGTTGATGTATTCTTAAGTGCAGGGGCAATCACGGTCGTAGGGTGTAACCGAAAAGTGAGCATTACCATACAGATGTGTATTTTGCGTATCTGTAACAGTGTAACAAAGACGAGATAGAAATAGGGCACGTCATTCGTCTTGTACATTATCTACGCTGCGATGAAAATATACGCCAAGAAACTCGCTCCATTTGTCCGCCTCGGTGGATTTGTGGCTGTAGGGTGCTCGGCTGCTGACTCGAAGGTCACGGGTTATAGATTCTGACCGCTGCACTCGCATGTTACTGGAGGTGAAATGGTAGAGGGTCGTGTGAAAATGAATGTTAACGTGTTAATCGTGTGAAAATGAATGTTAACGAAATCTAGAGGGGTAAATTGTTCAGAGCCCTCCACTTCGTCGTCTCTCATTATCATATCCTGGTTTTAGAACGTAATACACCACATATCAGCTTATTAAACTCGCCCCATTTGCTGTGTTGACCTAAAAATGGCCAATCGCAGTTGAGGAATAAGCCTGTTGGGTAAACGCTATGAATTCAATGTCACTATGTGTAATTATTGTATTCAGTAGAACAATACGGGTCTCTGAAACACTTGGAAACACACTTGACATTGTCTAATTTGTTGTGTTCATATATTCAATCTTCAAAAATAAAATACAGAAAAAATCGCATCGTATAGGGCATGAACGAAGCTGTAATTTAACGGATTTCTGAAGCAGCATTGGGAGTTGGAGTTGACGCGCCGATCAAGAAGTAAGACGAACCTCCCGAAGTACACGATAAAAAAAAGACAACACGTGAAATTGACTCCTCATCTGAACAAAAAAGAATTTTGGGAGCTACCACACTTTATGACCAACCTCCCGAAGTACATGATAAAAAAAGGACAACACGTGAAAGTAACTCCTCGTCTAAACAGAAAAGAATTTTGGGAGCTAGCACACTATATAACAAAAAATTAACATTGTAAAAAAGCGAAGGAGAGAGAGAGGGAGAGAGAGAGAGAAATGGCCCGCGCAGAGCTGCCTTGGTCCCGTGTTATTCGCGAGACACTTGATTCAGTCCTCATGTGTTGACACCTATTGCGGAACAAAACTTCCGTATTTCAGAATCACCGTCCAGGTTTCAGTCATTCTGGAGACCGGTATCGATGTTTGATTGATTGATTGATTGATTGATTGATTGATTGATTGATTGATTGATTGATTGATATGTGGGGTTTAATGTTCCAAAACCACCATATGGTTATGAGAGAAGCCGTAGTGGAAGGCTCCGGAAATTCTGACCACCTGGAGTTCTTTAACGTGCACCCAAATCTGACTGCACGAGCCTACAGCATTTCCGCCTTTATCGGAAGTGCAGCCGCCGCAGCCGGGATTTGAATCCGCGACCTGCGGATCAGCAGTCAAGTACCTTAGCCACTAGACCACCGCGCCGGTGCTGGTATCGATGTTTGCCGAGTCGTGGAGCCCAATCCGTATCAGAAATGACCCATGAATGAGATTGAAAAGGGCATTCTTTCAAATGACAGCTTTAGCTGACATTTATTTGAAGTCTTCTTCCGCCCCCATCTCCTAACTATACCTAACTGTCCCGGTGCCAGTGTGATCAAATTTCGGAACGGTGTCCCGCTGGATGATGTGACACCCTAATATAAGTTTAGCTGATGTGTGCGAGTTCAACACGTTTAAAGCGTATTTTGGGCTCAAAGAGCCATGCTCGATGCCGGTAAAGTGGTGGGCTTCCTGATAAATTCAATAGCGGCATTCGCCATCGAGTTTACAAACCATGTGACGAGTATATCGCGCAATATTTCCTTAATGCGGGTGGCAAATTTGATTGAGACGAAATATCTCTGCTATATGTAATAATAATAATAATAATAATAATAATAATAATAATAATAATAATAATAATAATAATAATAATAATAATAATAATAATAATAATCGTTGATGCCCAAGGCCCCAAAACCAGGATATGTATCTAAGAGACACCGCAGGGGAGAATTCCAGACATTTCTACCGCCTGGTGTTCTTTGAACTATGCATAAATATAAGCAGAAGAATCTCAAGCATTTTCACCTCCGTTGAAAATGCCGCCACCATGGCTTGGATTCGATCCCGCGACCTTAGAGTCAGCAGTTTAGCGCCATAGAAAGTGGCAGGAGGTGCATCTATGGGATTCCTCCGTTCATTTCGTCTCACTATGTTCAGCGCAATGCAGTCGGTTGGTTTCAGCCGTTGGTTATATGATTCTGTTCTTGGACTCGCGCTGCTCAATCCTACTCTTTGAACCCTCATGTATATAGCCGTTGTTACTTTTAGTCATTCGTTGGCATACCTTTTGACAAGCCGTGAAATATTCGCTTGCGCTCTGTCCTGATCGAGACGCACCCAATGCGTCGGTTCGAAGCGCAGGCTTTGCGGGATAGCTCTTCCGCTTTTTAGCAGTGTTGGTTTTCGAAACTTGTATTCAAAAGAGTTCCTAATGGACGAGAAACAGTTTTCTATGGAAGTTTGCGTGGTTCCTGGAGCCCCCTTTGTGGTTTGGCTCACGTAAAAGTTAATTCGCGTGGCGTAATTAGTGCAACTTGGCGTGTGCACCTGCCCTGAATTAGATAGAAAGCGTGCGTTAGTTTTGACAGCTGTTTTCACTTCGACCTGCCCTCTTTCCCTGTAATTTTTTTGTCGTTTATTTTCTCGGCCTATAGGGCTCCCTAAATTGGGCGTTGCTGGGTGGACCACTCTTTCGCGTGGCGGCCGCAATTGGCGAACGCCCATCTAGAACAAAGCTAATTACGCCGTAACGCGTGGCGTCAGCGTGTTCTACCTCCACTGTACTTTGTGATTGCTTCCTGGTTGGTCGACGTTCGCTCTCGCTACTGAAGACGCAGGTGCATCTCGGTGGTCTGGCTGTCTTGATGCCTCGTTATTTTGTGCTGCGCTATCTCTTCGTGGACAATGCTCGATACATTAGACTGCCTCGCAGTGACGAGCAGCCGCACGGCAGTGCTGTTGCGATTGCCTTATTAGCCAGTGTGCTTTTCTCCCTGTAGTAAGCTGCGCCCGGTATACCGCATTTACCGCGACTGTTTCAAATAAGCGCACAAGTAATTGAAGCATAACTGCATCTGTTTCAGTGAAAGAGAAATGAGTCGTTGGAGAAAGGTAGGGCTGGTAAGCTTAGCCTGTGGTTGCATAGCCTGTACTCCGGAAAAAGAAATAACTCTGGAATGTAGGAGGGTGAGAGAAGTTCACGTTTGTCTCAAAAAAGAAAAAAAAAAGCCGTTTTTTTTTAAAACGGCAACAAGCGATAATACAGCCTTACGCATCTTGCGTGTGCGTTCCGACAGCCACATTGCGCCATTCTTTTCGCTTTGCCATTCGGTATTCTCACGCTAACATTTACGTTTTTCATTAGTGTTTCTTTTTTAGTTTTTTATCCCAGCAAAGTTTCTTGAAAACCGCAATATTTCCCTGAAAGTACCCAGCGGGCGAATTGTGAAGGCGCGCTGAGACCTTCTCTTTCTGCTGACTCACTTTTCTGCAGTCTAGACCGGTCATCGTTGGTCTGGGTGCGCCATACGCGCCGCTACGTCTCGCCCTCAAACCCGGAGCTTCTTTTAAGATAAACGCGGGTGATAAAGCAAAAATAACGGTATATTCGGTGTTTGCACTTCCAGCACCGAAACGTGGCGTTAGCTTCGGTTCACCCTCGCTCCCTGTGCTTGGAGTGCATAACGCCGGCCGAGCAATTTGCATACCGCTGTCTATGAATGCCAAATGCGCCGCTCCGCACTCGACAACGCCGCCTGGCTCCTTCTTGGGGTTTGGCTGTCGATTGAAAAGAAACAACGGACCGACGTGCGCCTTCGCCCCGTGGCGAGTAAAGGATGAGTAAGCGTGATGGAAACCAACACGCAAAAGTCGTTGCTGTTGAACGTGTGCATCCGGGCTGAAATAAGTGCGGCGCTAAGGAAAGCTGAAGCTAGGGGTAGCCAATAAGAGAGCACGTTTACTTACGCTTCTCCCAGCATTGGCGATGATGATTTAGGGATATTACTGTTACGGTCAGCTACAACAAAAACATCGCCTAGGCAATAGCTTCGTAATGGTGGTAAGGATAATTAATATCTGGGATTTCACGTCCCAAACTTTTGCCGAAATGCCGTATATTCGACTACTATATACTATGAGTATTTATACCAGCGTATGTGGCTCGTTAAAGAACCCCAGATGCTCGAAATTTCTGAAGCCCTCCACTACTGCGTCTCTCATAATCATACGGTGGTTTCGGGACGTTAAATCTCACATATCAATCAAAACATCAATGTATATCTGGCTGCCTTTTACTATGTACGATGCAAGATTACTACGAGCCACGCTTGAGGTGTCACGTGGTTATCTTGTACCGTTTTGTTATCGTACCGGATTTTTTCGCTTAATTGATATGTGGGGCTTAACGTCCCAAAACCACCATATGATTATGAGAGACGCCGTAGTGGAGGGCTCCGGAAATTTAGACCACCTGGGGTTCTTTAACGTGCACCCAAATCTGAGCACGTTTCCGCCTCCGTCGGAATTGCAGCCGCCGCAGCCGGTTTTCGACCTGCGAGTTATTAGCCGAGTGCCTTAGCCACTAAACCACAGCGGCGGGGCGGATTTCTCGTTTAATGGGACATGCTTGGCTCTCGCCTTGATCATGACATACACATGCGCGGTATACGTCTGAAAAGGTGGGGCAAGTTGCTGAAGTGAAGATTGATATGGGGATATTTCGTGCGGCCGCTGTGTTTGTATAGTGTGCCCGAGGCAATAGCACTGATGTTACATCACCGTCACGTACAGATCGACATACCACGACTATTTGTCGGTCCCCTGAGAAAGTAGGTTGGCTTGCTGACATCTCAAGACAGAGTTTTTATTGGCCGCCTTCACGGAGATAAAATGGGTAGCGCGATAGGACGTCCGGTTTTGGCCCAGATAAAGAGCAATAAAGCCATATTTAACTAAATATAACTAACGAATAGAAAATACGGTGTAAACAGACGAAAGTTGATTTGATTGATTTGTGGGGTTTAACGTCCCAAAACCACCATATGATTATGAGAGACGCCGTAGTGGAGGGCTCCGGAAATTTCGACCACCTGGGGTTCTTTAACGTGCGCCCAAATCTGAGCACACGGAACAGACGAAAGTTAAGAAATATAACCGAATATTGGATAAATCATTCTGCGTCCAATATTCTATATCAGTTCACGGAATAAGTTGTATATACCTAGATTTTCTTATTATTTTCTTGTCTTTTACTCTAACAAAAGTGGTGGCCTAGAATAGTCGGTATGTCGTGATGATGCTCACACGAAAACAATTCTTAATAAGTAGAAATATGTGGTGCAAGTCCCAGTGCATCTCCTTTTCATGTTGCTCAATTAGCAATTAGCGATTCTCTTGTAATCGTTGCAGCCCTATGACTTTATATGTCACCGTGTTTGAATAATAAGGTGAAAGCTTTAGATGCCTCATCCAAGCCGAACATTGATTTGCGTATCGCGTTGGCGTCTTTGTCGGCGTCGTCGACACGAGTGTTGAAAAAAAAATATTCACGTGGTCACGCCGTCGTATGAAGCCATATTTCGAAAATGCGCGCAAGAAGCCGTCTCACACAGACGACGCGCGCTCATTTGTGCCTGTAGGTTATGGTTTTTAAAGACGATAGTCTTTGTTGGGGACTTTCGACGCAAAAATTTTGGTCTGGCTGGCTGGCTGGCTGTCTGTCTGTCCACTCTTACCGGCACCGGGTATGCGAAACGGCCGACCCCATCCAGAGCGCCCACCAATGTTGCTCAAGGTTTAGCGCTCATACTTGTGCAATTGTCAATTAAAAAGCAATTATTGCGCATGTCTGGGGCACGATAACAACACGTATATATTCTGCATGTGGACCTTTTACTAAAAAAGGCATACATATGTAATTGTAAAGACCGTAGCGCTTATCACGCTGCGCTGACCATGCAACGCTTGCACGAAACGGCAAGTGTTTCCAACGCTTTGCTAAGACAAGACGGTGGTGGCACCTACCCGTCGCCTTGCGTTCTACACCTTATCACCTCAGAGACGGGCGCGCATACCCGTTTCGGATCCACGCGTTTCGTTTTCCAAGAAAACTGTCAGACGGCGCACATATCTCACGTGTGACGTGATTCGATGCGCTCATTCGCCTCCGCTGCACGCTCGAAACACTCTAACGCAGCGCCTCCAGAATACCATTCACCGATTTTCTTGAGCAGAACATCAAATAAATGTTTTGTTCCCTCTCTCCACACGCGAGACTATCGTCTTTCGATGACATTCGCAGAATAAATGCAGATACGGGGCCATTTTTTTCGTGCTTTTCTCAAACAGGAATTTACTCCAACTGGCCCAACTGTCTGTGCCACTTCGTCGTGACGTCACAACGTCACAAATCACCAAAGTTTTTGAGGTCATTGTGACATCACTGTGACGTAACGGTATTGGTGTGTTGATGTCATCAGATGTGATCCTTACTTTCTCAAAGGTGCGCCGAGCACGGAGGCAATGCAAAGCCAGCCTAGGTGTCTCCTATCACGCTGGCTGCGCAGAACCATGTTATGTGCAGAACGCTAGGGTTGCGCCGTTGGGCCAACGCGTCATCAGTGAGCGAAAAAAAGGGCTTTAGCCTTCGTGCCGTCTTAGGTGAATACATTAGTGGCCCTGTGAGTTTTTTTTTTCTTTTTGGTTTATCTCACGCTGTTGCAATTATATTTAACATTTATTTGTTCGAGCGCGCGCCGCCCTAAATTCTCATACGAAAGACTCGAGTTCTCGTTGCAGGCAATACCGCAGTTTTAATGGCCCATTCCCCGAGTATTGGTAATGATTCGTAGCCGCCATCGTAAAATTTGTTCAAGGATGTGGCTTCCGTTATGACTGCAGGGTTATGTCCGACTTTCTCGAATACAGAAATTACTTGTTTTTTTTTTCTTTGCTTGCCGCGTGCAGATCTTCTTCGCATTCGTGTTTACTTCAGTTGATTTCATCGCGGAGGCATCCTGCGAGAAATTGTGGCAGCACTTGCTGCTTTACTTGTATTTCTTGACTTGCGGTCACGGGCCGTTTCGAGCGATTTCTAAAAATACGGAGGCTCCGACGGTGCGACGCGCCGCAGTTTCTGGTTGCTCGTGCGGGAGGCGGCCTCGCAAGGCTTTCGTTCTGAAGCCGTGGTTATTTATTTTTTTTTCGCTCCCCGGCGCTCGACCAAGCTACAAACCGAAACCAGATCGACGCTTAGCTGAGGCCACGTGTCGCCATTTTTCTTTTTTCGGTCTTCTTCGAAATGACTTTTCTATATTGGCACAACTGCGCCCTGTTATCGCTGTCTCAAATTTGACTTGTCGGCAGTGTTGGAGCCAGGGCCGAAAGCCGACGCTGCAAAAGCTTGGTTCGAGCAACATGTGAATTGCAGCTCTCGAATTACACTTTCAAATGCAAGAAGGAAGCAAAGATGGGTTGACGACCCAGTCGATTGAAGGGGCCATTATACAGGCATCAATGTTATTTTTTTTTCAGCGAAAAAAGTTGAAGCAAGGAGGAGGAGGAGGAAGAAAGGTTAAGCGGAAAGACAGGGAGGTTAGCCAGTTCTTAGACCGGCTGGCTACCCTGTGAAGTTGAAGCAAAATGTCTGTTGTGCCTATACATGTATCTAAAGCAAACTATCAGAGATTGAGTACAACAGAAGCTTTGCCGCCAACTCTAAAGCTAGTCCTGCCAGCAACCTTGATTTTGCTAAGGCTTCTATGACGTCATGTACTGAGTCGATTCGATCAGTCGTCTTCATGAAAGTTTCAGCTGTTTGCAAACAGTTCAATGTCAATGCCGAAATTAACGAATCAAATGGCTGCTTTGCACGTGCCGTTGATTTCAGAACAATATCGTTGGCCGGAATGCAAAACGCTCGCACACCAAGCAGCTTGTTACGTCTCAGCTCTCGAGTTTGCCGGTGTTACCCGACTCTCAGGTTGCTCACATGTTTGTAAAAATATTCAATTCGGACCTAAGGGCTCCACTAAATTTGCTGAAGTTCATCCGGCTGAACTTGTTAACGCGGAAGGGTTAACACACATAACCCAGATTATGATCGAAAATTTGTGTCATTGCCATTTTAAGGGAAGTGCGTAGGAAATAAGGAGGAGGAGGAGGCGGAGAAAGAAGGGAAGAAATGAAAGGCAGGGAAGTCAACCAGACGCACGTCCGGTTTGCTACCCTGCACTGGGGGAAGGGGTGAGGGGATTAAAGGAGAAGGGAGAGAGAAGTGAAGGGCAACGTGTGTGTAGATGTGACCTTGTCCATTGCACGCTTACAAGCGGTCGCGTAGTCCGGTTGTCTTTAGAAAACTTAGTACTGCTCGCGTCGCTTTGCTGGCCTGCGACGCGTACAGCCATGAACCAAGGATCTTCTCTTCGGAGAAAGGTCTACTGTCTAGTGTCTCTGACCGTGGTAGTAGCGTAGGCCGGTTAAGTGTCTCGGCTGCTGACCCCGAAGGTCGTGGGTTTGATTCCAGCCGCAGTAGTCATATTTTAAGGGAAGCGAAATGCTAGAGGGTCATGTGCTGTGAGATGCTAGTGCGTGTCAACGAACACCTGACAGGCTATTTTGTAAGTGTTCCGTCTCATAACGGAAGAAATGCAGAACGGATGAACGAGAGGGATGGGTCGAAGCTCATCTGATTGTTAAGACGTGAGAGTAGCCCCAGAACGGGCATAGAACTGGCAGAGCCCCCTTCTGTCGATTGAATTAATACAGAAATGTCTCCAGAAGAACTGGATTAGTTGAAAACGTTAGCGCTTGGTCCCAGATAATCAAATTTTTTTTCTGTTTTGTGTTTGTTTTACTTCAATCTCGCGCCAATAATTTAGAAAAATGACCACCAAAATCTATTCAAATCGCGACATCACCTTGCGTCCGCTCAAGATGTTAACAAAATTAAAATGTTGAAGTCATTCTGCTCTTCAACAGCAAGCTTCGAAAACAATGCCTGCCAATATTGGTGGTCAGCTGTAAGAATTCTGCATTTGTTGATATTTGTTGTATTTGCTGTATTGTTGTATTTGCTGTATTTGTTGACTGATACATAAAAATATGCGCAGGAATGGTGGCTGCGCTCGATCTTTAGGTTATAAATTATTGCCAAATGGACTGAGTCCTCAAGTAAGGAACGTACATAAAGATCAAGTGATAAGTGAACTGTGCCATACTAGCCCGCGGAATCACCTTTTCTTGTCAAGTTCCTGTACCACTTATGCTATCTTAGGGTATAACTGATCAGGGGAGAAGTTTGTGTTTTAAGGCGAAAGCCTTGGATGGCTCATCAAACGTGATAGCTGACTGTCGGCAGCGTCGACAGCAATCATGCAAAAATATCACGGTCACGTCGTGACGTCATGGTTACATCGCAGATTGCTAAAATTTGTGACGCCACACGATGTCGTCATCACAAGTTGTGTGTTCAGAGATCGGCCGATCGGCAGTATAAAACCGGGTTAGGTTCGGTAAGATTTCGGAGCGAGAACGAAGAGGATCAGTGCATCTTCTGAGAAGAAAAGGAAGATGTCGTTGGTTTTCGAGTCGTGTTTGGGGAATGAACGAGATACCTTTTCAGTTTTTTGTTTTAGCTTGTATAGACGAATGCATTTATCATCAGTCTTACTGCGCCCACTGCAGGATAAAGGCATCGCCCATGCTCCGCTAACAAACCTTGTCCTGTGCTTGCTGCTGCTTCGTTACCGCCGCTAACTTCTTGATCTAATATGCCCATCTAACTTTCTGTCTCCCCCTGGTGCATTTGCCTCGTGTTGCAATCTAGTCAGTTACTCTAAATGACCATCGGTTATCCTACCTACCTTCTACGTGCCCTGCCCATGTCCATTTTTTCTTCTTGCCTTCAACT
Organism: Rhipicephalus annulatus; assembly: GCA_013436015.1. Lineage (NCBI taxonomy): Eukaryota > Metazoa > Arthropoda > Arachnida > Ixodida > Ixodidae > Rhipicephalus > Rhipicephalus annulatus. The sequence continues at coordinate 402,816 of WOVY01009672.1, forward strand.
GGGATGCCCATAACAGCCATACGTTACCTGACCCACTCTGCTCACTTCTTGTCCCTTAGGGTTACACCTGTCACTTTCGGCGATACATTAACTGCAGCTTCATAGACATCACAACCGACGCTCCCTAAAAGCCGGCAAAGGTGCACTGCTACCAGTGATCTATATTTTTAAACCGCAAGTGGCGAATGTCAGTCTTCCACGGTAGCAATTCGGTGCGTATATTTCTTTCGCGTATTAATTTTTTTTATACTCTTTGGGCGTTTTGGTCTCGTTGGGGCCCCAACTGGGTGGCAAGGTATTTATATCGCCGCGTCTTCCAAGCCGCCTGGCGCATGCTATATAAGGCCTCGAACGGAGGCATGCTTCTCGAAGAAGCCCGCGCGCGGAGTCCGAGTGATCTCTCTTCTTCCGGGGCCGAGATGACGCGCAGTTCACAATGATGAGTGAGTCCTGACGCCCTAGTCAACATTTACAGTTATTTTGTCTTGCGTGTACGTTCTTTATCACTTTCAAAAAAAGTGCTGCTTGTAGCTCTGAAAGTAGGCTAGCCAAGTATAGGCGCAACCGCGGAATGACTGAGTGAATGGCATGAAGGATGAGGTTGTAGCCTCTTCAGAAATCGGAACCAAAACTAGGGATGCCTTAGGGGAGTTGAATTAATTTCGCGAACTGCGAAACACGATACTAGCACTGTATGCTCCATCTTTTAAATGTCAATGGGGACAAAGTTTCATGTTTGATGAAGGAGTTACGAGGTAGTGGTTACGCTGTGTGTACTCAAGTATTGCTGTAGCAGACTTGTCCAATGTTAAGGGCCGGTAATTATGTGTTGTTTGTATTAAAGCATCTATATGGCACCTTAAAAGATGGCATGCGTACCCCATCAAACACAAGATTTTAGCGGGAATAATAATAATAATAATAATAATAATAATAATAATAATAATAATAATAATAATAATAATAATAATAATAATAATAATAATAATAATAATAATAATAATAACAATTGTTGGTAAAATCTTGAGGGACGCTTAAGCTGCTTCTGTAAGAGTTGAATGCGCTATTCTGTACCCAGTGGGAACTTAAAATACTTAGTTCATGAAATCGTTCCAAGCTTGCTATGCCCCCATATACTTAAGGAAATAGGCGCCGTAACGCGTGTGCCTTTTGTAGTGGGTGAGCATCTTTTAATCATGAATTAATTATGACGGTCTCATGTTATGACGCCCGGCGGCAATGCTTGTACCACGCATCGTTACGGCAATCTTTTAAGTGGTACTGCGAAGCATGTATAGCCCCGCCGCGGTGGTCTAGTGGCTAAGGTACTCGGCTGCTGACCCGCAGGGCGCGGGTTTGAATCCCGGCTGCGGCGGCTGCATTTCCGATGGAGGCGGAAATGTTGTAGGCCCGTGTGCTCAGATTTGGGTGCACGTTAAAGAACCCCAGGTGGTCTAAATTTCCGGAGCCCTCCACTACGGCGTCTCTCATAATCATAGAGTGGTTTTGGGACGTTAAACCGCACATATCAATCAATCAATCAATCAATCAATCGAAGCATGTATACAGCACGCGTGTGTTTGTGAAGCATGAAAGTTTCCGTGGTTCGTTCATCCGTCCGCAGCTCACGCTACGTATATCCTGGCTCAACCGAGCTAAGTCGCTGCTACTTTTTTTTTTTTTTGACGCTTTGGGAACTTCGTCTAACTCGATTCTCACAGTGCGGGAATACGTGTGAGTTTTAAGTGGGGTGTTCGCATTGTGTGCCAGCATATTTTTTTCTTTCTTTTTTTCTACCTCTTGTTTTTCTGAAGCATTCTTTCCTTGTCATTCTTGGACGTTTCTTTTTTTGCGCGTGTTGAAATGCGTGTAAGTGCGTCTTTCTTTTCAGAAAGCAACTCCCGGCCGCGGTGGCCGCATATTCTCGATGAGGCGAGAATTCTCGAGGCTCGTGTACTTGATTTAGGTGCACGTCAAAAGCACCCATACACTCTCAATTTCTGCAACTCATCGCTACAAAATCTGCAATAATGGTTATTATTATTATTATTATTATTATTATTATTATTATTATTATTATTATTATTATTATTATTATTATTATTATTATTATTATTATTATTATTATTATTATTATTATTATTATAGAAAAGCGTAACACAATAGGTATGTATAAATTACTTCTATAGAACGGTGCCAGTATTTCTCTTGTGAAAACAGCCGACAATAACTGTTGTTAATATCCAAACAACTCTTTCTTCTTCCTAGAGCCTTGTAGATCGAACATTCGTGCCGCGTTGCGTGAAGAAAAAAAAACAAAACTGATAAATATAACTAAAAGAGCAGTTACCCAAACACGCGCTGGAAATATCCCCTAGCCCCTTCAAAGCAGGACTTGCTGGATTGTCTGTGCCTTGTAAAAAGGGCGTGAGAATTCAGTCTCGATCGCCTTGTGGTGGCTTCTTCACTGCCCGGCTCACACAACCTTTGGTCAAGCCGGGAAACGAGAGAGTCGTTTGGGGAAAAGAACAGAACGTAATTCGATTGTCTTTCTGCCCCCCCCCCCTCCCACTATTACCCTTCTCAGGAGCCTGGTGGGCTTTCTCGCGGTCACTGGCGGTCGCGCATGTTGAAACGATACACAGGCGTCGGTTATTCCTCTCGGGATTTGCTGACAACGGGGAGCCTCGCAGTTTCGCGTTCGAATGCTGCGCATCTTGCAGGTTTAACTCGACGGGTCAATTGTGGGATGCGTTGCTCGCTACTGTAATTAGCTGTCGTTCCAGCCCTCAGACAAGTAGCTTGAGGTATGGTTCCAAACCAGGGCTAGACAGCCTTGTATTGCAGTGTGCCAAGTTCGCATGAAAGCGACATGACGTTGTTCGAGGGTGGGGAAGGGGGGGCGGGGTCTTTACGAGGATGAGTCAAGACACATGTAAAAGCATTGTTAGGACGAGTCAAGGCTGTACCCGAGTTTGCGAGCTCTGCGGCCTGCTTCTAGCCTAAATAGAGAAATTCACTGTTGGGGGGCCACTGGGCGACAATTCACTGATTGTTGTTTACGGGCAACACGAGCAGATGACAGACCTATACCGCTGATATACGTGGTGACCTGCTGTCTCCGCGTGACGTCATACACTTTTTTTTAAAGTTAGTGGTAATAAAATATCATTGATGCACAATGCATCCCCAGGAGCCGCAATACTCGTTTTTGGTTTCCCGACACCAGTACTTCTATTTAAAGCAACGATACATTTTTTTCTCAATTCGTGTCAGTATTCCTTTAAAGAGATCCGCTCCTAAGAGAGTTGACGTAAATTGAAATGTTCCGGCGGCTGCATTTTAACTGCGGGTCTTCATTACCGAAGCCGGACGGAGTGTACGTTCCCTGTGTGATCGCCTACTCGGCTCCTGTGTGTGTCGCATACCGTATGAGTCGCTCTTCGCTATCCGCCCGGCCTTATTGTTTAGGCTGGCCGAGTGGTTTCGCTAATGACTCGCTATCCATCGTGCTGCCGTGAAGGCACTCCCACTTCTCTGAAGCTATGCGAGGGGGCGTCGTAAAGACCCAATTATTCAAGTGAATTCATTGACCTGCCACTGGCAAAACTGATCGTCCCTTCCGAAAGTAGTGAACCTTTAAATAGCCCTCTTTAGCCTTGTTACCTTTGTTTTTAAAATTTCGCTTTTGTTTTTCTAATTGCTTGCGTTTTCAGAGCTCTCTTGGGATATTGTGCGGACTGATTTGAATGAGGATGACATGCCTTTAGAGATACAATGAAAACACAAGTAGGAAGAAAGAAACGTATTAATATGGCCCCCTGCCTCTCCTTGCTTTAAAAGGTGTAGTGGGGAGTTTTTGTAATGTGTCATGCAGAGAAAGATAGAAAACACAAAATAGTATTTCTGATATTGTTTTAAGTATCGCGTGGGGATTCGGCCCTAATTGATTTCCGGATCAGCATCCGAGCACCGTCACCCCAGTTCCACTGCGCTGCACTCACACAACGCCCTGCTTTTCAAACCTAACGCTCCCCTCCTCGAAAGCGATGTCGTCCTCAGCAGCAATGGCGCGTCGTTGAACATCTTCGGCCCGATTCATGACTACAACCGCACTTGCCCAGTAACAGGTAAAAAATTTATTCTGACACTAAGTGCAAACTTCGTGCGGAGCTTTGTGGTGGGGCAACGCCAATTGTGTTTAAAGTTTTGTCTATCCGTAGTTGTAGCAGCGTTACATTCATCGTTAATCTGGGTCAAGCTTCCCAGGGGGTGGGGAGTGCTTTAATCCTCGAGAAAAAGAGATAGAATAAAACATTTATTTGCGACCGAGGAAAGTGTGTCACTGAGTTGGCTCCTTAGTCTGGGATCCCATTGGCACGGGCCGCTGTCCTCGCTCGTCTCACGAGGGCCTCTTAGGTCTTCGGATCCGAGCTGGGCATAGCTGTCTGCCACACTACAGTGTTGTGCTGTGCTCTGGGTTGTAAAGGTGGATTGTGCCGGCATTACCATACCATGTGGTACAGGGTGGCTGTTTCAGTGACGCAGAACCTGCACTGTGGTGCGTATGTGTCGGCATTTGTCTTGGACAGTATGTATGGATTAGGGTAAGACAAAGTCTGCAGGTGACGCCACGCTACCTGAGATTCTTTACTGAGCTTTGGCTCCGGGGGCGGAAGTTTCCGTCTTTCGAGTCTGCTGTTTTAGAATATCTGTCTATGTTTGGAATGGGTCTATACGCATAGCCGAGGGTATTTGGCGGCTGCCTTGTGAGGACATTTGACGGGTACTTGCTTTCTCGAAGTTTCATTAGAGGACAGCTCCTAAGCTCCTGTGCCTGAGCCGAGCGCCGTCACCGTCGGTGGTGTAACCAATAGACATGAAAAAAAAATAAAGTACGAAAGTATACCTAGGGTTGAATAGGAAATGAACCCGGGCCATCCGCTTGGCTGCCAAATATTTAGCCACAGAGCCGCGCGTGTGTTTCAAGCTCATTTGCAAAAAGACTCTACGCAGACGTTATATCGGGCAAGGAACCGCGTTAATCTATGTAACCTTGTGTAACAGAGGATAAATTAACTATCAGTCATCACACATTGCTACATGTGGAACGATTGTGAAATTTGAAGCTTCCCACCCATTGTTAAGTGCTCCGCCGTAATCCTTCGTCGTATACAGCCACATGCAGCATCAATAAACTGCACCTAATACCTTACAGATTTGTAGATGGTATCTCGGTTATAAACAGAAAGACGAATAATGGCGTATAGTGGGTGCTGTCCTCCTTTAAAAAAATGATAAACTATGGCGTAGTCGATATCTCTGGGAAAGCAAAAACATCAAACATAGTTGCCCTTGCCTCAACACGAAGCCGCGTTCTGAATTCTATTAGGCAGTATCGTGACCATCGGCGATTTCTTTTTTTCTGTGTGCACGTGTTTATGCCTCCTCAAAAAACGCTCATTTGTTTTAAACTGACGTTGCAAAACGTTTCTTTTATCTGGAAGAGAAGTTGTTGACATACGTGCTGGTATGCTATATTTTTGCTGTTTTTGTAGCCATAAATACGGATTTTTCGTGTGGCGCGACAAGCCGGGTCATAAACGTTGACACCGGGTGACTGCGTGGACTGATCAATTAAGCGCGGTGCCGTGCTGCCACATGGTCCACCAGCGTCGTCAGTGGATGTGCCTCGAATAAGCTACGGCAGACAGCGATGCGTGTAGCAGCCTTTCATTTTGTCTGTTCGTTGCTGCTGCTCTTTTTTTGTTTATTGCGCAATTGCTTTTTAGGTGATCTAAGGTAATGTTGTGTCACGGAAACAAACATATCATCCAAGTGATATCCGTTCACCGGGCGCATCCAACTATCAGTTTTGTCGCTCAGGGACGTTAGTGTCGGGCACTACAGCGTTGGCAGGAGCAAGGACTGCTTTAGTCATGGTTGCATAGGTTGCTCCTATTAGGTGTGAAGCACCTTAAAGACTATGTTTGGATCCCACTGACAAAGAAGGCTATTTCTCGCCCACTTTACTTTTTTCAGTGTAAGTTAGGAACAGTTGGAAATTCACAATTAAAAAACGTCTCCCATGCTTCCCTCAACTGTTTGTCGGTTTCATAAGTTACGTATTGTAAAGTAGGAAGGAGCCTACATTCTTTTTTTCTTACAAGCACCCTAATCGATCCGTGAATCGGATACGCGCCACCCAAATGAAAACCGATTTGCACGTGTTGAGCATTAAACAGAACGAATCAATCAGGCAAGATGATGTCTTCTTACTCTGATCTCACCACGCCCACATACATGCGCACGAGACGGCTCACATATTTGGGCTGGTAGCTTTGAGGCTTGGCCTAGTTGTTTCATGTCTAGAACAGGGGAAATTTTACGCTTATTTCTGATGGCACACACAAAATGAAGGAAGCATGGCAATAAAAGATAGGCTTGTTACCCAATCATATTATTATGTCTATTTTTTTAGTACGAATCTATATACGTGGCCGCGTGTGGAAAAAAAAATCAGTTTAAGTCAACGCTGTTGTCGTGCCTTTTTCGTCTTAAGTGTCCTGGCAGAATATTTCCGTTTTTTTTTGTTTGTGTTTCCTGTCACTACCCATAGAGCACACTGTCGGCAACTGTGGATTCTATACTGTCGCACGTATTCGCGGCTAATGTAGCCGTGCTACGGAACATGCCACGCATGCCGACGCATCGATTAGCTGTCTCTCAGCGCTCAATGCTATAATCTGTCTGATGATGATTGATTGATATGTGAGGTTTAACGTCCCGAAACCACCATATGATTATGAGAGACGCCGTAGTGGAGGACTCCGGAAGTTTTGACCGCCTGGGGTTCTTTAACGTGCACCCAAATCTGAGCACACAGGCCTACATTTCCGCCTCCATCGGAAATGCAGCCGCCGCAGCCGGGATTCGAACCTGCGACCTGCGGGTCAGCAGCCGAGTACCTTAGCCACTAGACCACCACGACGGGGCTATAATCCGTCTGTGCTCCATTGTGTCGACCGCCTCGTACGGCTGAACTAATGAAGATATTGCGTTGCCTACCGAAGCGTAACCGCAGACACTAGGCGATGCTATGAAGAAGTGCATGAGGAGCAAAAGGTAATTGAAGTCGATCTATTTTAATGCGGCGGCGCTCAGAGAACACGAAGCTTTAAAGCTCTCTGTTTATGTTTTTTTTTGCGTTCGCTATAAGTACGCGAGGTTATATATATATATATATATATATATATATATATATATATATATATATATATATATATATATAATGAGCACTTACTCTTCCCGAGTGCCTGCACTTCATTATTTTGTGTACGCAGCAAGTTGCTAGCCTGAAATTAAACGGTTAAATGGGTATAAATAGTTGGATGGAGCTTTTCTGTCAACTTGTTTAGTTGTCGTCGGTGGTTTGCTTGTAGGGTTTTTTTTTTTAATCCTTGCATATGCCGGCGCCACATTCTATTGCGAGAAAATTCACTTGACCTTAGAAAGCGTCTTATCAAACGTATTTAAGCAATGAGCATGAAAGGGTTCGTCTTTATTGAATCGTCAAAGGGAGCCACGTGGGGTGCTTTTAATGAGGCGCTGGCTGCGTCTTTTGTTCTTTCTTAATTAAAGCCCGTCGTTTGATGCTCTTTTACCGCCTCCGTCTAGACGTGTCCGCTCCTTTGTTTCTATGCGAAAGATGAATCGTAGGATGGTGCACTAAAGCTAACCGTGCATATCATCAGAAGTTTTCGGGTTTAATGATTTCATCAATTTGTTCTGTCGGAGTATCCTACGGAGATGCAATTTGAGAGTCACAGGTCTGCTAGTTGGGATGACATTGTTTATCGCGTGTGCCGTATTTTGTGTGAAATGTGGTAACCGCTACTTGTCGATATTACTCCGTGAGCTCGCGTCACAGTGATTATCATTCATTACAGAAAGTTTTCAGCGTGCACACAACAAGCAACTGCGTACGTTAAGAGGACACTCGCGTATTTGCTTGTTGCGTTCGTGCCTTTTGTGAGTGAATTCGTGACGATGGCTCTGTTTTCTTTAATTTTGCGATGATTATCATAAAAGTTGGCTTGTGTTTTGATTCCTTAAAGTCGCACGCCCGATGCTTTTATTTCGAGAACGACGCGCGTGCGTCGAACTGTGTAGCATTCCTGGGATGAAAGTCGAAAACCTGAAGTCTTAGGTAAATGTAATATAGCGAAACTGCTTTCCGTGTGTCGTGGATAGGAAATAACCACAATAGTGAATTGGTAAGTCCTCTGTACGTCCTCTGCCACGGACAAGGGACGACGACGAAGTGATTCTGGCGTAGAACACTGCTGTCACTATCTGTAATTTTTCCAAGTTTTTCTGCGACTCTGTGGAAGACACCGTTCTAGTCACTGGGGCGATGGACGTGGATTCGCCTGGGCTTCCACCGCAACCATCGACGTCGTCCGCAGCTACCACGAGAAAGCGTACGGGCCACCCGAGTGATGCCGACAGCGAAGACACGCTGGTTTACTCTACGGCCAGCGACGAAATCTCCGATGAAGGCGACTTCGTGCCTGTGACAAGCCGGCAGCGAAAAAGAAGACTAGTGATGCCGTCTCCAACAACAAGTAAGAATGTGACGACGACGCGAGAGCCCACGATATACACAATTCTGTTTGTGCCGGTCGATGCGGCTCATAGTCTCAACTGGCTCAATCGTCAAGTCACGTCTAGGTTTCTTGAGGAACTCGCCCAGGGAGAGATCGCGGACGTGCGGATCAATGGCCGCAAGAATATCCTCGCCGTAGACGTCACTCAACGAAGCACATTGGAAGTGCTGAGCAACGTCAAGATGTTGGATAACATCAATGTTCGCTCATATATACCTGATGGCCGCGACTCTACGGCAGGCGTCATTTACGACGTCTACATTTCCATCAGCGAAAGTGACTTTGCTGCTCTCAACAAACCGGTGTCTGCAGAACTTACTATACTGCAAGCTCGTCGCCTTGGCAAATCACGCTGCGTGAAGCTCGTGTTCAAGGGTGACAGCCTTCCATCGCAAGTCAAGGTCGGCCATTTTCGACACACACTGCAACCCTTTGTACCGAAGCCCCTTCAATGCCGGAAATGTTATAGATTGGGACATGTCAGTGCTGTTTGTTGAAACCTGGCTGTGTGCTCGCTACGCTCAGAATCACATAGCGCAGACGCTTGCCAGGCAGAACTTCGAAAATGTCGAAAACTGTCATGACCCTCACGAAGCATCGTCAAAAGATTGCCCAATCATGAAAAAGGAAATGCAAGTGTTGAGGCAAATGGTCCGGGATGGCTCAACTCACAGGGAGGCCGCTGCCCAAGTACGACGCTGGCGGTCTCATCGCCGGAGGCCCCTGAGGAGACCCAGTGCTGAACCAAGGATTGAACCTCACCAAACGACCGCCGGCATACCACCTCAAGCGTCCAGACACGCCGACAACAAATCCTCCAGGCAAGACAAGAGCATCACCGGCTCGCCTGAAGCATGGCCAGTGCTGCCAACGATAGACCCACCGTTTGAGCCACCGCATCGCTCGTCTTCAATCACGTTGGAACGAGAATGCGGTGATAGTCGCGACAAAGAAATCGTAGCCATGGTAAAGGTCCTTATGAATACCATTCGTTCTCCGCACTGGCATTGACAGTCCGGCTGCAAAGAGTGCACTTCAGTTAGTGGATGCGCTGAAGCCGGTGCTATCAAGTCTGCAAAGGCACCATGGCTCCGCCTCTGCAAGCCTTTCGTAAAGAGGTCAAAGGAGCTTCGGTATTTCAGTGGAATGCCCGAGGCCTCAAGCCCCGCATTTCTGATATCCGACAATTTGTGTTTAAAAACCAGTTTCCAATTATTGTTATCTGTGAGCCAAGGCTACACAATGCAATACGACTATCCAGGTACGAAGCCTTCAAGTCCGCTACGTGCAACGAACAGAGTAAAGTCATTGTATATATCAGATGCGACCTTACCTATATCGAGCACCGTGTAGCACCTCACGATGACAACCAGTATGTCTGCTTGACAATTAAACGTAGAGACCGCAATTGCACGCTTGTAGGCGCATATATATATATATATATATATATATATATATATATATGTATATATATATATATATATATATATATATATATATATATATATCACCTTCAAACCGTTTTGAACCTGAAAGACTATGTGCACTGTTAACAGCCACACCTGGACCATGGATCATCACCGGAGATTTCAACGCTCACCATCCACTATGGGGAAGTCAGAAGACAGACAGTCGCGGAAGGCAAGTATTCTCCTTTGCTCTGGAGCAGCAGCTGCTTTGTGTAAACGACGGAAGCCCAATGTTTCTACGGGGAACGACATACAGCAGCTGCCTTGACTTGACATTTGTGTCACGAAGACTAAATGGAAAGGTCAAGTGGTTCGCAGACTATGAAACTCATGGAAGCGACCACATACCAACTTATTTGAAGATCAAGGGACTGGAAAAATCGCCAAACTACGAAAACTTGACTCGCATCGACTGGACAAAGTTCAGGTCACTGACGGAAAAAGGGTGTCAAGAAAATAAAACGCCTCCTCTTGACACCCTCGAGGATATGATTAGAGGTGCTACTCAAGAAGCGACCTATCATATTCAACATACTTCAGATTATTGTCAACATCAAGCGGAATTGGAACGGCTCAGAGCGATCCGTCGTCGCGCAGAAAGAAGATATAGGCGCACTAAGTCCATTCACGACTTGAGGGAGGCAAGGCGCCTACAGAAAAAAATTCAGCGGCGAATCATTTCACTTCAATCCTTTCGCTGGAAACATCTGTGCGAATCTTTGGATCCACACAAGCCTTTGACGCAGACATGGAGGATTGTCCGTGGCCTACGAACATCGCCACATCAACATCGCCCTTTCAAGTGTCTTTCTCTCCACCAAGGACGCACCGAAATTGAAGTAGCAGAAGATTTCTGCATGAAAGTTGCCGGTCATGCGTCCGCGTGCACCACGCGCCACCTACAAAACGCTCCAGTTTCCAGAGATTCAAGAATGGACACCTTTTTCTCTCTAGAGGAACTACAAGCAGCCTTGACGGCATGCAAACGATCTTCATCGCCTGGTCCGGATGGGATCACGCACATGGCTCTTTGCAACCTCGGAGAAGCAGCTCGACGGGCCCTTCTATCCGTGTACAACGACTCGTGGAGCAGCGGATTTATCCCTCATTCATGGAAATCCAGCCGCCTCGTCCCTGTGCTTAAACCAGGTAAATCTCCTCTGCACTTGACCTCTTATCGCCCCATCGCGCTTACCAGCTGTTTTGGGAAAGTGATGGAGAGGATGATTTTGACTCGCCTAGAGTGGTACCTGGAGCACCACGAGGTATACCCTCTTGCTATGATGGGCTTTCGACGTGGGCAGTCCGCAATTGATAACGTTATAGACCTGGTCTCATCTGTTCACCATCAAAAAAGACTGAATCGTTTATCTGCAGCGTTGTTCTTGGACGTGAAAGGTGCATACGATAACGTATCACATGAAGCCATTCTGGATGTCATGGAAAATGTTGGATTAGGAAGTCGGGTTTACCAATGGATCCACAGCTATCTGAAAGGCAGACCTTTCTTTGTACAGACGGAGAATGGCACAACAACGCACCATTGCAACCGTCGAGGTGTGCCTCAAGGCGGTGTTCTTAGCCCCACACTTTTCAATCTAGCGCTACTCGACCTGGTTGACGCACTTCCTGAATCTGTCCATCTATAAATATATGCAGATGACATCTGCATCTGGGCGTCAGGCGTAACACGCCTTCATTTGCGTGCCCGGCTTCAGAGAACGGCTACAATAGCGACAAAGTACCTGGAAGAACGGGGACTACAGCTGTCATCAGAGAAATGCTCGCTTATAGCATTCACGCATAAGGCTATGAGCCCATATAATATTAAAACCAACGGACACACGATCAACTACGTGAAGACCCACCGATTCCTCGGAGTCATAGTTGATCGCGACCTCTCCTGGAGCCCTCACATCGCCACATGAAAACTAAACTCACCATGATCACCCACGTACTGAGGTTTCTTGCTGGAAAAACGTGGGGTGCATCGGTACGAGCAATGCTCCAACTCTACACTGTTATGTTCCTCGGTTATATGCAATACAGCTTACCCGTGCTTTGCGGGATCCGAAGAACAAACTTGCGCGTCCTCCAGTCGATCCAAGCCCAAGCCCTGAGAATATGCCTTGGTCTCCCGAGATGCGCGTCTACAGCAGCGACAGTCATCATTGCGCGTGATTATCCAGTCAACGCATACATCCGCGTAGACGCTTTGAGAATGCACATAACACATTTCGTTCGGCTTCCATCTCATCACCTCGCCTCACTTCGAACTTCAAGGCCCCACCCATCGTTCAGCGCAACTGTAGCTCAGCATTGCGCAGTGCTTCCATTGCACTTCGCGCATGCAGCACAGCCGCCGATACTGTTATGGTACCTACACCCACTCAAAGTCCTTCTTACAATTCCTGGCATCCAAAATAAGAAAGTCGTCGCATCTAGCCCTGAAACAGGCCACATTACTTTTCCTGCAAGAGAAGCACAACGGATGCCTTCACATTCACACGGATGGCTTGGCGTCTTCAGTAAGCTCTGCAGGGGCGGTGGTTATTCCCGCGAGGCACATCGCAATTAAATTCATGACATCGCATTTGACGTCGTCGACAGCTGCAGAACTTGCAGCCATTCGTGCAGCTCTGGAGTTTATAGTGAAAGAACCTTCGGGAATTCGGTCGATCTTCTCGGACTCGAAGGCATCTCTTCAATCTCTTATATCACCCTTTCGCCATGGACCTAATGAACAGTTAGTAGCTGAAATAAGGCTTCTTCATCACCAAGCAACCGAAAAACAGCACAGCATAGTGTATCAGTGGATGCCAGGCCATTGCGGTATATATGGCAATGACCGCGCAGGTGAGGCTGCTAGATCTGCACACGATGGTACCCAATACACAGCCATCCCGTTCTCAAGAACCGACGCAGCTACAAGACTTCGTTCGCTTGCACGTGACCTCACACTGGTACAGTGGAACTCGACAGACTTCACAAACGCGCGCCTGCATAACTTGGATCCCGATCTGCAGCTTCGTCTTCCCCCAAGGATATCTCGAGCTGAGGAGACTCTTCTATGCCGCCTGTGGCTTGGAGTCGCCTTCACGAACGCATACTCTTATCTCATTGGGATGGCAAGTTCTCCTACATTCACTTACTGCAGTTGCGAAGAAACCATCGCGCACCTTCTGTGTGAGTGCACCCGTTTTAACGCGCAAAAACAAGAACTCACTGCAGCTCTGGATAGACTAGACGATCGGCCTTTGTCGGAACAAAGGATTCTAGGTCATTGGCCGAGCCCATCCTCAGCCCAGAAGGCTTTGAAAGCTTTGCTGCGCTTTTTGCGGACAACTGGCCTAGGAGACAGACTTTAGTGTCTTATACTCTTTGATGTTGCCTTTCCTCTGTCGCAATTTTTTTTGTAATTTCTCCCTCTCTTCGCAACATTTCTTTTTAACATCTTTCATTCCCCTCACCCCTTTCCCCAGCACAGGGTAGCCAGCCGGTCTAAGAACTGGCTAACCTCCCTGTCTTACCGCTTAAACTTTCTTCTTCCTCTGCCATGGCTCAAAAAAAGCCGAAACCTGTGGCCCCTAGTCAGTCTTTGCCGCCCGTGTGTTTTCTTATTGATTTTAGTCAACTACTGTAGTAAGTACTGGTATTTGGCCAGTTTCTGTGGCGTATACGTGCTACAGGAGTTTCACAGCTGGGCTAGTATGGCCGAGGAGTGGAAAAAAAATGGGAAGTCAAGAGAACTACTATAGTGGAAGAGCGATAGAAAGAAAAACATAGCTTGAAATGGAAAGAAAAAATCCAGAAAGAGAAGATGGCTCTTAAAAAAGTGGAAAGGCAGAGAGTAATATATACATTTCAGAAAGAGATAAAGGAGCATGGACTTGGAGAGAAAACACAAGAGCCATGTACGCTGTAGTATAGTATAGCAAGGGCTGGAAAGAAGACAGCCGAGAGGTTAAAGCCTAGCCAAGTCAGGACGAGCTAGTTGTCTTATATTTTCTGCGTATACTACAAATAATAATAATAATAATAATAATAATAATAATAATAATAATAATAATAATAATAATAATAATAATAATAATAATAATAATAATAATAATAATAATAATAATAATAATCTTTTTAGTCGTTGGTTGAGTGCCTACTATTTCGCACGAGTAGCTTTCCGGATGCGGCATCGCCAGAGTTTGTCGCTTTGCGTGAAGTGGCGTCTAGGAAGTCCTTGTCTGTTGTCGGACAGACCTAATTCATGCAGTGTTCGAGGGTGCGAGGAAGCTTGCTGTGCTCGACGGATGCTATAAGCGCACCGTCAGCTGGCGATTAAGCCGCCCGCAGTAATTCCTCCCGGCTCCTCCTCGCCCCATTTTCTTCGCCCCTTTCCTACCAGCGTGATGCGCTGCACCCACAGTTTCGTGCAGTGAAGGACTGCGTTAGCGCAAGTTTCACTCAATGTGACGTGACAACGTAGCTAGCAATCCTGCACTTCGAAAATTTATTCTTAAAGACGGGTCCTGTAAACCTGGGCACAAGAAGAAAGCTAATGCAGCACGAACGCCGACTAATCACTTAAGATGCGCACAATGGCAAAAAACAAAAAGCAAGCTTATCTGTTCGCAGCCCAACCAATCGATCCGGCGCGTGCAGGGTTCTTCGTAATAGATAAATATTTCATCTTTATTGGAGTTTTTCACCGTAATTTATGGTTTAACGGTTATCTTTCACGTAGGCTCCAACGCGTGGTGGACTGATAGCATCGCCTATTGTGTAGGCATACCCAGATAATTTTTCGTGCCTCTTTATTTTCCCGTCGTTTGCGTGCACGTTCAGTTATTGGTCGGATTTTGAGGTGTGTCTACTTTCGTCTTCTATCCGTGTTTGCATGCCCTGTTTTTTCGATTACATACCAACTGGCTCAGCTCTCTCCTACTCGACGATCTGGTCGCACCTCATTGATGCTGTTCGCAGTGAATTGTTCGCTTAGTTTTAGTTGTGGACTACTTCTAAGTCTTATGTGTGTGTATAATTTTGTTGTGAGCAGGTAATGGCCCTACATCAAACGTTCATCTAAGCTTTCTTGTATGTTTTGTGTGTTTCTGGCACAATGACAGCAATGCAGTGTTTGCGTTTTACTGAAAAGATTGTGTATACGCACGCAAATCTATTATTATCCATGTCGAGAACAGATTCACTGCGCGCGTCTTGGCTTTGTGTATGCCAACTGTGTCATCGCTCAGCGCTTGTGCGAATATATACGGACACATGAGTATACCTTGGTTGTGCGGCCCACTGGACGTACACTTCAGCTCTCTCGAGTGAAATGTTTGTGCGAGGCTTCTGTCGAAAATGTCTCCCGTATATTTGTTTCTCTAGGAACGTAAACAGTGGGTCCTTCGCATTTTCGGGGACTTCGTTGCGCGGCAGTCGCGACGTGCATTCCTACACTCGCCGCAGCGTTGCAGCCAAGTTCGCGGCTGCCACCTCCACGTCGACGGGTCCGTACTCCATCCGCGCTTTGGTCTCGCACTTCCGGCCTTTCGTCGACGTGTGGAACACCGGAAATGAAAACGCCATGTCCGGTCGTCGGGATCTGCCGCGCACTCTCTGCTGCTCTCGTGCTCTTCCCATAAGACTTTCTCTTGTAGGCCTTCTTCTTTGTCTTTCGCGCCTAACATTCGTGGCCCTCGCCACGCAGCTGCTCTTTTCGCAGAGGTTGGCATCCTTGCTCGAAAATGAGTGCCGCGTTATGATGGCGAACACGTTTGTCGTGCATTTCTCCGAACAGACATCATCAGTGTCATTATTAGTTATTATTTCTTTATTAATTCATTTATTTGGGAAAAACATGAAGACAGGCAAGCAATAGGAAAGGAAAATAGAAAGAAAATTCAGGTATAAAACAGTCTTTGCAAGGCTCCAGGCTTACAAAGCACATTCTATACGTGAATTTTTTTTGATATTTTTCCTACAGGCCTGCAAAGACGATTGCACCTAAATTGAGGACGACTCAGTTAGGAATGAAAAAAAAAACATGGTTCAAATGACTCCTCAGTCGAAACTCGGATGAAATGGATATGGGCATGCGCATGTAGTGCGTGGGCAACATAACCGCTAGTTATTAAGGGTAACTGGCCAGATTCCAAGAGAAAGCAAGTGCGTGCAGGTTAGGTTGGCAGATAAGACTAAGAAGTTTGCTGGTACGACGTGGAAGCAGCAAGCACAGGACCCGGTTAATTAGTGGAACATGAAAGATGCCTTTGCCCGGCAGAGGGCGCAGTCAGGCTATTGCTACTGCAGAAAAGTAGAAAGAAAGGACAGAAATGCTGGGAAAATGAGGTCATTCTACATTAAGAGGAAGAGAAATGGAACATAAATTTATATATTTCTTTTTTATCATAAGATCGATCTAATCGAAGTAGATAAGGAATTAGGCCAACATGAAAAGAAAGTTCTGTTCTCTTTTTTTTTTTCTTGCGAACCTGGTGACACACATGTCACCGCCCCGTTAAAAAGGAGATGCTCATAGCATCCATCCATCCGTCCATCCATGTTGTTTATAATGAAGATTTAGTTTTATCACAATACAGGACGGAACTGAGTAGCCTCCAAATATTTAACATGGACATTCATTTTAGGGGCGAAGCTCCTTATGGCGTGGCTTGGGCGTCCCTCGTAGTACGTAACCACCAGTGGCACATACCCGAAATAGGTATAACATTTGACCTCCAAGGTGGTGCCGGTGAGAGATTTCTTCTGTGCGTTATTTAACAATAAAAAATAGTGCTCAATGTACATGCAATTGCTCCTAATGGGGAATGAGAGAGGAGCATTCGGCTTTTAGTCAACGCGCACGCTGCGATCCCCATTAGCAGCCATTGGCATGTACATTGAGCACTATCGGACAAGAAAGGGTTGCTACATTATACTCGCTGGGTGTAACCTCCTTAGTTTTAGAAAGGTTTAGGGAGCGTTGAGCCGCAGGGCCATGAATACAATGAACTAGTATATACCATGAATGAATTCGAGGTGGTTAAAGGGGGGGAGCAGATACGAAGCGGAAGCCGTAAGAAATTAAAAGCTGAATCCTCCTGTCTCTCATTTCACATTAGCAGCCACTGGCATGTGCATTGAGCACTACCTGACAGGAAAAGGTTGCTACGTTATACTCGCTGGGCGTAACCTCCTTGGTTTTAGAAAGGTTTAGCGAGCATTGGGCCGCAGTGCCATGAATACAGTGAACTAGTATATACCATGAACTCAAGGTGGTTGAAGGTGGGAAGTAGACCCGAAGCGCAAGCCGTAAGAAAGTGTGCGTGTGCCACCTCTCATTTAGTCCTTGGAATGTCCACTGAATGGCGGTGCTTCTATATGGGGAATATATGATAAAAAGATGCGAGATGGTGGGACTTGGAGTGTTGAATAGATGGACGAACGGACACACAGACAAATGCATGGATGGACGCATGAACGGACGCAGGGGCGGATGCATGAACGAACGCAGGGACGGGCGCACGAACAGACGCATGGACACTCACACAGACGGACGCATGGACGGATGAATGCTTCGCCCCACTCTCCATCATTCACTCCGTGGATATGCTGCCTTTTTTTTAACTACTCTCGAGGAAGCGGTGTTGGACCCTTCAATTCTGGTCTCTTTGTAGCTGCGGCCGTTCAAATGGTCGTAGTTCGGCGGCCCTTCCAACTTTTTCTGTCTCGTGATTAGACGAAACTAGCTTCTCCGGACCTGCGCGGCTCTATAGTTGATTGTGACTTCATGGCTTCGTCAAGGAGGCAGTCTGCGTTCAGCCTGCAATCCTTTTCTTACTCATCCCCAGAATACCACGTCTCGTCGCGAAGGGGTTCTTCGGCCTTTTTTCTTTGCTTCGCTTCCTAATCTACCTTCTCCTGCTTCCTAGATGATGAATTATGGATGCTGAACCGTCGTTTGCTCGCTCGTCGCTGACGCAGATGTTCTTTTTTGACTACACGTCCTTTTTCGTTTGTCCTCTCCTTTTGACTAAAATGGTGAAAAAATCTAGGATTTTTTTCTTTCTTGGTCCTTTCTTCCAACTTGCCAAATAACGAAGTGGCAGACACGAGGAAAAAACAAAAGAAACAGAAGTCAGGACGTTTGCTTCCTTCTACTTCAAGTATGACCGATAAAAACATTTTTCTTGCATTGTATTGCAACATATCTACATGGGAGAAATAATTACCAGCTCCACTGGCAGCCGGGCAACCTAAAATAAACATGAAATGTATAAATAAATGAAGTGTTTGCTTTGTCGATGTTCCTGCTTCGTTTCCAACTATTCGATCGAACTGTGTGTGTGTGTGTGTGCGTGTGCGTGTGTGTGTGTGTGTTTTTTTCTCCACTGTGCTATATGAACATTGAACTAAGGAAAAGTTTTTATTTCCGAGAACGAAAACATTTTTCACTACTTCGTATGGATTATATCGTAACAGCCAGTACGGCATAGCGTCGCGGGCACTTGATAATAAAAAAAAATTGAAAACATGAGAGAGTATACTTGACGTTTTCTTTGTTTACCGCATCTTATGACATTGTGGGCACGTTAAGTTAGTAACTGTTGCATGTTTATTTCGAAAAGACGTAAGTTATGAATGCAAAACCTCTTAGACTGGACGTGAATCTTCTAGTTCTTCGAGTGTCCCGAATTATCAGGCGGTTGTCCCGTCGGCCGCACCCGAGACGCCATATACGCAATCTCTTTATCCAGGAACGTGAGCGCTTCACTCACGCTGACTTTTATTTTTTCTTCTTTTTCACTCCTCACACGTAATTTTCAGCGGCAACACTCACGCCTTTTAAGTGGCGGCGTCAACGCCACACATCGCCGCTTCTATTCTCACTCGCCGTGTCTGCATTTCATGTTTTTGTGTCGTTTCGCGTCACCGAGCCCACGGCACTTGTCGTTTTCACCGCAGTACTTTAGAGTAACGCAGAAAAAAAGGTATTCCGCGACACTGGGATCTTGTGTTTCTCGCTGAATGTGCGGCGCGTTGGCTCGTCGTGCCTCACTGTACCAGTAAATGTCACGTCTTTTTTTTTTCTGATGTGCTCAAGAAGATATCAGGAAACCGTGTTTAAGGAGGCCACTGGCCTCGCGAGGATGGCAGGAGAGCAAAACACAAAATGGAATCCGCAGGTCTGGTCACGTCTGCACCATGTGCTGTCGTCTTTCTCCTGTGAGCTTCTTTCTCCCTCTTTCGCCACCCGTGGCCACCTCCGAAATGTTCGCCCGTGGCTATGCATTACGGCGAAACAACACTTCCGCGGTCTCGCGGCGTGCAGTTCTGTGCATCTAGTTCCGCGCAGTATTCGCACGTGTAGCCACTTACGAATGAACGTTTTATGGTTTTAATTTCCTTATCACTGTCACGCTGGCTCGGTGTAATTTTGCGTCGGCGTAAGCAATAGGCTATGGTCAAGTTGACGAAAAGGAAGTAAACATCTGCGTTCTTTTCGAGCATCCTTCTTTGTGCTTCAGCGGTGCACTGACAGTTTGGGGCTGCTTGTCGTTCTGCGGGTGCCATTTCAATTTGTTGCTTTCACATACCTTGCTTCGCCCTTGCAGCCAAACTGTGACCTTTTACCAAGACTTGACAGTTGGAGCGGTAGTAAAGGGGGAAGTTTTAAGTGATATGCTATCAACAGCATTTTGGCGTTACTGAGCATGAAGTAGAGCTGTCATACCATTTTCATTGTTGGTAAGAAATGTTTCTCTCTCTCTGTTTATATATATATATATATATATATATATATATATATATATATATATATATATATATATATAGATGATTGTGAGCCTTATCTCCCTATGTGTGTGTCGCGCTTTTTATATGCTCAGTTTATTTAGTGGTCACACGCAATTCAAATTTCTCTTTGTCTTTTGAGCTAATATAAGATTTATAAAGTCACCTGCGGTGTATAAAGTCGGGACACAGCCTCTTAGCAGAAGTAAAAGAAAGCCGAACCCTGTGGCCAGTATGAATGAAGTCCTTAAGTTCTTCGCAGCTACATGTCTGAAAAAACTGTGTATTACCAACTAGGTCAAACTTAAGCTTTGCTTGTTAGCACGTTTTGCTTTACCTGGAAGATCATTTTCTGTAACTATCCCTGACGTCCACGGCGGAGGCAGGTAACTTTTTTCACTTTTTTATCTACATATCACGTTATGTCTGAAGCCTCGTAATCGAAACAACTTGAGCGGTTATAAGGATGTCTACCTTTGATGAATGCTGTTTTCGCTATCAACAGCCTAACATTTTTTCTCTGTGATCGTTCGCGTGGTTGTGCAGATGGTTTATCAGAACGAATAGGCGAGTTGTGATTATCTCTTCGGTCGATATTTGTTAACCATCACCGCTAAACACGCGAAAAGCATCGAGGATCCAGGGGGTATTATGCAACGGTCACTCTTTTTTCTGCGATATGGTTTCCGTGCGGCTGCAAGACGCATACTTATCGTGTTCACTTATCAGCGTCTTTCGTTTTTGTGCATAGCGAGGCACAGAGTTGCGTCTTATTCGGGCCTTCTAGCTCGCTTATCATTGCTGCAGAAGAATCCACCGGCCATTAGATAAGCGATCACGCCACATCTTCGCCGACGGGATGTGAAGACACACACACACAATACAAGGGAAGGAAAGTCGAGCAACCGATCACATTACGGTAGATCTCTTTCCCCGACATTCTAGACACGCTCGCGTTTGAGCGTGTTACCGCTTCGCTATTGTGCACGCAATTCCCAGTACGGCCACCGCCTTCCCCCGCTTTTCGGTCGAAGTACGTACGGGTGGCGTGTGAGTGGATGATACTCATGCGCCAGGCCTCGCGGCTAGTAACACTTCCTTCTCCCGTTGCGAGCCCAACGTGCGTGCGCGATCGGAATCGACCAGCGGCTGTAGCCGCCCTGGCGACGCTTGTCTGTGCAATACTATAGGCACGCCCAAAGCCAGTGATCTGTACGTACAGTCGAGCCCGACTTGAAGGTTATCGCTTGAGCTTCGACCAAGAACTATACAACAGCGCTGCGGCCTAGAATCTCTTTTATAGGAGAGGGAGGTTTTAGACAAGCTTTCCTCATTCATTTTTGGTGTTACTATGATCAAGTCTGTCTGATGAAGGCGCATTTTTTATGACTATATTGATTTTAGGGACAGTCTCGATTAGATATATTTTCCGCCGCCCCGCCCCAGTGGTCTAGTGGCTGAGGCACTCGGCTGCTGATCCACAGGTCGTGGAATCGAATCCCGGTCGCGGTGACCGCATTTGCGATGAAGGCGAAAACGCTTGAGGCGTGTGTGCTTGGATGTAGGTGCGCGTTAAAGAATCCCAGGTGGTCGAAATTTGCGGAGCCCTCCACTACGGCGTCTCTCATAAAGATAACATTAATGAGCTTGTTTCGCAGAAATTTCGGCACCGGCTATCGTTGGCAAAAAATCATGTTGTGCGTGAAAGAAAAATCGAAAAATATGCAAATAAAATGAACAATGAAAATTTCGGGCCAGAGTGAGGAGGCCGTTTGCGTGGCAAGCAGTGCTCTACCACGCAGCCACAAGTATGCGTGAAAGTTCAGTTTGAATAACTAACTGTCTAAAAATATTAACTAACTGTGCTTGGAAATGCAGTGAAAATAACGTGCATATTTTACAAATAAACGCGTCCTGTACGCAACCTTCGCAATGCAAAATGTACTATCGCAGCAATGTTGAATGGTACAAGCGTGCATTTATCCATCGGGCGTAAGACCATGATGATGATGATCATGATGATGCCTCATCTATAAATCATAGCCACTCTGGGAGATTGACCGGAAATCGGTTATATTAATTTTTAGGCCTTTTTGCTAGAATTATTTAGGAACAGAGGACAAGCGAATTATGTAGCCAAAGGTGCTTCAGCTCCACGAACGCGAAACCGGCGAGGGAGGGCTGAAGCATGCGGACTTCGTCATCATCTTCTTATCTCCATGGGTGGTTTCGGTTTCTTACGGCGTGTACGGATCGGTGTTTCAGCTGCACCAACGTCGCAGGCAATTCGTTCGGCTGACTGTTGTCTTCGTTTTCAGTGTACCGGTGGCGCTCAGTGGGATTCGCCCCATTGCTGTGGCGCTCACCCGTTTTTATATTAGACCGTGGCCTCATGACTCACCATGACGACAGGAGACGCCGATAACCCGAGTCCCTAAGGTTCTTTGCACATAAAGTCAATTATACTCCCACGCCACCGCTCCGTTTTGTTTTGTGCCGCATGTCGTCAATGTTGTCGTATACGAACCCATTTTGTGTCATGCAGAGGAGAAAAATTATGTAAAACGACATCCATGGATGAACGAAGGCAAAAAAGAACTACATATTTAGTTTGAATTACTGTGCTCTTCTATTCCAGTAAATAGCATTATTGAGGGTTCGATTTTCTTGGAGTGCTTTCCCTCTCCGGCTATCTTTAAAATTTGGTACGTTTCAATCTGCCTTCTATTGCGTTTAATGCCACATCGAGCACATTGTCAGTAGTTATATTAAGTTTCGACGCCGTAACCGGCTAAGCCAACTTTTAAGACTTTGCACACGTCTTATACACTTCCGAGGGCTGTCTCCGCAGGCTTAAACCAATACTAGGCGGCGCTTCGTTCGTCTTGTTCTTTCAGGCTGAGCCAGAAAGAAGCCCGGCAGACTGGGCGATCCGTTTTGTCGGCGGCTAATTTGACGCGACTCAGGTGTAATTGCTTGCCAGATCCGGAGATCCGCGTCGCTTTCGTTTAATTACTCGCTTCCTTAATAGCGTCCCTTCCTGCCGGCCTCAAGAGCAAGGTAAAGGAGACGGGAAGTAATCCAGACACTGGAAGGAAGAACGAATCTGACTCCAGCATTGAGATTGAGCACCTCTAGGCAGCGCCGCGCAAGCTGAGTACAAAAATGATCAAACAAATACAAAGGGGTTTCGAAGCGAAGAGTCCAAAAAAAAAAGATAAGAGTTTTGTCTGGAAAAGCCCCTGCGGATCCGGAGCGAATGAAGTGACTCTGGTCCTGAGGAACTCTTCTCTGGAACTGAGCAGAAGCCTGTTTGGGTGGTACACGCCTGTAGGTGTAGTTGAAGACGCCATGTCACCCTATTTCCGCGCATGATATTTTTTTATGTGGGTTAATCCTAGTATGTTCACAAACGAGCCTCTTCCTCCTTTCTTTTATGTGGAAAGAAACTGCTGAAAGTGCGCCTGCCGTTGTGCGCGGAAACGCTGAGAGTGCGCGTCTCTATCTGAAGGCGAATGTTTGCGCATTTGTGCAGGATAGTTTCCAGATTAGGGGCAGTGCCTCCCGCCAAGCCATATGGGGGTGCCTACGACAAGATCGTCTATAGTTGGCAACATAGGTCGGCAAAAATTGTAGAACTCCCTCAGATTTACACATGGTGGATATTTCGCGCTTAGGGCTATCTCGGACTGAGCTGGACTAACCCTCACGAAAAGTTTTTTCAAAGGGACTTACTAGGACTCGAACTCACCAAAATATTACTCACCCGGACTAACCGAAGCTCATAATTGCGGCTCGATCGGAGTCTGAGGGAGTTTAAGGGAGTCGACTCAAAAGTGGCTTCGCGAGCTATGGTTGGCAGCATTTCCGCCCATCGTATGTTTAATCGAGTAAGGTAGCACGACGGGCATGTTGGTTATTCAAAGTATCGGGCGTATAGCTAGTTCAGGATGGGACGTCTCCGTAAGCCTAAGAAACTTAAGCTCTTGTTTGTTTTAATAACGTGATTGATATACGCACAAATTCGGTTTTCTACACAGATGGTTTCATTTATCGTTGTGCAGCTGTTCGTTTTGGCTTTGGTTTTGTGGAGCGCAAAAAACAAGACTCGACCCCAAGGAGCTTCGCCCCTGAAATATGATAGGTGCGTTTATAGATTCATACCGAAATATTGGCAGCGCAAACTAGTCATCATTCTAGTTACTTATCAACCCTTGACTCGGGGTTCATGGCATGCCACAGCTGCCACCAGTTGTGACGGGTGTATGGTACGGCTCGTATCGTTATGGTAGATGGCTCCCGGACGTCGTCCACATGGCCGATGATTGCCAGTGAAGAGACGCGTACTTAGAGACAGAACGTAGGTTTATTTACACAATGTAAGACAAAAGGAAATAACTGTAAAGTGATTCAACGATTATGTACAAATGTCTTCGGCTTATATAGCCCGTCAATTCTTATACACGGCAGTCTGAAGAAGGCGGTGATGACTGTTGCCCCGAATCAGGTGACGTTAAGTGTCAGTGATCCACCCACCAGAAAGAGTGCAGACGTTGGACCACTCGACTGAAGAGGACCATGGGTGAAAATTTCATATGGTTAACACGAGCGCACCACACAATGACGCACCCGGCTCACGCATTGAAGCTTCTATGCAGGGTGAGGAGGAAAAGTTCGGACGAGCGGGACATTTGAGCTCCTCTTTGAGGGAAATGACCGCTGACACGAACGTCAGCAGCGGCCCATGGCTGCGTTCGGGTACTGTGTTCTAGAACCTTCCAGAACACTGTGGTTCAGATGCTCTATTCCTGAGAACTGCTACGGCGACGCTATCCCACGCTTCTGAACCGTCGGTGCTTTGTCACGACCCCGCGTAGGCGACAGTGGCTGGGTGTAGATGTTGACTTCATGAGAACTGCAACAGTGACGCCGTCTCACGCTGTTCAACCCCGCAACACAAATGGTTGCTAGCGAAGCTTCGGTCGAGTTCTTTGTGACCCGACCACAGTGAACTGCCTGACCCTCCTGCAGGACAGCGTCGTGTTTTGTGCTTCCGACCAGCATTCTTGCAGACAGGCTCACACACAACGGCGTCTTCTACGACGAACTGCCGGACCAAATTTAACATCGTCTGCATAAATAAATTACAGCATATCCACGGAGTGAATGATGATGACTGGGGTGAAGCTTCGGAGGGTGTTGTCGGTAAACCGTGAATCCTCCATCCGCCTGTGCGTCAGTTCGTCCGTCGACCCGTCAGTCCGTCCGTCTGTCTGTCCGTCCGGACGCCAACGGTGGCGCTATTTGTAGCGGCATCGCTAACATCGAAAGCTATGACAGCAACGTAATCTGAGAAAGTATTAGCGCACCCAGCACCGCAGAATAGAAGAGGGTTAGTGACGCAAAACGTAAACAGCAACATCGGCCATTGAATCTCGAATCCGTGAGGCTACGCGAAACCGAAACGCAGTGGAAACTTCGAGCGAACGTATACACAACTTTACTTATAAATAAAACATACACGGAAGCTTACAAATGGAACAACGATAGAAACACAAGTGAACACTCAGCGCTGCTTCACATCCCCACATGGTTCCCTTTAGTGGGAGATGAATGAATGAATGAATGAATGAATGAATGAATGAATGAATGAATGAATGAATTTGAATTCCGGCAGTTTCTTCCTGGCAAGGTGGGAGAAGAGGGAATTTACCTCTGTTCCTCCCCACCTTACATCGATTATGATGGCGGTGTCTCAGGTGACCGCTCAAAGTACTTGTACCTGGACGGCATCTACGGCTTGCCGGACGGCCTAAAGTTGGTTGGCTAGCTCGTCGCTGGTGAGTGCCGCCTCCCAGCTGGTAAAATTATTTTCAGATATTTCCCAGCTGTAATACCAGTGGCGCAGCTGTATCTGAAAATTTTTACTTTTTTTTCGTCATTGCACCTCCCTTTACTCTTCTGAATTTATCGCCATTACAGCTCACTGAGGTGCTGTCATTATTGCCCTTATTCAGTCTGTCGTGCTTCACGAAAAAAAAGCAAATTCTTCAGCACACTCTTTTTTACAATTTTTATTATTAGTCAACCATCTCGTACTTCTGTTTTTTTTTGTGCGGGGTCATTGGCCCACCCCACCAACTCGCCAGACTGAATAAAGTTCTTTCCCCCTCCTCCTCCACTTTAATTTATTTCGCAACGTTTGCTGATGCCTCAGTCGTTTTCGCAGGATATATTTGAGCAGCCCGCATTTTTCACTATCTTTCACAGTGTCCTACTTTACGTCCAGGTATGAAAAGAAAGCGTATTCACTGAAATGAAACTTCAATGGTGCTTCGTCAGGTTTAATTCTGTCAAAGACATGCGAACATGCTGTGCTGAATAATAACGGGCGGCCTTTTCTTTCATCACGGAAGTCTTACTGCTGTTTTTTTTTTCCTAAATGTTTGTTCAGCATACTTCCGCAATGATTTATTATCACCAAAAACAGTTCATCTTGTGTTTTTTTTGTTTTTTTTTCGAGAGAAGGCGCTGTGGTCTGTCCGCGTTATTATTCTTTTTACTCCATACCACCACGTGCTCGACGTTTGTTAAGAGCTAATAGTATGCGAAGGTGAGATTAATGGATGTCCGAACGTGCTTCGAATGGCTGTATGTGCGTAAATCCTTTGCGATGCGTTATCATTGCTGCTCTTGAGTAAATTTTTTGAATTATTGATTCAAAAACACAGGGCAATAACCCAAAGCCTGTAAAGCCATTAGATGTTCATGTATATTTTAATGAGCATAGAATTTCAGATCTTGACATACTTTGTCCTGGTTAGTTTAATTTATTTAGACGCACTTTATTGAGAAGCTCTCTAGAGCTAGCTCGCCCCGCCACAATGGTCTAGGGGCTAAGGTACTCGGCTGCGCTGACCCGCAGGTCGCGGGATCGAGTCCCGCCTGCGGCGGCTGCATTTTCGATGGTGGCCATAAAGCTGAGGCCCATGTGCTAAGATTTGGGTGCACGTTAAAAAACCTCAGGTAGTCGAAATTTCCGGAACCCTCTACTACGGCGTCTCTCATAATCATATGGTGGTTTCGGGATGTTAAACCCCACATATCATTCAATCATTGAAGCTAACTCTTTTTTTCGTGTGCTACGAAATTTGTATAGCTGACGGGAGATACTTAAAAAAAATGATCAGAATTTTTTTGTGCATTTAAACGACTTTAAAGTGAAAATGTAGTAAGCCCAGTCACGTGAACGCCGATTTTTTTTTATTTTATTAATCGCGTGAACGCCGCAAGTACGAAGTTAACGCGCATCTTGGTTGCCTCGAGCCATGACTGAAAATTCGCATGGTATTTTTGAAGCCGTTTCGTAATTACGCCGAATTTTTTCGCGGGGAAGCACCTTAGATCCTCGGCTTGTCCGCGTGTCGCGTCATGGTGTGTCATGTCGTCACGAGTCACCATAAAGCTAACTTCTCGTGATGAAGTCATCTCATTGGCGCATCATGACGCCGTGAAGTCGACAAAGTTTGTGGCGAAATCATGACGTGATGAAACATCCTATAGTTTCGGCTTGTCGGCGTGTCATGTCAGGGTGGCTAACGCAGTCATCGTCCGTCATAAAACGGATCTGCGCCACAAATACTGCGCAAATCCCACTACTCGATATCTGTCCACTAAAACTGACGAAGGCAACAATTAGACCAACAGATAGCCGGCAACGTTATTGGAGCTGAAGCACCCTCGCCTACATGTCCGGTTTCAGGCTTGGCACCACTAGCGCCTCATCAAAGAAATCTCTCAAAACAGTGTGCTCACCCCCCCCCCCCCCCGCAGTGTTTTCGTTTGATGATGCTCCTAAGGCTTCTGCCTTAATAATTGAGTGATTAATCAGGACCTCAATCACCGTTTGTTTGCGCACATGGATTGCCGTATGCGTCTGTTCGGCTCCCCACTGTTTCGTTGCTAAGTTTCGTAGCGCGTCCTAGCTTGGTCCGGCTTTTACGTATGAGCAATAGCAGGACGTCGCAGTCGATAGAATCAAGCTTATGCTTGACAAAGACGTACCATCCCGAGGGCCTTTCGATCGGAGCACAGGTGGCTCGACCTGCATATATTATTTGTGTGAATAATTCATGCCCCTAGCTCAAACCTTGGTGCTTCTTTTTTTTCCTTTAATTTGTTTTGTGTGCTTGCAAACCCCGCCTGTGATGTTATTTCTCCTCTTCTTTACGATAATGCAGTGTTTTGTAGATCTATTTTTTGGCCGGGCATCTTTGCTTCTTTGAGCTATAAGCACCAGTTGCTTCGAATATTAAAAAAAAAACACTGCACGTTGCGCAGCGCAAACTATCTCGCGTGCCATTAGCAATGTTGAAAGAATGAACTACTCGAAAGGAGGGTAGACAAAGGAGAAGAGTAACACACGCAGCGACTGGATTATCAGTGGTCATTTATTAACAAGCATCGTCTTTCGGGAACACCGAGAATGCTTGCGCTGCTTATACAAAACACAACAAAAAAAACAACTTGAAAAGCTTAGGAGCAAGCGCCGAAGGAACAGGAATATGAATAAAAGAAATGATTGTAGTGCTTGCACAGTTATCACTCTGGATGCTGATTTGATTGGGCTCAAGTATTTCGCGTTCCACTCGGCGCCATCATCTTCAAAGGATCCTGACATTCCTTATGTCTTCACTTTAGACGAGTCAGTGGCAGAAACTAATTTTTCTGCCCTCTTATTCGATGAATGAATCCTGTCGTGCTAACCCTGGAAAGCTTTCAGTATTTAATGAGTTTTTTCACTGCCTCCGAAATCGGAAAGACCTCACCTGGTTTCGCATTACCTCCGTGATCGCATCACCTATGACCAAGCTACGATGTCATGTCATGACGTCACGTAGACTTCATACGATGATGTCATCACGTGTGATGATTTTTCGCATCGCTTGTACGTCCCCTTCGCCGTGTGACTCTGACGCTGCCGACGCAGGACACCAACGGTTAAATTCCGCGTTCGATGCATGCGAGGCTTTCGCCTCAAGAATGCAAGACAATCACAACTTCCATTATTTCGCGGGAGGTGATTTTGGGCAGCGCTACTACCGTGGAGAGGTGCTCGACACGTGTCATATGGCCTGACCATTCTAACAGTACCCAAAGTTGACACTAATTCTCAACCTCACTAAACAGCACTGGGAGGCCACCCTGCCTGATAGCTCTGAACTATAGCAACAGTATACTATGGTCGAGCGAGCTCGGGGTTCGGCTTCGACTAATGACGTCTCGAGCTAGGGATGTATGCAGCCTGTTGGGCATAAGGGCTATCTAGCATCACCAGCTTTCCTGAAAGTTTCTCATTGGTTGTTCATATTATGATTGGTTCATTCTATCAGCGTTATGTACCAACGGACCCAGCCTTTCGACCTTAGTGCTTTTAGCAAGTGAATCAACCACACCTTTAGAACCAGGCCAGATTACATCAAGCTAATGGGCGTAACAGTCCTGTCGATGTGACGAGGATTCTCCGGCAAACGAGCGCCGTACGAAATCGCGATTATTCAGAGCTCTCTCTTTTCCCGTTTTTCGATTCCCTCTTTGTTTGCTAGACAGTTTCACTTCAGTCACTGCTCGTCTTTTTCGTCTTGTTCATTTCGTTCTTTCCGTCATCTATCTCGCTTTTTGTTTTCCAAATTCGCTTGAGCATGGGCTTCCTAATGACCGACGCTCCCCGCGTGTCCCTGGTGTGCGTATTCCCAGGGGGGGGGGAAATAGGGGAACATCGGGACGCCTTTCGAGTCTACTTTTTTTTTCATTTTTTTCATCCTATCGCTTCCTGTATCGGATCATTGCCGTTGTTGCCGCGTCAGCTATAGTCTTCTCGTCGTCCCCTCCGAATGACGCCGCAATATAAAGGCTTGCTAGTGGGGCGCCTGCAAGTGAAAGTCTGGAAAGGAGATCGAGCGAACAGATGCAGAAAGAAATAATTCACCATGCGGTTTTGTCTTTAGCCTTGCGATTGTGCTTGTTTTACGATAAAGTGGGCAACATAAACGGATCGGATATATATATATATATATATATATATATATATATATATATATATATATATATATATATATATATATATATATATATATATATATATATATATATATACGTAAGGTAAATGGTAACCCTGCAGCAAAAGTTTAAGGCTGAGGATCGAGGTAGCGTGGAAGGATGGAAAAAGGCTGAAAGTGGTGTCGTACCAGCGTAGGGATTGACAAAGGCTGGATGTATCTTCACCGCGCGAAAGAAGAAGAAGAAAAAAAAAGAGCTATCTATATCTGTTTTCATAGCTATTAAATGTTTCTTGCGTCGTTCTGCGCATTCGGTTTGCTTTTGCCCAAACACGTGGCTCGTTTCCTTGCGTTTTTCCCCGCCACCTCCCATACGCTCCGTCGTTCACGATTCTAATTCTTCCTCCGATTATGTATTTTTTTCGCAGTGTTCCAAAACGCCTGACTTCCTACCATGCTCCTTCATTTTTTTTTCTGCCTGTGTCGTTTCTTTCCACTCAACCTCAGCTTCAATGCCGCAGTCCTAGACTCGGCATTATTATGTGTTATCGATGATGTCTTTAGTGGCGCCTCACGTTTCTGTTTAACGGGCTAGAAAAAAAAAGTGAGCACATTGCGTCTGCGCTCGCGTGAGCAAAGAGTCGGCGCAGCACGAGAGCCGCGTTGAAGAATGGCCGGGATTTTCGCCAAGTGGTTTTCGAGATCACTTTCGATTCTGCAAGCACAGCTTTGATCTGCGCCCTCCCCCCTTCTCTTAACCATATTCTCCCCGCGTTTTTTTTTTATTTTTTCATTTCCCTAGCTCTATTTATGATCGTCAGTTCTGTACGTTCTCGGGACGACGCATCATGCTTTCTGTGAAACGAGACAACGAGACGGTTTTTTGTTGTTGTTGTTGTTGTTGTTGTTGAAATCCGTAGCGCAGTTGTGTGCGTACGTATGGTGATTTAACTTTGTTTTTCACTCGCTACAATGCTTTCTAAGGAAGAGGATGCAGTGGACTGTGCTTGCTTTTGCCTCTTTTTCTCTGCACTGTGTGATAGCTGGTGGTGTTCCTTCGAAAGTGACGACGATTCGAGACGTATACATCTCCAGGGTCGAGGCTGTTTAGGTGATTGTATCGAACAATGACGACATTAACCACTTGCGACCTACACTTTGGCCGAGTATTGTTCTTGTCCTTCGCTCGATGTACCTCTTGATTTTTTTTCTTTCCTTTTTATGGTTCGTTTTCTTTTCGTGTACATTGAGTCTTCGTCGGATTCAAGTTTCGCGTCTAGCGATTCCGTACATTGGGAACAAACCAAAGTGGCGGACGAACTCTTTGTCCGAGAGAATGGGGCTTTCGTTGTCTCGTGAGATTTTTCGGTGACCGCCATTTCCTTTTCCCGGTGGCTTTTCGCAGTTGAAACGGAAGCAGCCACCGGAAATGGTGCGCCATGAGAAAAAAAAAATGTTTAGAGCGCAATTTGTTTTATTAAAGCACATCGTGCGCTTGCCGAGCGGCGGACTTGCGAAATGGCCTGTATGGTTGGCCCCTTCCCCTCGACCATCTGTCTGTCTGCGTCAGGCTGTTCTCTTCAAAATGGATTCTTCAAAGCTCTTGTTAGCTCTTTTCCTTAATGTTTTATTTTGTTTTCTTTTTTGTCAACTCTCCGACGTTTCTGTCGTTCGTGTTGTGTTAGTGTTCTATGTCGACTTCAGCGTTTATCTCTTGAAGCTGGTTGCAATTTCACTACCACACCGCCTGCCGCCTGGCTGCCTTGCGATGACCATGGCTCAAAGAAGCGTGTATTTCAATGTTTCAGATGCGGAGCATCTTATACTCGTGCCTTGTAGTGCGCCGTCCGCGCCGTCCGCGCCGTCCACACCGCTTCTCGAACATTCGACAGCTGACGCGCGCGCATGCGCCGTCGCGCCGTCGCCCACTCTTCCACCATCTGTGCATCGCTTCCTCCTCTACACACCGCGCGCGCTTCACTCCTCCACCATCTGTGCACCCTTCCTCCTCTACACACCGCGTTCGACATCTACAATTCTCCTGATTCTCCAGTGGACGCGCATGTGGCGTCGCGCTTCGAGAACATTCAACAGCTGACAGTGCATGCGCCGTCGTGCTGTATATATACTCAAGGTCGGCGCTCGCTCGCTCAGTTGCCGCTCGTCGGTTGGTTTGTACGGCGCGTCGACGTCCAAGGTCGCGGTGAAATGAATTCCAACGAATCCACAAACACAATGATCGACGTCCCTTCGACCAGCGCCGCCCTTTCGCATACGTGTGTACGTGTTCACTCATTTAACACCCCCTCCTACAACCACGTTAACCAATTTAGCCATCGACCCAAGTAAGTCGCAATTTAACACCCCATTTCACAACCACGTTAACCAATTTAGCCATTGACCCAAGTAAGTCGCACTTTAACACCCCGTTAACCAATTATATGCTCCGCATCCTCCTCAGTGTTCCCCCGAGGGAAGCTGCGGGCAATTTTTTTGCTCCCATCCTTCACGGGCAACTTTAAACGCGTTTTTGCTTGTGTGTCATTTTTTTAATGTGTTAAGGAGGCGTTTATCAGAAAATATAAGCTAAGGAGTCGTCACTGCCGGAATAATTAATTGTTTTTGGCCAACCGTGCGGCACAATCAGATTGTATGGGGATGCGAAACTTGATAACTGGAGGTGTCTAAGGTGGCTGTATACACACAAGCGCTATGAAAAGCACTTGCAGGTTTTAACAACATGAGCCCACTTGTCGATGCGTTAGCCCCAGCACAATCCCTCTTTACGAATTTTCGTTCTAACTTCCCATCTTCGCCTCATTCCTGTAGAATTCTTTTTCGACATTGTATGGTGCCACTTTTCCACAATCTCGCACATTGTTGAAACTGCCACAGTGAACACTGTATCTATGTTTATCACTTGAATATCTCTGTTATGTACCCAAGACGCGCTATACGTGCGTTTTCGCGCCTTCTATTTCCAGAATGTGTGCGATTGGCAGGACAGTGGACGCATGGACAGTGTCAAGGATGCGTCTCATTTTATTTTCTCTCGTTTTTTTTTTTTACATGAGTGGGAATAGGGGCGTGGAGAACGCGGGCATCAGAGTTTCCAGGTCCGCCCGTTCGCCTCCATGTATTCTCTGGGTGTCTCACCACGGCCGATAAAGCTGTTTTTTTTTTTATTTAGTGGCCGCGGTCTCACTTTCGTCATATTCCTGGCGACGAATTTCGAAGATACTGGGCTCTTGAAAGGATGTGACGCCTCGATACGTTTTCCCCGCTGCCTTCGAGAGGGCACGCGCGTCAATTCACCCTAGTGAACGAGAGCTACTCACGATTTGAGGCCGCGCTAGAACGTCGCGTTTCAGCGCGGCAGGAACTCTACGAAGCAACCGAGCCTGAAGCTCCAAAGCCGGAGTGGGCGTTGCCGGCAAGTGGGAATTGGGAGTGATGCCGTGTAAGGAAATCTGTACTGGTCAGAGTACACGGTGTGTATTTGTATTATATTTCTGTTGAGGTTTTAGCCTTTTAAAACAAAGAAGTTATTCAAACAGTAAAAAATAGAAAGAAAGGAACCAACAAAGGTAGCCCACGGGAAAAATATACGTGTACGCGCGAGAAAACGGAGCCCTGCGGCACGGATAGGAAAGTCCACGAACCGTGAACAGAAAAGCGCGTGAAACTATGCCGACCTTAGGTTATTCTTAACCGCTGTTGAACTTGTTTACCATGGTCAAGTGCATAACAGCTGCTTTTTACTGATACTGACAGTCATGGCAGTAACCTGGAGGCTTTTGAAAAAGGCGCGACTTAAAGAGAAGAAAACGCCTCGAGATGCAGTAGAAAGAAAAATGTTAGGTGTGACTTTAAGGTAAAACAAAAGGGTCTGGGAACAAACTTGGGTTGAAGATATTTTTGTGGAAACCAAGAAGTGATTGGCATGAAGAGGGCATTCATCTAGTGTATATAGCTCTCATTTCGTTTGTGTCCGTACTTGACTGTGACCCTCCTTGTAACTACAGAGGCAGATATGTGTGCGTTTCCCTCTGTGTTCAAAAGAAAAAGCTTTGGAGAAATGAAGCATAAAGAGATTGGCGTTTCAAGTATACATTAACGGGAAACCTGGGGATGGCGAAGCATGCAGTGTTTTGATGGAGATTTATTGCCTGAGTACCTGCGCAATGATAAACCAACCAGCCTGAATGCGTACCTAATTATATGTAAAATCCTTATACTTGAGGAGGATAAGGTTAAAGTTGTTCAGAGCGAGCGGGTTGGTGCGCACTTGTTGTACAAGAGGTCGAGGCTTCAAGACTCATCAAATACCATATATTTAAAACACAGCAAGAATAGGATACAATGCACCGAGGAAAAAAAAAGCGCCGAGTCTTTTGCCACTCAGTATTTTTCGTGAATCGCAGCAAGAATAGGATACAATGCACCGAGGAAAAAAAAAAGCGCCGAGTCTTTTGCCACTCAGTATTTTTCGTGAATCGGAGCATTTGTATCGGAACGTTTTGACTACATACCGAAGCTTGTTTCAAATAAGCCCAACCCGAGGCACCGCGCCAAGCAACGTGAAAATTTTCGCTGTTGTCAGCGCAGTGCTTCAAGTTTTTTACCTCCATCATGTATCAGCCCCACCACACGGGCTCTCGTCGAACTTTAAACTTTAATATTGGGATCGAATGGTCTATGTTTTATGCATTTGTTTGTCTTAGTATGTTTTCCTGTCAGTGTCAAGCCATACCTAACGGCCATATGCGAACGTATAGACGACATGGGTAAATGACACATTCAAACATGATAGTCATGACATTAATGTCATGTAACAACATGACATGCCACACTCATGAGCTGCGAACAAATTTTACCTATTTGAACTTATCTGCACTACTTGTACACTTGTGGCCTTTTTTAAACCTATTTTGACTTTCATGTGGTGTTCGATTGTTCTGCATTTGCGCTAATTATATCTAACTGTGTAACATTGCGTGTCATTATTATTATTATTATTATTTGATAATATACTATTATACTAAATACGGTGCTTCTAAGCGGCAAGGGGTAGCCGTTGCCATCATAATGACACCAATTTCTCACACCATAATTCTCTGTTGTCATGAGTCTCCACACTTATGTGCACAAGTGCTTTGCAGGTGTGATAGCGGATACCTCGCTTTTGCGCACACTTGCGAATAGCGCCGTAATGGGGGCTTTCTACCTTGACAAAACAAATGTGACATACGTCGCTCAGTAGGTACCACGCAAGTGTACTATCAGCGTCAAATGAAACCTGAACAGCGGCAAGCCTTGACGACTCTGTAGTGCGCGCCGTCCAGTTATCACCGTTGATAGGCGAGCGCATCCTGATCGGCAGCTCTGCGCATATATATGCGTGCCTGTCCGTGGTGATATAGCTGGACGGCACGCACTATACCATCGCGAAGGCTTGCCGCTGTTCGGGTTTTATTTGACGCTGATAGTATGCGCTTATTAGTAGCCCCGAAAAAATTTACAGCCTACGCTAGAGATTCCGTTCGTCCAGCTTTCAGCGTGACTGCGCGGCGCTTTTCGCTCAGGCCTGGCGTGTTAACTGCGGAACACTTTACAAATTCCAGGATGTGGTATGCTCTTGTCTTTGCTTGGCGTGACGCGGACAGAACTACAAACAGAATAGCCAGCTGTAGTACATAGAGCGCGCACTGGCGCCAAAGAGAACTTCTCTTTCTCTTTGTTCTTCGAGTGTTTTTATGATGATACTATGGCTAGGGAAACACGACAACGCAAACCAGGTATAAAAAACTGAACGAGTAAGTGAACTAAAAATATCAAGAGAGATAAAGAAAACATTGAAGTAAAATAGAAATGAGCAGAAATAGAAAAAAAATATTAGGAACCGTAAAATAGAAGTAGGAATGAAGGAGGAAGGAAGGAGAAAAGGCGAAATGAAAGTGAGAAGGAGCTCCGTCCAGCCTTCACGCTTGGTACCACTGTTCAGAAGTAGCCCTAACTGTTTACAACTGCCCCTCATTTTTTTCAACCTCGTTGCGCTTCTCGAATTCTCTCACAATCAATCACAGCGCGCGGACGCTTCATCGTGGTAACGTCTCCGGTTTCAGGCTTTTTCGCGTGCGCCTCGTTTTGGAGTAGTTTCTGCGATGAATGTCGACATCTCCTGCGCCCTCCTGGTGCGCGCGCGCGCGTTTCAAGCGAAATCAAGCTCGCTTGTTCGTTCCTCACTCAGTATTCCCCCCCCCCTCACCCCTTCAGTCCGGGCTTAATTTTGAGTGGCGCTGCCGGAGCTATTTGCCGGTTCGCGTGGCTGATGACTAACGAGCTGCTTGTCGGATTTCTTCGAGAGTTCGCTGGACGAGAGAACTGTACTCCCCGTGAAGCGAGTCCAAGTGGTCGATTGTACGCGTTCACCTATTTTGGGATCTCCCTAAGTTTGTCTTACGAAAGTTGACGCACGGGGAAACTCCATTTGTTGAAGATTTACCTATAGGAACCATAAACGCGTGTAAACGAAAGCACGAAATTTAATAGTAGTTTAACTGTGCATTAAAGGGTTCATGAACTATTTCTCGACAATAAGGGGAATGAGTGAGTTAATAGAGGTCTTAAGTCTGACCGGCGCACCGCTTTACCGAAAACGCTTTGCGTGTACAAAAATGCCGGGTGCATGCGAACTGCACATGCGCGCCCCGAAAACATGACTGCAGTTTTCGGTCACCTCAAATTTATCAAGTGGCCGTCGTGCGCTCTATAGCTCGCTAGCTTCGATGTGATGCTTTTTTATTTGATTCTGCTTCATGTCCTGAAGATCCCGCACCGTACTATTTCTGCGAATTCGTCACGATTTTCGAGGTACATACTCAAATCACAGAAGCTGTAGGCTTCGCGATTGGGGAGGGGTACACCTAAAATCTCGGAGGACACTGATTATGTGTTTGTTGGTTACTTTTTATTCTAAATATTTGCCGCTACTTGAAGATGTGAGGGGGGGGGGGCAACTACGGCGAACGCTGACGTCACATGACCGCTCTGCCTTGTTTTGCATTACTATCATGTGCGTATTTCGTGGTAATAGGATGTAGCTTGAAAGCGCTGAATACTGGTAAGCCCTCTCCTTCTCGCCGCATATTTATATGAAGGAATAATTGGTGGGGAAGAGATCGCGCTTGTAGAAAAGGCAGGAAAAAAAACTACTCTCTTGTGCAAACTCGGAGGTGCTTAGGATCTCTTTGATTCTGACGGCCATTGCAATATAAATCTGCGCTCTCCGCACTAACAGCATTCACACTGCCGCCTTTGGTGTCCAACTTCTGGATATACGAACCAGGGCATTTCTGCAGTCCCGAAGGTGTGCTTTGAAATAGGCAGTTTTAGAATGGAACATGAATGCTTAACAAGGATGTGAGGTTGGATTCGTGTGGGGAAAATCCTGCATAAATGTACCCAGCTTAACTTGTGCAAAACAGTGAATAAATAAAAAAAAACAATTGTTGAGCGAAATCTGCATATGTGATCCTTTTCGCGTTCCTCTTTTCTCACTTTGTTTCTCGCTTTATCGCTCTGTATCGATGTAGTTTACTGTGCGGCATCTGTACAGTGCTGCGGCCGATGTTTGCGGCACCGACAGAAATATCGAACAACTCCTGGCGCCTTTGTTCTCAATTTGCCCCAGGGAAACCATTACTTGCCAACGCGTTGTGGAGGCTTGATCATCGGCCACTCTCTGCACAGGGGCTATTAGAGCCCCGTTCGCATTCCTCGACAGCCCACAAGGCTGTGAAAGCCTTTTTGTTTTTGTTTTTTTTTAGAACGACGGGTTTGTGTGAACGTCTCTGATTTGCGGTTGGGTTCTCCACGCTGCAGTGACTTGACTGCCTTTTTCTCTTTCTCTTTTTTTCATTCTCTTCCCTCCTCTCTTTTTCTCATCTTGCGATTCCCCTTCCCTACCCCCCTGTGTAGGGTCGCCAACCGGAAGTATTTCTGGTTAACCTCCCTGCCCCCTCCCTTTCTGTTTGCTTCCATCTGTACTTCTGTTTCGTTCTGAATCTGTACAGTTTATTGTACGAATGGCCTTTCACGGCAGATTTCAGCAGTATGTCAGTGAGTTCCGTTCATTACAACGGAGGTGGACTGATATAATTGAGGCTTTGCTTCACAGCAACGGTGCGGCAGCTTATTGATGGAGGCGAGATGCTCAGCGCCCATGTATACCTGCAGTTTCGTGCATGTTAAAGAACTCCGGGGAATCGAAATTTCCGGAACCATCCGCTACAGCATCCCTCATCATCGTATCGTGCTCTTGGGACGTAAAGCCCTTTCAGTTATTACTACACTCGAGAGTATGCTTGCGCGATTTTTTTTTTCTGTTAGCGCCTTCATTTTTGACCCGGGGAGCTTGGTGTACACTGCATGTGCACGATTTTATGTCAGTTGACGTCCGTGGCACGCACGATGGCGTCGCCTCGTACAGTCTTTTGAATGCTTAATCTATAATGTACCCCACCAAACTGTATTAATTCCTTCGCTCTTCGGGGCCTCCCACCTGCGCCAGAGAGCGGAAAGGGAGTTGTAAAATGTGGCTTGTCGTGCGCGAGGCAATGGCGACGCGGCCTTGCATAGTCCCCGAGTTAATCCGCATCCTCGCGGGGTCCTTAATGGGGCTGCCGCGCGCTTCGTGATTAGAGCTACAGCCGCGGTGAATGAAGATAGTCTTACAACGCGTCGATTCAGGGCCGCGCTGGCTTTGCACACCGCGGGAAGCTGTTTGGACGGGCTCGACGTAGAGCGCGTTAGCGGCGTTAACTATTAGCGTCGCGAAAAATTTTGCAGAGCTGATTACGTGCCACTGATGGCGCACTGAGGATTAAGTCTGTTCAACAGCGCTTGTCACTACTCCTGAATGTTAAATCGGTAGAACTCATGGTGCACAATGAACTCCTGTAAAATATCGTATGAAGAACTTAATTAAGGTCGTCAGGATCAGTTGAAGACTGATGCTGGCCGCTACCACGCCGGGACAGAGAAGCCAAGCCCTCCTGCCGCCACACAAGCCCTCTCGACAGCCCTGAGGTGGTCCACCAGCGCGTTACTGTGCAACTTTCGCTGCCTCCACTGTTCACTGTGGAAACCAACACCGGCCAAGGCTGAGCAGCGCCAGAGCATGTGTTCAAAATCGAGGTGGTGCCGTCAATATTTGCGTGTTGGTCAGGTCGAGTGGTTCATCGTCATAAAGCTTTACTTCACATGACGATAGTTATAGCGCGAGAACAGAACGACGACAAAAGAACAACAAGGAGACGAACATTTCCCTTTGTCGTCGTTCTATTCTTGTCCTTTGTCGTCGTTCTCGCGCTACAACTATCGTCTTGCCATACCAACAAGCCCAAACTACTACACTTCTTATTTACTTCACAGCAATGCATTGAATCATGAGTATATGTAGGTGAGTTTATGAATACGGAAATATTGTGAGAACCGCACCAGTCACTTGACTGTGCAGTATGTGCGGCGAACAGAATCTGTGCTGCTCGAGTGCCCGTTCAAGAGCACTCAAGCCGCCCTGAAGGAGCCATACCAAATAGTTCCACTTGCCGCAGTTCTGCAAGGTAAATAATGTTGGAATAAAAGTTAACTTTTCTGATAGACTAATACTTAGCAACTAACAACTAAATACTGTAGTAAGTTATGATAATTTGAAATAGATAATGAATACTTTCAGCTAAACCTTTATTGCTATGCCGAGTGAGTTGTGCTACTGATTGAAAATTGCAGATGCGTCTTATGCCTTACTGGCGTTCTTATTGCAAGGATTTGTTTAAAATATTCCTTGCGCAAACATAAATCTTGCTGCACTCGACATCACGAGGTGTATGTGTTGAGGAGGGGAACGCCACCAGGTCCGCTGTATCGCACCGCTACTGCGGAGCTGTATGACCATTTGTTGTGTGGAAGCTCTAACAGATGTTTCTTCGCCCGTCCTCACACTTACAAATGCTATCCCGCAATATGTTAGAGCACGTGTACAGACGGGCAGGCACGAGATGACGAAGTGTGCTCGTTCTCGAGCATCGCCCAGCTTCCCTTAGAATATGAATGTTCTTGGACAACGTGGCGGGAAAGCAGCGACCGTGTATGCGCATATCATTTCGATTTGAGCAAGTTCAAACTGTAGCCGAAAGTGAGGATGAATCCCCAAACGTCTCAATGATCTTCAGTATTCATCCGATCCTCTCTCTTGCGGCCTCGCGCACAAAGCTGAGCGCACAGCTCTCAGAGGGGCATTCTCAATTACTGGCCCACTTATCGAGTAGATGGAACAATTCCAAACGTTCCCTCGAATGGCAATTGTTTCCGAAATATCGTCGACGCGGGGTCAGTGGTGGTGCGTACCACCTTTCAGGGATCTTCGTCGCTAAAGGCGGGCGAACGCTAAGACGGGGACGGAGAGCTACGAGACGCATCGTCACTCGACTTCTTTTCCTCTCTTCTCAACCCCTTCCTCCTTTTCCGCACTCGAGTGCGCGGGAAATCGTTGAGACGTCGGAGCGGCAGCATTCTTCTGCGTGCCGCACGGCTGAAGTGCTTTCGAGATTGCGTGAGGCACGTACCCGCTGGATGAAGTGATGAAAGGAAGGAGGTTTGGCGACGTATAGGATGCATGGAGGACGAGGGTGGATAAGTAGTTCTCCGAGTGATATACCTGGAGGACCGGACAATACGTACATTTAATATTAATAACTTTTGGTGGTCTCACGTTCAAAAACCACCACATGATTATGGGGCTCGCCGCAATGAAGGGCTCTGGAAATTTAGACGACCTGGGTTTGTTGTTTGTTTGTTTGTTTTTTCGTTTTTGTTAATTTTAACGTCCATGTAATTTTGAGTATAGGTACCTCTAGTATTTTGCCTCCTTGGAAAGGTGACCGTCCAGGCCGGGATTCGATCTCGCCACTCTCGGATCAGTGGTCGAGCACCATATAACCGCAACACCACCTCAGGAAAATGAAAGTGTGGCAGTCTGTTTATTCAGGTTGCGCAAGATGTAATCTTGCGATTGTAAACATCCGTAGACAGGGTTCGTGTGCTCGAGTCGACGTTTCGACTGTCTTCTTCAAAGCTATAACTAGGTTACTTCAACGGTAGTTCTAACCTTGAAGAAGACAAATTCACTCGTCGGAAATTCGGCTCGAGAAGACAAACCCTGTTTACGGGTGTTTTTTTTTATATTTGTGGCAAAGAGATTGTTGAAGACACTGGAAGAATAAGACGGAGGGGTTTTCAAGTGAAACACCCGCGGTGAAAATGAAAGTTCTTAGCAGAGAAGATGGAAGACTCGGCGAGCGAGACTGAAAAGAGGTGTTTTGTCTCGTCGCGTCTTCCCTGTCTTAGCAGCTGTTGCTTTCCTTCTGTTTCGCGCCTCGGCCTAATGAAGGCGTCCAGGCGATCTCAGGCGGGTCCTCGCGAGTCTGGATTCAATTTGAAAGCGGCGTCTATCTGCTCCGGGGAGGCGCCTCATTGTGAAACGGGCAGAGACTCGGATGCCTTCCTTCTCGAGCAGCTTTGGCACTATAGCCTCGTTCGGCGCGCCCGGTGCGTGAGCGAGCTACCGAGAGGCTCTTCTCCAGATCGCGAGCGAAACGAGGCGAAACGCTGCTTGGCCGGGAGAGTTTCGGCCAGGACGGCTGACTAGACGTTGCTCGAAGAGGACGCGACGGAAACTAAGGAGGGAAAAGGAGTGCCCAGAGAAGCCATTTCGCTAGGGTGAACAGGCAGTCTGTCGGGTGGACTGGTTTCCGTGGAGTTCTCTTCGCAAGGCTTGTTAAGCAAGGAAACTCAGACGCGGCTTCTTCGGGCAGCAAGACGTCCTCAGCAGCACGCCTTTAGTTTTTTTATGCCGTTTTATTCGTGAAATGATTGGTGTGACCGTCTTCTTGGACATACCCCCAGAGAGACGCTCGTAATGCCAGCTTCTCTCCGCTTTGGTAAGTGTATCGGTTACGGCGTTTTAATCCTTATTCGAAGGTCGCGGGTTCAATCCCTGCCCCGGCAGTTCTATTTTGTTGGAGTCGAAATACTTGATCCCCAATAACCGATTTACTGTGCAATGTCAGTACATGTTAAAGAACACCAGATGCTCGAAATTTCCGGACATCTCTACAACCACGTCTGTCATTATCATGTCGTGGTACTTGCGCGTAAAACCTCTGTTATTACTATTACTAATACGAGTAATACTGCGAATACGTGTGAGTATACTGAAGAAATAAAATAGGCACTCGCTTTGTAAAAAACGACAAACATTATGGACGTTTTGGGGCCGCTACGGGTCCCTTGCTGACAATGGAGAGGATGAAAGAGGGCGTGACTATTTATCTGTTGTGTGGCGCAGAGTGGGCTTTCATATCCCAGGGAGATAACCCCGTGAGTGGTTAATCGCGTATATAGTCGTTTGAGTGTGCAGAGTTTCTAAAGGTAGCCGTATCGACAGGCGCTTTTCTGTCGCAATTAGGCTCGCAGAAGTTCAGTCGTTGGTATGATTAGCTTTCCAATGATTATCCGCCAGGGCTTTCAAGCTTGCATAGCCTTTCCGGACATCGTTATGATTTTGCTGGTTTCTCCGTTTAAAACTTCTTATTTCTCCTATGTGGGATACACAACGACCTCTGCATGGTGTTTTGCAGATAATTTATGGAAATCTTCGAGTTTTCCTAACGGCCCTCCAAGCGTAACTTGCTACTGCGTCAATTTGTTTGTCGGCACATGTGCGATTTTAACTCATTATGTGCCAAACAATCTTGCAAGTGCCCCACTGACGCCTTGCTCGTGGGGACGGCAGCGCGTTTTTCCTGGTCGTCTTCACGAACCTCTTCAGGGTGAGTAACTGAAGACCGCAATTGTAAGCGGTGAAATGTAGCCGTACCTGCAGAAGTTCCTCTTTACTACAGCTAGCTCTCGCTTGCACAGAACAGGCTCAGAGCAGATGCGCGCGGCTCGAGCTTCCACAGTGCTGTGAAGAAAAATTTTTGCCGAGTATAGCGTTGGAGACTGTGTCCCAGCTGCATCTGCAAGAAAAATTGCCCCAGATATGCAGGAAGAGTCATACGGAACGACCCTTCATAAGCGCTCGTTAGAGGATTCTCCTTCTTTGTTATGCGTAATTTAGCTAAAGATAGATGTTCTCGTCGTCATCGTCATCACCACTCCATCGACATTGCCGTCCGTATACAGGCGAACCATTGTTCTTTGTGATGTTACAATGAATATAACGGTATTGTTAGTGCCAGTAACATACCTTTCGCTTTGCTTTCAAGAGTGTCGCTTGTTGGAAACGTTGCTACATACGTATTCTCGTAGACAGCCACTAAAACGTCGAAAAAGGAAGAAAAAAAACTGAGAGGCAGAAGCAGAAACATGGGCACAGAGGTGGCTACTAACAACTGACTTGCATGCATAACATTGGCGCTGTAATCTGGTAGAGTACTGTCGCGCATGTTCTAGCTCCACGCTTAGGAAGAGGTACTTTTGTTTTTGTTTTTCGAAATCAAATGGTACTTGTTAGAAGCTACCTCAGTGTCACTCACTGTCTCTCTTTCTGTCTCTTAGTTTGTTTTTTCCGGCGTCTTAGTGGTTTTCTTCTAGTAATGACACTTTGCAGAATGGTAAAGTCATTGCGTAAGCGTAACGGTTGAATCGAACATTTATTTACCGAATTGTAATGTAACAAAAATATAGAATAAAGAAAGCCATCGACCGCTGAATCAATGTGGTTTGAATTGTCGCTGGCGCCTTTTGTGACGCCATACTGCTGGCAAATAGCAGTGCACCAAGCAACTAAGCAAAGTTTTTTTTTTGTTATTGTTGTTGTCGTTTGCAGAAGCCCGTTGGGAAATTTTAGCGGACCCAAAGCGCTACGTTAGTGTGTTGTGCAACGTGAA
Organism: Rhipicephalus annulatus; assembly: GCA_013436015.1. Taxonomy (NCBI): domain Eukaryota; kingdom Metazoa; phylum Arthropoda; class Arachnida; order Ixodida; family Ixodidae; genus Rhipicephalus; species Rhipicephalus annulatus. Next base: position 446,756 of record WOVY01009672.1, read on the forward strand.
CTGACAAAGTTAAGCTTTCGTTTAATGTGTCCCGTTGCACAGGTTGCGCGAATTAGGTTGCTTCAGTTTTTTTTTTCAAATTTTTGCGTGAAATGAAATAAGTTTTGCATCATTCCTTTTACTATAGGCGATAGCGCAGTGAAGTACGCTTACCAAATCACGAATACCTTATAAATGCATGTTCGACCTATGCTTCTTTAATGAACCGTATACGTCGAGCGTTTCGAGAGGTCTTTGGTGTATTGAGCAATGTGTGCACGACCACATATGCAGATGGTATGGCCAGCGGTCCGTGGGAATGCTGGCAATGTTTACTTTAAATAGCAGGTTCTTCGCATTGGATCTTTTATTAACTAAGCCCTGCAGCAATACCGATCGAAGTGTTCCCAAGTGTGTTTGTTTTTCCTCTTTTGGCTGTAATGGCTTTCGAGCAGCTTGGTTGAATTAGCTGATCGAACAACTCCATTATTTATAAAAGAACGATAAAGCTTTCTGGAGCAGGACTTTGATTTGGGATTGTTGGTACATTCTTAGCTGGAGGAAAACAGCGCAAGACGAAGACACAGAGACACTTATACGAGCTGTACGAGCGCTCGTATGCGTACTGTGTTTTTGTGTCCCCGTTTGTCTTGCGCTGTTTTTTCCCATGCTAAGATTTCTGGTTCGTCTTCTATTCTCGTGTTTTTTTTTCGCTGTTCAGTCGTTTGTTACCCCTTTTCCTCGCCTAAACGCAACATAAGTGTAGACGAAACAGTACATAACTTCCAAACTTCTGTCTTGTCTTCGCCTTTGAGATGTTTTTTGTCAGTGGTGCTCGGCTCCTGACCCGAAGGTCACGGGTTCGATCCCAGCCGTGGTGTTCGAATTTCGGTGGAGGCGAAGTGGTAGAAGCTCGTGTACTGTGTGATCTCAGTGCACGTTAAAGAAAACCAGATGGTCGTAATTTCCGGGGGGCCTTCACTGAGCGTCCCTGTTAATTGTATCGTGGTTTGGGAACATGAAGCACGACGCGATGTTTATGTTTCGTCATTTTTAGTGTTCTAATTCATTTTAGATGACCGCGCATGATCACAAAAATTTTTTCACCAGGAACTTAGAACGGGAAATTCATACTGAAGGGACACTATAAAGTAAACTATTGGGTCGCTTTGAACTGATAAATTATTTTCTGAACACTCCCGTGTCGGTAATTTCCTCACGATTGGTTTACTAATAAATGAGAAAATCCGTTTCGAAAGTTTCACTTTAAAATTTACCGCCAAGTTCTTCGATGGTCACGTGAAGGCTTTCAAAATGGCTTTCTTTTTTTCTCGTATTTGGACCGCTTTGGCTCGACGAAATTTCGTGTAACCTGGTTTCTTCATTCTTTAGCTCCGACAGAAGATAACGTGGTGCTTCATTTTCACCGATTGGGAACTTTCTAGGCCCTAGCTGACGCCGTCAAAAATACATGACGTCATAGTGACTGATGCGGGAACTCCAAGGAGGTGGCGCCACCTGAATTTTATTTTCGCGCCTAGTGTTTTTTTTTTTTGTTTATGGGAAAGGTCGTCCTTTCACGATTCTTGGTATAGTGAAAAGGTTACCTACTAGTACTAAATATGCTTAAAGTAGACCTAACAACACAAAAACTACAACTAAGAACTAATTTTAGTATCCAACGGTTTTATGCTGTGATCCATCAAGAGTTCAATGACGTATTTCCGTCTCGAAAATGACGTCGAAAATGCACAGGATCAAATAGCAAAGAACAACATGAAATGAGTTCCATCATTGCCAGATGAACACATGACCTCTCGGTGCGCAACAACAGATGCAGGCGTGCTATCCACCGCCTCTCATAGTTGTCTCGTTAAATGGCAGCGAATGTTCTGCATTAGAAAGTGTAGAACAGGCTGTGCTGTATAAATACTAAACCTTTCTTGTTGCTTATGAGTATTTGAATTTTTCTTGTTCATTACCGTCTGCAGTTTTAAGTCTCTGAGTGCCCTGTCTTCTTTCCGCCACTTTCGTTTTCGTTCTAGCGCCGCTTCTCCGTCATTGCGAACCCAAATAGGCTTCCCCACTGATCTGTCATTTTGTAGGGCTAGTTTTTTTTTAAATACTATATCTTCGTGTGTCACGTAAACCTAATTATCCTCGCCGCCTTTACTTCGGCTTTCCTTCTTGAATCCCTGGTTTTTTGCTCATTCTCACTTGCGATTCCACAAGTACTTGCAGTTTGTTATACAAGAGCCGAGCTTTTATAATCTAGCCGACGATAGATTGTGGATACTGAAAGAATAAGTGCTAAAGTTTGACGAGCACAAAAAGTAGAACATACCAGGGACCTTTCTGTGTTCGTCAATTTTTAGCGCTTACTCTTTCAGTGCCCATGCACAGCTAAGGAGCTCAACAGTCTGTTCTGCCAAATAACGAATGGTGAAGTTTTTGGGCAAGTTCCCTTGTGTGCTTTCCAGTTTCCTTCTGGATATCGTTCTGGTATACATCGGTTGCATCCAAGCATGCACAGATCTTTCAAATATTCTTCGCCTGCGGGCTCAGTCTTTCCTCAAGCGCTCGCTTAACCCTATGTATTTTCGGGTGTTTAGTCTTAGTTATCGGGGAAAAAAATGTAACGAAAGTAGCAGATTTGCCTGATTACTTTCGAGTCTCCTACGTCAAATCGAGCATGGTTTCAATAATTCTTTTTCATTATTTTTATTTTTGTGCTTCTTCTCGCTCTTTTTCCATTGCTCTCGTTCCAAAGGTGAGACGTCCCTGCTGTCATATAATCTTTTTGCGCGCCCTGTGAACCAACCTAATGAAGTGAGAAGTGAGGTTAACAGCGTTTCTTCCCCTTCTTTTCGGGCTCCTTGCAGTTTTTTTTCTTGTTGATTCGCGTTGGATAGGATGAGGAGAAAACGAGAAAGACAGCAGATTTATATTGTTTTTTTTTCTCTTTAGATTGATCTCTCTGTTCCCAGGGAAGGCGTTGTCGCAAACCCGACGATCTTGCAATTCGTCTGATGAGTACGGTAGCTCGCGCATCAGCGCCAGCAGATCGGCTCAGTTATCCATTATCGAACAGCTGCTTTCCATTGCCTCCTTTTGTCAGCTGGGAAGCAGGCGGTATTCATTATCTCGAGCCTGACGCCATCCTGGCCCGTTTAATTTATCTCGCCACCTTTTTTTTTTCTTTTCTTCTGCATCGCTTTTGTGCTTGTTCTTAAATGTCCACTTCTTCTTTCTCTGTTGTTGTTTTTTTTACCTTTTCTTGAAGTGTGAAGCAGGCTGGACACTCGTCCTTGTCTTTTATTCACAGCTTCCACTTTCTGCCTTTCTGCAAACGCTGTACGAGGCGTCTAATTACTCGAGTGACGTTAAGGAAGTTGCTGAGTTCAAAGAGCTCACTGGGGCTTATACGGTTATTTCTTCGATATCAGTTGGTCTCATCTCTTATTGTAGACTCGGCGAGTATCAAGAGGTAGTGATTACATGTTTTATTTTCATACACACCACTGCGTTTTGTCAAGATCCAATGGAGACTGTTTTGCAGAAGTCTGCGTTCATAGGCTATACTTTTATTTCAGCCTTACTGACATGAATTCCGACACCAACTTGTTCATCTCTTAGTACCAACGTACGCCTCAATTCGACGTGATGATTTACGAATATTGGAATACCTCTGCAAAAACATGCGCTTTTGGTAATTCCTTCTTTCTAAGAACTATACAAGAACGCCTTCCGTATGATATCTTCAACAAAACTGATAGGGAACATTTTCTTTCTGCCCTAGAACAATGGTCACACTATTGCCGTCAATAGGAATCAATCGTTTGTTATCTGGAAGTAGTGTGAGGTTTAAAATGTACAATTGTGATTCTTCTTGTAATCTGTGCAATTCAATATAACTCGAGCGCTTTTCTTTTTCAAGAATATTCTGTATTGTTTTATGTGCTGTATCTATTGTTGCTTTAGAACGATGTGGCAGAAGTGTGAATAGATTATAGATAATTAGCCAAATATCGCAAGAAAAGACATGAGGGAATATAGGAGTGGCACGTAAAGAGCTATTCGTAGCGTTATCTTGTGCTGCAAGTCTTATGTCGTGCACACTCGCCCAAAACACTAAATTCTGATGTGAGAGGCTCACAGCTCGTGGTTCACAAAAGGAACTAATACAATAACATAACGCTATGTACATTGAATGTAAGCGATTACTAATAATGATACTTAGCAGACAATAATGCCAACAAAAGTAAAGCTGTTATTCGTGGTAGTTTTAATGTAATTGTAAAGAAATGTGGACGAAAAGATAATTAGCTGCTTGCAGGGACCGAATCTCTAACCTTCGAATTAGACAGTTCCAGTTTAGGTTACCACAAAAAGATCCCGCGTACTTTCCATGGCGTTATTGTCTGTAAGTTCTCATGAATACTGTGAAACAAAAAAAAAGTCGCAGCTTCGCCGCAAAGGTGAAGCAATGAACGCGATAGCAACAAATTCTAAGGTCACGCGCAAAATGGAAGGCAGATCGAAGCGTGCCCCGCGTTTCTCACGCACAAATGACGCACTAAACGCACCCACAGGTACAGATACATGCGAATAAGCGTATCAGTTTTTACTTCACTATTCTGAAAAGCGCGCGCTTTTCGCAAACAGAGACTGCAACGATTGCAGTGACCTTTGTGCGACCGGTAACTACAATAAAATTGTTCCAGTTAAAGCGCGAGGCCAGCCAAGACGTATGATCCTCCACTCCTCCCCACCGCGAGATAAGGACGCGCGAGGGAGCGTCGCTCCCCTCCTCTAAGCGGGGCAAAATACGCGTGGGAGATTACAGCGTGTTCCGCTGCGTGATATGACGAAGCGCGCTCATTGCGCCATCTTGCTGCTAATGCTGAAAACGCGATGATTCCCTCGAGATGGTCGTGAGCAGCGGTAAGTGGTAGATATAAATAGCTTGCCGTTTGAACGGTGGAGGACGGGCTCCTCGGTGGCTCAGTGGTTACCGCCTTGCACTCACGGTTGAGAGGGCCCAAGTTCAATTCCATGCGTGCAAGTCTCTTTCTGGTTTTTCTTGCATTTTCATATATATATATATATATATATATATATATATATATATATATATATATATATATATATATATATATATATATATACACGTACACATATACGGTCAGTGACGGCGACGCTGGCGGGAAAATCCAGTCGGAAGTGTCCATATAATTTCTATCGCAATAAAAAACGAAAAATGGGCCCTTCAATTTTCCTCCTTTCTCTCGATGAGTAAAGTTGTACATGACAATTCACAAGGTGTAGTTTGAGAGAGTTGTGCCACGCCATGGTAAATCAGCACGTAGTTAGACTAAAGGTGATGAGTACCAGGTGTGAAATACGTCCACATCAAGAAAATAATCATTATGAACAGTTTTTGTCCTCACTATAGGTGTGTGGGTTTGTAAAGGTGGACAGGTGCAGAAAAAGTTGTATGCTTTTTGCTCATCTTGCGTTGAATCTGAACGAAAAAATGTTGTATTTCTATACACTGAAGTGGCAATACAGAAGTAGTGATTATAACACATTCCTGCTTCTTGCTTAAAGCGATCACAGTGCTTCTATTTGGGCTAGAACGTTCTGAAAGCTGAACTTTTTTTTCATGTCTTTTGCAGGTGAGTTAAGCATTCTCGTGCCTGCAGTCACTATCAAGTTTCATCAATGGCCGTGGCCTTGCGGATGAGGTGATGTACCTGTTCATATAAGTGGTATTCAATAGTCGCAGTATACAGTATCGTGTTTTTTTTATATAAATCGCACATGAAATGGGGGTAATTCGGAGGCAATGTCCGGACTTTCGTTTTCTGAAGTAGTTTTCTGTTCATGCTTCGCGGGAACGCTAAGAAGACAGCAGTAACAGCAACAGCTGAAACTCACAGTTAGTGAGTACGGGGGAGTGACACTGGCAACAGAAACCGAGTGAAAGTGATGTTTTTGGAATTTCTAAGCATAGTTATTGTGGTCCTTCTCGTCGTGTTGTAAAACTCATTTGTGCAATTTAAACGGGTAATTAGTACATGGGTACATTTTTTAACAGTGGCACTGTTGTAGCTCGTTGCAAATTGTGCGATGTCGCTAGAAGTCTCGTTCTTGTTCTTGTTTACCTTCAACTTAGGCTCATAACCACTAAGGATGATTGACTACTCAAGCCGGTATGCGTCACAGTAATGAGGCAAGCCCCACTGTCTTGTACAGCTGGTGCGAGCGTCAAACAAGAACGAACACGTGAGAAAGAGACTGATAGAAATTGAAGAGGTACAGAGAAAAAAGAAAGGAAGAAAGATGGGGTATTGAGAAGTAATGGGAGTAAAGAATAAATGTTAGAGAGCGAAAAAACATACTAATATAGAAAATGACGCAGAAACAGGCACGAAGGATTTATAGAAAAAGAAACATGGCGAGATCGAAGCAGAAGACAAGGGAGAAAAAAAGATAAGAAAAAAAAGAAGGAAACACCAAAAGGAGATAGAAACAGTCAGAAAGACGAAAGAAGAAAGAAATAGAGCAATGAAGAGAAACAAAGAAATAGAAAGAAGAAGAAGAGGGGGAGAAAAAAAGAAATAAAGTTAGGAAGATAAAAAAGTTTTTTAAAAAGAAAAAGAAATAGAACGGAATATATACAAAAAACGAGATACTAGAAAAAGAGAGCAGCAGAAAACCAAGGTAGGCCACCCAGCATGCGCTCTTTCTCCAAGCTTGGCGCCAATTGTTTGAAGCAGCTAGATTTTTTCCCCGTGGGTTGAAGCCTCCAATTGGTTGAGTGGGTTATACTCGAAAAAATGCGGCAGTATTCCTAATTACTGCTTAATGGTTTGCTGTTAGGATAAAATTTAATGGTTCCCGGGAGGATTAGCTGAGTAAAAGAAAGAAAACCCGGCAAGAATGCCTGCGTGTAAAAATAATTACGTTCACTTGGGCACAACGTGACACCGTGGAACGCTATTTTCAGAGCCTCATTGTGCCATCTATTGTTGGTATGTTATGTCATGGTGTGTCTTAGGAAAAATGGTTAGGCTGGCTATCGCAGCCGCGAACAATAAACAGCAACGGCTTACTGAAAAATCCAAATAAAGTGGGGAAAAAGCTGCAAAACGGAGCAATACGTAGCTGTCTCCCTCTAGAGCACGGCAAATACAATGGCTTGGCTCATTTTTTGACCAAAACGTTACAGGCCTCTTTATTTTCAGCCAAGAGTTTATCCACCTGCGCCCATAACAAAGTTTCGAATGTCTTAGAAGAAGCTGTCTTACAGATAGGCTTTAGAACGATGCAGCTTTTGCTGTCTGGATCATTATTTTTTTTTGTGCCTCGCGTTCGCCACGTCATAGCTTGAGTCTTTTTCGCTTGTAGGCACGACATAACTAACATTCAGCCAGAATGAAGTCGCGTTACATTAATTTCATTATTGTTAAGTACGTGTGTAATGGTGGTTGGCAGCGTATGGGATGTGCAGCACTCCTACTTTCGCGGGGACAGCTGGAAATAGTCCGGTTGCAAGCACATTTTGCTTGTATCTTCTGTGTCATGGGTCTGTGAAGAGATAATAAAAACGAGCCACTTTATAGAGCTAGTGCAACGTCCCTCTTGAATTGCCTCTCAATAAATATCATGGTAATCCATCACGGAAGCGAACCAGTGTAGAAAGGAAATGACGCGTTGATTCAGTAGTGTACTCTTTTATTGCAACATAACCGAAGGTACAGAGTGATGGGCTTCTTGGTATATTGTTATACACAAGGTAGCGCATAAATTGACAAAGACGTTCAAATAAATAACCGGAACACAGATGCTTCTTTCGCCGTCCGACTGTTTTTTGTTTTGTTTTTTTGCACCACTGTCTGGGCAAAAGTTTGCAGGTTGCCTTATGAATCGGCCTAAAACGGCTCGAACGCTAATGCAGTCTTTTCATTTTTTTTTCGAATCTATCGATTTATCCTTCCCTACCCCCATCCGAAAGGTTTCTGCACCGGGCGTGATTTCGCACTTCCTCCTTAAGCGGCCTACCTTTAAACAAGTGACGATTTCGTCTGGTGACGTCATCGTATTTTGTTATGGTTAGGTCATGATAACGTCCTCCGATGACGTCACCACATGAAGATTTTCCACATCGCTCGTGTTCACTCCCAAGCCACGGGACAACGACAGTCGATTTTTGTGCTTGATGAGCCGTCTCGCTTTACGAAAACCAACTTTTATATGCGAA
>WOVY01009672.1:460000-607529 GCA_013436015.1 Rhipicephalus annulatus
GTCTGTCGCTCTAACTAACCATCGGTTCTGATAGTAAGAATAATAATGATAATTCGGCTTGAACGTTGCAAAATCACGATATTATTGTGACAATTGTCGTAGTGGAGAGCTCCGAAATTTCGACCACCTGACTTTCTTTAACGTCCAGCAAAATCTCAGCACACGGATTTCAAGCACTTGCTCCTCCGTCGTAGATTCATTCAGGGTTCAATGCCGCGCCGTGTGGCTGTTTGGTATAGAGCACCACAACCACTAGACCACCGTGCCGGCTTGAACCATTGGTTCTCTGTGGATTCAATACTCAGCCTGTTTTTTTTTTCTTATAGAGTACTTTAATTGTTAGAACATGACGCTCATTGTTTGCTTTTATCGCTTGCCTATTTCACTTAAGGAAACCAGGTTACTGCATTGCACGTATAAATCTCACTCCTGTGCCACGTTCAAGTAGCAGTCATGTGCGACGCCATGATGGGCACGAAGTTCTTTGTGTATGTATTCGTTTGTTTATGTCGTATGGTGCGCATTGCTGTTATTTACATTTTCCTCCGCACACTTTTCTTGTTAATGTTCTTCTCAACTTCTGCCCTTTTTGCTTCGAACTCCGCAAACATTCCCGACAACCTATGCAATTTGTAACATCCGTGTCCTGTTTTCTACATCCCACACATATCGAAGCCCAGTACGTCGCTACTGGACATTCGAGCGCCTCTCTTGCTCTGTTACCACTTCGCCTTCGCGCGCTTTCTTTATGGCCGTTTCTAACGGTACGGCCGTATACAACGAACGTATTTCCGCAGTGATTTTCCGGCAGCGGCAAGAGACGATCGACGCGGGAGGCGCACTAAGAAGAGCAAATCGGAAAAGGGCTGAAAGGGGCAGACAACGGTGAAAGGCAAACCTCGCGTGAGGGGTTGTGGTCATAATGAATGATGCAGCCTCGCCGCCAGATTCCGGAAGCGAGACCACCGTTCTCGGAACCCGCACGAAAGCGCGGCTGGGTGGGAAAAAGGAGGCGTGCGGAAGTGTTTGAGGCCCGGTTTCCCGAAACGGCTGCCCAAGTAGCAGCGGCCACGGCTGTTCTTCGCCGATCATCATTTGCGCGTGCTTACTGCAACCTCGGCGGCGGGGCAGAAAGAATGCGGCATCCAGGAATCGGGCCGACGGTCCTCCGCACGTTGTCTTGTGTGGCCACAAAGGCAGGCATCGTACGTAGCCTTGGCGTGCCTCACTGTCTTTTCGACGAGTTCGGAGCAGGAACGGGCCGGACCTTCGCCACAGTAGCAAAGAGCGTCGGCAAAACAATGGGTGCCGTCTTTTGCCGCTGCCGTGCCTGGGAGAAATGAAAGGGATTGCGACGACCGCTTTTTTTATCTCTGGCTGCTTCCTTTTCTTTTGTGTTTGTCGTCTTCCTATCTCGTCCGACCTTTTCTCCTTCAAACTTTTTTTAGGGGCGAAGTTTCTTACACCGTGGTTCGTGTGTTCCGTGTCGTCGTAGTCTTCGTAGTAGCAAGTTGCAATGCATTTCATGCCAATAAAAACCGTGGCACAGCATATCCACGAAGTGAATGATGATGAGTGGGGCGAAGCGTCAGTCCGCTTCGCCCCACCCGTCATCATTCACCTCGTGGATGCGGTGTGATTTTTTTTTTTGGAATGCTACATTTGAATGTGCATTTTCGTGTGGTTTTACCCCTTTCTTCTGTTACCGCTGCTGCTCCCGAGCCCGTGTTTACAGACCAACCTAATCCTCATCTCGTGTTTTCCCCATCGGTTTTGTGCCTTTTTGTACGTTTGATAAATAGCGGGACTTTTTCCCTGCTACGATACCAACAAACGGGCACGCTGCGGTAAGGAAAAAGTCGAGCGGTGGAGTTTCGACGGCTTATGCTAAAGGTGGCCTGAATGATGCACATAAAGCAAATTTAGATATTCTGATCGTGCTTAGTGTGTTATTCTGTGAGAGTTTATATTTATTTATTGATTTATTTATTTATTTATTTATTTATTTATTTATTTATTATTTATTTATTTATTTATTTATTTATTTATTTATTTATTTACGACGTCTGTGCCACGTGAAGGTCTAGTTGGTTTCTTTTGTTATGAAGTAAATATTTTTTTTCTAAAGTGGTAGTTTGCAAAGTTATCGCGTGATTGTACCAGATTTACGGCTTCAGTCATTCAAAATTCCTCCAACATCGCCGCCATGACTGTGTTGCGCTTTGAAAGTTAAGCTTTTCCGAATATTGAGTCTTGGTGCGGCAGAGCACGCTTTACAGGGCGCACTTAGCCGAACAAGAAAAATCAATTTAATCTGCAGTTACAGTTGTAGTTACTTGAAATAGCAAGAACAAAAGTTTGCCTACATTCAATAACTTGTAGCTGACGCATTCATGTTTCGCACCATAAAATTGTAACGAAAAAAATGGGTCGAAGCTCGCACTCGGTCGTGCAACGCTCGATAGAATGCGAAGCTGAGTGGTCTCGTGATTATTTATTGCTGTTTTTAGGCAAAATTTTTGCTTCAACTTTGCTGTGTCGATTTTGAAGTTTCACTCTAACCTGGCTTGAATTTGGCTGTAGCGTGCTTGAAGTTCGGTGTTACGATGCAGGAGACAGATCAGCCTCGCTGTGTACCAAGCATTTGGCGGCTTAGTAAGGCGCACGCCATTGGTGTGGGTTCCCAGGCAGTTCGCACGGCGCTTTCGGATACCGATTCTTTCTTGAAAGCACGTGCATGTTTATTTCTGGAGCCCTCCACTACGGCGTCTCTCATAATCATAAGGTGGTTTTGGGACGTGGAACCCCACGAATCAACGTGCATGTTTATGATCGTGTTTTTTTTATATTGCTTGAACAAGTTTTCATGACACATACTCACTTATATGGCTAAGTGTTGCCTTTTGCACCTCTTTAGTGGACCAGAGTTAAATAGTGAGATTTACCCATTTATCTGAATTGTGTCTGTTTTTGATGATCATGATTTTTGGTATGGGTGAACAAGAAACAATTTTCTGTAAAGGCTCGCTGTTAAAAGATTTAACAGATTTAGTTTCCAGTGGTCTTTCGCTTTAGTCGTTATTAGCCAGCAAGTGATAACAATAATGGTTCAGGTTTTATGTCCCAAAACGACCGTACCATTATCAGGGATGCCGTAGGGGAGAACTCTGAAAATTTTGTCTACCTGGTTATTTAACAAGACCTAAATATGCGCACACGGGCCTTAGCCGTTTTCGCATCCATTGAAAATGTGGCCTCTACATGCGGGTCAGCAGTCGAGCATCACAACCACTAGACCTCCGCGGCGGGTCGCCATCAAATGAGGCTGCAATGAAAAATGCAAAACTTCATATGCACTAGTCGCGTATCAGTGTGCCGTCGACCAAACGGGCAAAAATTTGAGTGTCATTTCAAGCGCAAGTATCTGAGAAGTATGGTGGCTGGTGGTAACATTCTAAATTATGTTCACCGCTCTCCTGAACGTGCGAGTCTGCCAGTTTCATTCACAATCATTTGCAGAGGAAAAGTTCGTCAATTTGGAAAGTTGTGCTTGGCAAATCGCACTCTCTCTTCAATCTGCTAGCCCTGCTACATAGCTGGCGTTTTAAAGCGACTGATCTGGGCAGACATAAGTGCGGAGTTCGTATCCCAGTACAGGACGGAGTTTTTCCTCAAGTGGGAAAGTTTTGTGCGGAGAAACACGCATGGATATTCTCACGGATGCGCGCTGCGAACAGATAGCTGACTTCTTTTTTTTTTCTGTTTCGTGACACATGAATACGTTCGTTTCGTTAAGCACCGTAACGGTTCACCCGAACCGGCGGCCAGCGTAATCTTTGCACTACTGTCAGCGCCCAGTGTTGCCCGAGAACGCGAGTGGTAAATGCGTCTCGCGTCGCGTGATAACAAGATGCGCTTGCCTTATTTGTTCGCGGGTAATATAACTCGCCAGGCCAACTGCAGGACTTCATTAGCGCGAGTGCCAGTTTCACTACTTTTGTATCTCTCTCTCCGGCCGCCCCGCGTACAGTCGTTTGCCTATGACGTTCAGTTGGCCAACTCCCCGCTGTTTCTCCTTCTGTTTGCGTTCTTGTCTGCTTCGTTCGTTCGTTTCCGCTCCCGACTCTCGCGTAGTCGTCGGTGGTGCTGTTACACCATCGCTCATTTTGCTCGGTGCGTCCTCGCACTCGGTCTCATCTATTTGAGCTCATTTGGCGGCGGCCTCCGATCAGCTCAGCCATATCTACTAGGGAACGCGCCAGTGTACGGCCGTAAGATTCAACGGGGGGTCCCGTCGGTCGTGCCTACTTTATCGCACTTTCGTTATGTACGGCCCCGACGAGGAACTTCCGGAACGCTAACACTCGCTCCCAACCAGCGCGTCGACTGCTTTTTACTACTGCTCCTCACTGCGCTATCCCAGTGCCTTTTTTTTTTTTTTGAGCTACACGATTGTCCTCGTTCTGTTTCTATAGATTCATGCGTACTCTTCTGCTGCCTGGTGCGTCTTTTTCTTATTATTTTTTTAATTTTACCCTCACCCACCTTCTCTAGAGTTGTTCACACTGTTCGTTGATCTTGTGGTTCCCGCGTGTGCTCAATGCAACTGCGGGATTCGAGGGATCTTACTCTTGCTGCTTCTAGGATCCCCCTTCTTCTCCATCCCGCAACATCTTTCTTTTTCTTACTGTCACTTTGCTATGGTTGAGGGAAGTGGTCTATAGCATACGCTTTGTGCGCTCGTGCCGCTTTATGAGGCGGAATGGTAGTGCTAAGTCTTCGTCGTCCCACTACTGGGTCGTCTTATTGGCCTTGTTACCATGACCCTTGCTTGCAGCGTTCTGTGCTTCCAGTGTTTCGACTTGCGAAGCGAATGCTCCTGCCCGAACGTGGCAGTGTTTCTACCTCTCATGTTCCTCGTTTGCGTGCTTATGCAAACTCGCCAACGAGGGCCACTTTTCTGGCCACTTTGTGTTGGTCAGGTGCTCCCTTTTATGATTCTAACGAGGAAAAAAAGTGGCTGACGGAACACTTGGTTTGAGAGCTTTCGTTGGGTAATGGCATTTAGTAGAGTAATTACTGTTTCACGTCGATACAGCGTTTCCCGTGCTATCGCTGACGCCCAGCTGGCTGTTAATAGCTCTTCATGTAATAGCGTTAAGTAGCTCGCTTCGTGTAAATGTTGGTGTTGGCGTCAACCGTCATTGTCAAACCGTCATTGTCCGTGAACAAAACTTCAAGGTTGATGCAAATAAATAAATAAATAAATAAATAGTAAATGTCGGTTTGAGTGGGAATCAACCTCAGGCGATCTTCGTATCAAGCAAGTGTCCTGGCACAGAGCCACGCTATTGCTTGGGGTCGCTTGGAAAAAAATCTATACGAGTGTCACGTCATGCGAAGCGTCTCCTAAACGCATGTGACGTTCCGTTGCAAAACATAAAACATCGCTATGTGTCGAGCCATGCGAACTGCACAACGAAATAGAGGTATAGACGCCCAGTCATTAAAAGGCACTCAGACACGCTTAGTCATCATCAGCAGCAAAAGCATTAGCAAGGTGAAGAGCTGCTTATGTTGCCTCGTTGTCTTACTGAAGCGCAATGTGTACTTCGCCGGTTGATATAAGGAACAATGGTGGCGTAGTGGGCACATCGCAACTGGATAGTCTTCATGTGCGCGCCGCCTCCGAATAGGGGCGGCGCGCACATGAAGGCTCCCTATTCACATCTGTACTTACAGTATGCACTCTTGGAATAGTTTCAAATGGCTAGTGTTAGATGCACAGTATTTGTTTTCCTTGCATCACGGTTGATATGACCACTGAGGAGTGAGGCCTTGCCAGCAGATGAGAGGGCAATGCGAACAGTGCCCCGGTTACGCTTTTAGCGCTGCACTTTTAAAGTGAAGTTCAAGCTTTATTCAACTCTTCGTTGGTTTTTTCCTTTATGTGCTGCCGCACATGAGCTGAACGAGTGGCATTTTCATCCTCATTTCATTTTTACATATTTTTGTAACAATGTTAGCTTGAGCACCCTGCGAATCTTTATAGCCATGTGTAAGGCTGTAATGCGAGATAATATTTTAGCGAGATCAGAACCGAAAAAAGCGTTGACGGGTTCGCCAACGTAAAACAGAAACAGTTATAAATGTTTTCTGATCAGTGGTTCTTATTTCGCGAGCTCTAAGTTTTATGCACTTCATCTATCGTCATCACTGTATAACTACATGTTTTCATTATATAAGCCTTGTTTTTATGCTCATGTACATATACGTATCCGTCATTTTTCACATTCTATTCTAGCTTTGAATATTTATGCACTTTTCTTTTTGTATTTATTTAATTTTTATCTGTTCAATTACCCTCACTGCCATAGAAGTGTTACGGAGAGGATTGTTTCTTTCTTACTTTTTATGTAGGCATTTTGACGTCAAATAGGTAGAAACGTCTGAGTACTTAGATTTAGGCGCACGTTTCACAATCCTAACTCGTAAAAATAAATAGCAGTTCAGTGCTGTGGCGTGCCTTTTAAACATATGGAGGCTCTGCCGTGTAAAGCCGCAAACTTCAGTTCTCAATGTGTTAATATGTTGGAACATGGCATTGTTCGTAAACGATGAAAATGAAGGCAGTAACCTTATAATGAATCTTAACTTCTTCTTAGCAGGCTTGTTTACCGACCGCTGTAGTCTAAGGTGGTCATGGTTTTACGTTTTATGGCAATTACACGTAAAAAAATTAAATTAAAACTGCAAGTAATATGCTATTTATCTCGTATGTCAGACGGGCGTATTAACATGATCGGAGCACTTTTGAGGAAATTAAGGTAGATTTTGCCGTAGTTTGACAATGAATATTTCTTGAACAGAAAAATAACTGAGACTTGTTCAGCAGTTATCGTGAAATTGCGCACGGCATCAAAGTCACCTCGGTGGCAGTATCTCAAGCGTGAGGCTTCGAAGCTTAGTAAAATTTCTTTAGTTAAAATCAAGGCTACTTTTGAAAGCGGAGTTATGAGAAGTCGTGTTCTAATATTTGAATATTTTCAACGTGACAAAAAGAAATCTGCGATATATATATATATATATATATATATATATATATATATATATATATATATATATATATATATATATATATATATATATATATATATATATAATTCTCTGCAGAATTGACCGAGGCCCCGCCGTGGTGGTCTAGTGGCTAAGGTACTCGGCTGCTGACCTGCAGTACGCGGGTTCGAATCCCGGCTGCGGCGGCTGCATTTCCGATGGAGGCGGCAATGTTGTAGGCCCGTGTTCTCGGATTATGGTGCACGTTAAAGAACCCCAGGTGGTCGAAACTTCCGGAGTCCTCCACTACGGCGTCTCTCATAATCATGTGGTGGTTTTGGGACGTTAAACCCCACGTATCAATCAAGAATTGACCGAGGGGCGATATTGTCAGATTAACTCTGTCTCTGTGCAAGGATACGTTTAAGGAGGGTACAAAGCAACAAAATCTGATTATAGTAATTATTTATTAACGAGGTTCGCTCCAATGAGACTTCCATGGGAAGATTAGGCGCTTGTATTCCGTCCTTGCTGTTGTTGATTCCATCCTATCCGTGTGATCTTTGATCGTTTGTTTTTCACTCAAAAACAATAGCACGTACCCACTCTGGGGAATCGGCGCACATTGAGTAGTTGAAAATTTGAAAGGTCATTTGACAATGTTGGGAAATATAAAAATATAGAACATAAAATGGTTACGATCCGTATTACAATGAACTAAGACTACAAGTAATATGTTTTTGATCTCGTAAATCAGAGTGCCGTAAAAACCCGATAACAACAGTTTAAAAGATATTAGTTATGTATTACCGCATTTTAGTACCACATTCTTCTTTTCCTTCTCCTCCTCTTCTACATACCCGGTTTCAGTTCTCTAGGGTACGTAATGAGGAGTAATATGCTTTTGATCTCGCTAATAAGGCTGCCGTAAATACCCGAAAACAACAGTTTAGAAGAGATCAGTCATGTTTTACCGCATTTTAGTACCGCATGCCTCTCCTCCTCCTCCTACTCGTCCACATACCTGGTTTCAGTGCCCTATGGTATGTATTGAAGAGTGTTTCAACTTGACTAACGTCTATTTGTTCGGCAAGCTGTTGCCTTTGTTTTTAGGACCGGTGGCGAGTCGTGGGGTTCAGTTATTGTGCCGCATAGCTGTCATTGTGATAGACTGTGATTGGTGACACGCCGTGATGACAGCAGACGCCAGCCCAGCCCCTAAAGTGATTCGCACCTAAAACGCGAATTACTAAAAAGCTCGTTTCTTCCACTTTTATATTTCGCTTAAGAGAGTTTGGCAAGTGTTCGTTGTGCGTGGTAGTATAAAGCTTTTGCTTGACTTGTGTTTGCTGCTTTTTGTTTTCTCGACTGCCTTTCGGTGTGTCCAGTTTTTGCGGCATTCTGCGTGTCCCAGTATAGGAGTGGCGTCGCGCCGGGAAGCAACTACCTTTCGATTTTCGCTAGCTTTAGATAACGACCTCGCCTCTCTGTCACGAGCCCTAATACGACTGCGCCAGTCCCTGCGCGTTACGTCGAAAAAATGTCGCTCCTGTCGTCGACTATTTACTGTTTCTTTTTTTCTGTAGTAGGCAACTGTACGTTGCTCGAAGTTGCGAGGCGAGTTACGATTGGAACAACGTCTTTCCCTCTGCCTTGTCTGAAACTTGCAGCGCTGACCGCCCACGTTAGTTGGCTCACTTTTTTGTGTGTGTGTGTGTCCATGGCCCGCCTGCGAATGAAGACCGTAGCTTGTCGAGTGCACTGTACCACGCGAGGAAAGATCATCTCGTAGCGTCACGCATGGTAGGGAAGCACTGCCGAAACAAGGGGAGGCAAGTGGAGGTTGAGATGGTGGGACGATTTTCGCGCACTGAGTCGAGAGACTTCCCGCGGCGTACGTCGGCTGAGTTGATTGCCATAACGACCTCGCCCGGCGCGCGCTCAGCCGTCGGCCGAGTCCAGGCTGCCTTCTATGTATCGCGCCTGTGTTTCCGCGAATCTTGCCTTCGGTCTCCTCATTGCCCGTCTTCCCTCTCTGGAGCTGGTCATTTCGCCCCGACTCGCCTTCGCACGCCTCTTGCGTTGTAATTCTCGGCGTTCCTTTGTCCACTCTTCGCCCTTCTCTTGCAACGCACTGTCGTTTTTCATCTTTCCTTGATTCTTTAATTATTTCTTTGTTGTTTCCCATCTTTTCTTCACACGTATTTAGACCATTCTGTACGTAGCGCTGACTTTCGGTTCTCCTATCGCTCTTTGTTTTTTTCCTTCTCCGTTGTTGATGTATCACTTCGATATACCGCTCTACCCTGCATGGTGAAAGTTTTTATATTCGTGAATGCTTTCTGATTTAGGTGATGCCTTCCTGCCCGATGTTCATGTATCGTTCTGTGTTGTTTCTATCTTCTTTTGCTTCGCTGTTTAGCTTGCTCAGGAATACCAATGTGCTTCCTTCTGCGCGAAGTATGATATGTCGGTAATCGGCCCGGAGAACAACTGTTGTTGTTGTTGTTGTTGTTGTTGTTGTTGTTGTTGTTGTTGTTGTTGTTGTTGTTGTTGTTGTTGTTGTTGTTGTTGTTGTTGTTGTTGTTACGGTGGTCATTTCTGCTGCCAATTTGGTCCTTGCTCAGAGGAGGAGCAGTCTATCTGCACTGTCAGTGTACAAGTACACTCTTAATTTTGCTAGTGCGTGCACAAGTGAGTGCTGTGTAACTTAGGTTCGCTCTACCACACTGTGCAACATGCTGCGAAAAGCATTCATTGAGGCGCTTTAGTTCTGTTCGATAGCGAGGAATTGACGCTTACAGAAAGTTTACGTGCGTTCATCTGACGTTCGTTTAGACCGAAGTGTCCCATCACCGAAGGATGGTCTCCCAATATTGCGCTGTAAAAAAAAAAAAAATCAGTGGTCTTAATTTTCGGAGCCTTTCACTACGGCATCTCTCATAATCATATGGAAGCGCAAGTGCTGTAGGCCCGTGTGCTCAGATTTGGGTGCACGATAAAGATCCCCGGGTGGTCGCAATTTCCGGAGCCCTCCACTACGGCGTCTCTCATAATCATATGGCAGTTTTGGGACGTTAAACCCGACATATCAATCAATCTCTCATAATCATATGGTGGTTTTGGGATATTAAACCCCACATATCAAACTATACAAAAATCGAATATTTGGGGAGTGCTTCTGCCGCACAATAATCGTCATCTACTTCCCGTACTTTTCTTGCGTTATCACCACGGTTCCAGTAGTTGGCGGTCACCAACGGCGCCAGCGTTATCATAGTCACATAGCATTCTTGACAAAAAAAAATAAAGCGGCCAGCGCCTCTTTTATAAGAAAGTAAACGCGAGCAAGTCAGATGACGTTTGTTGTTGCGTAGCAGAACTACGCCCCGAGTACTCCATTTTTTAGGGTGTAAAGCGAGAGCCTTGGATGCCTCATCGAAGGGGAAATTTGACCACTGGCGGCGACCGTTCTGTGGCGTAGGGGACGAGTAATGCGAAAAAGAAAAGATCATCTTGACGTCGATAAATTGAAATTAAAAAACAATTTTTGCTTCATTATGTTACTTTGAGCATCCTGCCGCCCGATTCTTGGCCGATCCTTTTTTTGTGAGTGAGCGCCATCCATATGAGGTCATCATCATCATCAACAACAACAACAAATGAAACCACGACTCGTGTTCGCATCTCCTTTATAATGCGCAGACAGCTTTCACCTTCGAGTCGTCTTAGGTGAATGAACAAGGGACCTTGGGATTTTTTTTAGAGAAACAGAGTATAACGACTTATCCTACGTGCCGTAGTGTGCGCTTTATAATAGCAAGCGTCGGTGAGACACCTGGTACGTCAGTATAGTTAAACAGACCTCGAAACAAAATAGGCACAAAAGAACGCAGGTTGATAGCCTGACTACCAAGATAAAGGCTTTTTTTTACGCAATGTAGCCGGCCTATAGTTAAAGCCGCCTTCAACATCTGTCCTTTGTCAAAGGCCTCCAAAACTGCATAGCAAGAAAATTGTATTGAATGTTCCCAGCCTAGGCCGGAGGAAACTGCCAGACTCACTTCAAATAAAGTTCATTCATTCATTCAAAAGTTCCACAAGTTGTGGCGGTCTTCTTTCATTTTTCTTTTGATGGTGAGACCAGGCCAACTTTGAGCTTAATTAATCAAGCTTCGACAGCGGGAGCATAGTTTCAGCTCAGGCTGCAGACACCGTTATATATAATAATATCTGTGGTGCTTCCGCTGTTTCTTTCGGTTTTTTTATATTTTCGGTTTCTGTGTAATCCTCGTTACGCGTAGTGATTTTTGTGTGTGCTCTCCGTAGCTTGCTGTGAGCCTTGTTGTTTACAGCTATTCATCCCTAATCTCGATACATAATTAGTGTACGGGGCCGTGTACTGTGGGACGTCGGTGCTCGTTAAAGAACACTGGATGGTCGAATTTTCTGGATATTTCCGCTGTCGCGTTCTTCGTTACCATATCGTGGTTTTTCGAACGTGACACACCAGATATAATTTAACCCAGAGAGATGGCGCAGCTCGCGTGCCTCGAGCCATCATTCAGAGGTCACGTTACGTTGTATCGAGTACATTCCTGATTTTTCACCAGAAGGCTCTGTTCTGAACAAGTTATAGCAAAAAATGTCGAAAAACACCCACAGGTAACCTGGCAGCAACAGAAGGACCGCATGATTGCTAGCAGAGAAGCGGCGTGCACTTTCGATTCCTCACAAGTGCCCTGGTGTTTTCTGCTGCGGCATTCGGTTTCGTTTACGAGGGGCGTCGTGGTTTTCTTCTCCTATATGGGGGGCACGTTTCGGCGTCCTCTTCGTCGTCGGTGCATTCGTGCGGCATCTCTTATCGCCGCGCTTCGCCGTTCCCAATAGAAGAGCCTCCGTCGCTATTGCCTTTCACGTAGCGCCGGCATCTGGCCGTGTCACTGCTCGCTCTCGAACGGCGGTGGGAAATGTGACGGAACTGGCGAAGCCCGCGCGAGAAGAGGTAAAGTGTAGCAGTGCTGCGCTGAATTGGAAGGTGGAGCGGGGGAGCACTTGTCGTAGCCGGAGATGAATGCGGCTTTATCGTCCTCTAGTCTAACGGATCTCGAAGCAAATGGTCAGGGTCAGAAAAAAAAAAGATTCGTGTGCGTTTAGAGAAAGTTATAGATCCAACAGGTCTTGAAGCAAATAAAATTCGTGTGCGTCTACAGAAAGTTATAGAATACACCGCTTCCACCATTACAAGGACTGTCGGAAACCCGTCTACCTGTCAAGGCGCCCTACTGCTGAGCCTGAGGTCGCGGGATCGAATCCCCGCCGCGGTGCCCGTGTATATATTTAGGTACCCGTTAAAGCACCCCCGGGGGTCTAAATTTTCGGGGCTGTCCACTTCGGCGTCTCTCATAGAGGCAAAGAGGGAGAACGGAGAGTTAAGCATAGCATACGACGAAAGATAATGAGAGAAATGAAGAAAAAAAAAGAAGACAGACGGGGGAAAAAGACAAAGTTAAATAAAATAAAAAAGTGCGCGCGTGTGTGTGTGTGTGTGTGTGTGTGTGTGTGTGTGTGTGTGCGTGTGTGGTGTGTGTGTGTGTGGTGTGTGTGTGTGTGTGTGTGTGTGTGGTGTGTGTGTGTGTGTGTGTGTGTGTGTGTGTGTGTGTGTGTGTGTGTGTGTGTGTGTGTGAGAGAGAGAGACAGAATAAAGGCCGCAGAATTCCTTGTGGAACATCAATTGTGGTTGCAGCACTGGCTATCCAGTTTTATAAACATTACATATGTACTCCTATCATACAGCCGTCACGTCACGTTGACGTCACTTGCAGTTAGATGCCACGCGCTGAATTTGATTTAGTAACAATGTCCAGGACTATCATCCTCGCGAGCACCGGCGTTTTATATTAGGTTATCGCTTCTGATGTTGACAATACTCATGTTCCTGTTGGCATAGTTGTGCAAGTGCAGACAAGTGGTTATATAAACATCTGAAACTGTTCAATATATGTCTTTGCGTGCAATACTTATACATATGTTCAGCGTCACTTCATAACGTGTCGCTCAATATAAAAAATTACACGACGGTCACGTTCCCTCCGCATACTTTGCATAACGTCGATTCCCAAGGTACATGGCATTCGCCAAATATTTAATAAAGGTTATTTGCAAATCGGTATATAACTCATGCAGCTACTTATGAAGCTATGAAACAACAAAATACTTTAGATCAGTATTCTTTGTCACTGTAGTGCGGATGTACGCGAACAGTAATCTTACAGGTTTGAAGTTGATGTTGACAATCTTATGCACTGAGGTAGACTTACGTCGCAACAGATGAGATAAAAATTTCACTGGCGTAACATGTGGGAGCATAGGTCGCCATAGCGTGTACTCGCTCCGAGCTTTCCTCCTCCTTTTAAGGGCAACACCTCAGCTTAAGGCCTGACTTCACGTACACGTTGCAGCGCGTGGCGTTTGCACTCGGCGCCGTGCTTTCTCTTTCTCTCTGTGTGGAGGGAGAAGGTTACCGGCTGCACGAAGCCGCATGCCTTCATAGGGAGAGTGCGTGTCGCCGAGTCCACATGCCACGCGCTGCATCGCGCACGTGTGGTCAGGCCTTTGAAGTGGCACGCAATAACCGCCGTCTCGCATATCTCTCCGCCACCTCACATTTGGGTGCGCTTGTGGCATCGCCTGCAGTGATATGAATAGCATTCTTCATGCCGGCGATCACCTTCGCATATGGCCGTTGCTTGTGGCTCGGTTTTCGCATAGCAACCACGAAAGATACGAGGGCAGTGTAAAAGAAGTTATTTTCGGGAGTCCTGTTTCGACCAGACTGTGACACAATGTGCTGCTGCCTTCGTAGAAAGACATTAACATGTCGTGATCGATCAGTCTCTACTTGCCCGAATGGCCCTCGCCGGTGGCTGTTTCGTCGTTGGACAAAAAAAAACATACAAGCACTAAGTAAGATTTTCACTGAGACTTATGCAATGACTAAATTTGCATATTGTCCGGTTTTTTCAGTTTGTCTCGAATTTCCTGAGACTAGCTACTGTAGAAAAAAAGACAAGCAAGACAAAAGACCCGGACGTACGTTTTATTAAAGGTCATGCAAATCGGATTGACCGGCTCCTTCGTAGCTATATATTACGCTATAGGTTGGTCTCCTCCGATGTTTGTGCACAACTTTGATTGTGTCGCCTACATTCGCGAACCCGCTCCTGCACACTGAAGGGGCTCGCCTCGTCACAGTTAATAACGTATTTCCGAAGCTTAGATTGGAATTCGAATCTCGGAACTCGGCAATATTTGATCACGTCACGCTTGTGTAAGCAAACCAAAAGTCGTGCGCCGGAGCTCAAGAAGAAGAAGAGAAAGAATGAAAAGAATGGTTTCTTGAACGCGCGTAAGTATTCTGTCACAACCATTCTCACTCCCGACAGCCTTCCTGAGATATTGTATAAATTTAAGTGCCGAGTACTTTAGGGGGTTGGGCTGTCTTATTCTGTCGTCGTCGCTTGGCATAACGTAGCATACTTAGTACGCGCTCGCGCCAAGAAGTCTTCTTCCTTTTGTTCTACGAGGCCCTTGATGATGATCACTTACGACTGACAGCTCGAAAGCTATTTCGCTTGGCAAGTAAAACCATGTATAAAATAAAATAAAAGCCCGCAAGCGTGAACTAAAGCTTAAGAGGTGGAAAACTATGCAGAAGAATAGAAAGAACAAGAAATGGGGGGAAAATAGATAAACGCAGATGAATAAATGACTACATATTCAGACACAAAAACTGCCAGGCCTGCGCAGAACGTGCAGGTAAGTCCCAGTGAAAGCTGTGACATGGGCCCTTCAGAGCCTTTTTAAACACTATTTGGGTAACTGCTACAAGCACTCTTGCAGGGTACTCGATACGCTATAAATCATCATAATTTTTGTACAGGCATTCACTATGCCATCCTTCGTCATTCATCGGCGAAGCGTGATACCCCACTACACGTTTGCAAGAAATTTTGTGCATTTTTCTTCATGTTGTGGCTGACGACGATGAAGAATTATGCCCATATAGCGCTCGTGTAATGCTTTGTACCATTACACTGCACGCGCGTTAAACAATAGGCATTGTGTGACGCCTCGCTTGGGCTTAACTTTTTTAAACGTTGTATTACACACATCAATGTGATTTGTTTCCCGTCATGACGCCTGCCTAGAAGCAGTTTGACACGGAGTTTCTAGCAACGGCGTAGCTCAGTGATAGCATACTGGGCTATCACGCAGCGGACCTGGGTTCGGATTCCTTTATATCTTTGCTGCTGCTTCTTTAGTTTTTTTGCTTTGCGCGATTGTTGTCTGTCATGGGCACTGGCGGCGGCAGGACAACTACGGCGCACGTAATCTGTGTTGTGATCTCATAACAGATTTCGCTGTAGAAGCGGGAACATGATAGAAATGAAGGAGGAAAGAAAGAAAAAACTGAAGAGAAACAAGAAAAAGGCTACCCATCCCCGCACTTCTTTCGAGCTTTGCATTGCTATAGTGTGAAGCTTTTTTTAGTAATGTTCTCGCAAGCTAATTAAAAAGTAACGCGTTCTTACTCGTCATGAAAAAATTCCTGGCTCATGTCGATGTATTGGACGGCACTAGCAAGGGCAAAAAAAAAATGTATGCATTAAGTATACTAGTATTAGGACTGGCTGGTTCTCACAATTAATTGCTTCCAAAAAGTCCATTCCTTTCGCAAGAATGGAAAGAAAAACAGCAAAACACTTCGTTGCAGGGGAAGACGAGAGTGGTTTCTCGGACACTACCTTGGGCTGTTCATTACAGAGTGATCATTATTGGCTAAATCTGGAGCTGTGCGTGCCTTATGCACGCTCTCCCGGCTCGTGAACCGATCTTGTCCACGTTCGTTATCCTGGATTTTAATGGCTTCCGCTGACCCTTACAAGTGCACCGCGATCGTCTTTTTCCTCTGCGGCTAGCTTGTTTCCTCGCTGTTTTCTTTTTTTATCGCAGACTGTGTAACTGGTGTGAGTGATCTCCATTAGATTTTTACGACATTCCCATTTATTCTTCTCTTTTCTTTCTTTCCTGGATTTCGTTTTTTTTCGCATGTGCATTCGTTATAGTGCGGCATAGAGTAAAAAAACGAACTCTTCTATCTGCCCGCACCACAGAAACAAAATGTGCTCTGCATACCGGCTCAACTCGCTGAGTTTTGTTCTGCCTCGAATAAAAGCTCTAACCATGGTTCTTATTATTCTGATTTTATTTAATCTTGGCGGCAGTGAGTGGTGCTCCAAAAACAGGCACACTAATTGGATAGACGTATGGATATCACTTTACTACCGCTTCACTGTGTCGTTATAAGGGTGTAGAGACATGAGATAATAGTAGATGATAGAACAGCTGGCCCTGGATTGAGTGCTGCCGATGCTGGCGCATTCATTTATATATATATTGTGGATTTATGTGTGTGTGGGGAGGAGGCATATTTTGCTGATCCTGCACACTACTCAAATTTTAAATGTATCGATTAGGTCGAGGCTCTCAAATATTCTAACATAACGCAATAAAAACAATGAAAATCGAACGAGCTTTGCAAAAATGTTTAGTGTCTACATTGAGCGTGACGGCTGTATTTTAAAGTTCGAACACCTTGAAGCCCTCGAGCTTACCACTTCCGAGTTAGTACGCGATGTTTCTCAGTCACAACGGAACAAACAGTGGTCGTACAATCCTCACACGACATTTTCAGACCTGCATAGTTCGCAGGAGATATCCTTGAAACGCTGACCGCTTCCCCCGCTGCACAGCGCTGGCGTCTGGGCGCCATGGAAAGTTGAACACGGTTTTGAGGCATTACACTGGGGGTTTCGCGGACGCGAAAGGCGGCTAAAATGTGGCCGCCAGCCGACCGTAGATGGATAAATGGTGCGAACCGTGGCGGGTCCCCGCCTGCGTTATATGGCGCGAGACCCGCTCCGGCGCCAACATTGCGCGCGATATCGATGTGTTGCCCCCGCTTTGTGGCGGTGCTTTATGGGCCAGAGCCCCGAAAGCATTCCTCCGCGAGGGTACGGTAAACCTTGACGCTTTCGTTCCTCTTCTGCTTAGGGTAACCAGAAAGAAGCTTGTCTGGTTTGCCTGCGACATCTATCTATCTATCTATCTATCTATCTATCTATCTATCTATCTGTCTGTCTGTCTGTCTGTCTGTCTGTCTGTCTGTCTGTCTGTCTGTCTGTCTGTCTGTCTATCTATCTATCTATCTATCTATCTATCTATCTATCTATCTATCTATCTATCTATCTATCTATCTATCTATCTGTCTGTCTGTCTGTCTGTCTGTCTGTCTGTCTGTCTGTCTGTCTGTCTGTCTGTCTGTCTGTCTGTCTGTCTGTCTGTCTGTCTGTCTGTCTGTCTGTCTGTCTGTGTCTGTCTGTCTGTCTGTCTGTCTGTCTGTCTGTCTGTCTGTCTGTCTGTCTGTCTGTCTGTCTGTCTGTCTGTCTGTCTGTCTAGCCGCCTTCGACTTTTGATTGATATGTAGGGTTTAACGTCCCAAAGCCATCATATGATTATGACAGACGCCGTAGTGGAGGGCTCCGGAAATTTCGACCACCTGGGTTTTTTTAACGTGCACCCAAACCTGAGCACACAAGCCTACAACATTTCCGCCTCCATTGGAAATGCAGCCCCCGCAGCCGAGATTCGAACCCGTGACCTGCGGGTCAGCAGCCGAGTACCTGAGCCACTAGACCACCACGGCGGGGCGCCTACGACTTTTAGCTCTCCTTCGTGTCGATACCAAATTCGGTGTGGAATAACATGACTGTATGATGAGATAACTGACTATGTAAGATAATTGACTAGTCATAGCATGAAAATCATGACTATGTCATGAACGTAATGATTTATATTGCATGGTCTTGCTGCTGTTGCACTAGTGTCGTTCACATGACATATTGCAAAACTGGTATGGTATGACATGAATGCATGCCAAACTTAAGTGACAACCCCTAACGTGGAAATTATGACATGCATGTCATGTGTGTCATGACTACACGCCACGCTCATGGCGCGCTCGCGGTCGTTTCGCTAGCTTCACGTATACCAAGTTTGGTATTACGTGACGTGAATAGGCGACGATAGTAAATGACACGTCCAAACATGATAATCATGATATGCGTATCATGTAAAATATGACATGCTACGCTAATAGAGCGCTCGTGGCTGTTTCGCGAGATCCACATATGCCAAATTTGATATCACGTGACGTGAATAGACGATAAAGGTAAATCCAAACATGATAATTTTGATATGCGTGTAATGTAAAACATGACTACATGATACGCTCATAGCGTGCTCGCGCCGTTTCGCTAGCTCCACATATATACCAAATTTGGTATTACGTGACGTGGATGGATGACCAAGGTGAATTACACGTCCAAACATGATAATCATAATATGCGTGTCATTTACGACATAATTTACGTCCGCCTCGTAACGTTGTGCTGATTTTTAAGTGACGTATCAACCTTCCTCATTTGTGCTTTGAATATCGTCGATTCCCACTATACGTGAGATCTGCCTTTTTTTATCCTTGTGCTGTGTCCGTGAATTCATGCTCAAGTTATCCGAGACCATTGTCGAAATTCAGGTCTTGTGGCTATGTTATCCAACGCAATTGTATCGTTCTGATTTCGTGCCAGAATAGATTGGAGTCGTCCTTTTCCAATTCCTCGGCACGTGAAAAGTTCGTTTACGGTTCGCCCACGGCTGACTTGCGGAGATAACGCTGCCTCAGCCTGTTTTCGGGGAGCCTCCTTTCTCTCTGTGTCGCTCTTTGCAGCCTATCTGGCTTCGGCGTCAAGCGTACTTGCTTCGCTCGCTTTTCCCCTAGTACGGTGCAGTGCGGCCTCTATTGGCTTCTCTAGCTAAGAGAAAGCCCGCTAGCAAATATGGACATCGACGTAAAGGGCCCTAAATCGATTGCTCATGGTGAGCGAAGATTTAGCGAAGCGGAAGTTTTCTCGTACGAGTGCAGCCTCCCGGCCAATCTGCCCTATGCCTGATTTAAGCCGTGATTGAGGGTTGAAGCTGCAACCACAGCCGTGTGATTTTATGCTGACCGTAACAAAGATAAGTTGTCAAAATGGTTGATTGGGCGAGTTGGTGATTCATGATCGTTTGAAATACGAGCGCGATACGTAGACTGGGACAGGAAAGACAGGGACAAGCGCTTTGTATCAGTGATTGAAAGTTTAATTGGAAAGCTGTGAAATCTATAATGAGGGATGAATTGTTTAGCACCTATGATAAAACCCCACCGCATCCAAACATAACAGAGCGGATAAAATGAATATGTATGTATATCAGCCCCACCAGGCCACCGCCACTTTACCTTACAGCGATTCCTTATCGCCTATGGTCTCTGCCACTGTCTGGAAAGGTGGCAGAGGCCATAGGCGTTAAGCAATCGCTGTAAGGTAAAGTGGGGGGCGGTATGGTGGGGCTGATATATACATACACATATAGGATTCGTTATCTTTGAAAGCGGTGGGGTCTTATCGTATGTGCTTACTAAATGGTTTATCCGTCGGTATATGTTTCACAACTTTCCTATTAAGCTTTCAGTTAGTAGCAAGCGCTTGCGCGTGTATTTCCTGTCTCTGTCTACGTAGTGCGCTCGTATTTAAATCCATCGTAATAAAGAAATAGAGGTAGATCGCATCGGAGGCGCCGTCGGGCATAGCGTGCAACAGATGAACCAGAACGTGTAACGTGCTCTGGTTATGAACACGATCTCCTCCGGATTACCTTATTATTTCAATCCGTCTTCGTGTCTATGTATAACTAGATCTTATATTCCGGACATGTTCTTGACAAGAGTATTGTCAACCATTGGTTGTTTTGAAGTCGGACTTAAGTACATCAACTTATTTGTTTTTCTCGTGGGTTGCATCTTCAATACTCTCAAGCGTCCTTCAATAAAATTTGGAGGATGCTTGAGTTTTGCCTTCACGAGTGCATCGAGACAGCGTCATCGGGCCCCGTGCGCATCGTCTACTGAGCATGCTTCGCTTCTCGGTGCATGCTTCAACCGTGCCGTAAGGAAACAAACTAATGTGCGCGTAACATGGAATCTGAAAAAGACAGGGTGTGCAAACACGGACACTAAAGGGAAGTCAGGACATTGCAACTGAACACCAATCAGGACTTGTGTCCGCCTTTGCATGCCTCGCCTCTTTAGAATGAATACGTACTGACCACCGCAGGTCTCTGTTACTCTACGCGCAACATTGGTCGTTTAAAAGTAGAATTGAATGCTTGTCGCCAAACACGGCTATTAAGTGCCCACTGCACCATAAGAGGTAGATCATAAGCAGCGCTTAGAGATAGGTAATAGTGCACTTCAAGTTGTAAAAGACTATGTCTACTTAGGGCAGGTAATAACCGCGAAGCCGAACCACGAGATTGAAGTAACTAGAAGAATAAGAATGGGGTGGAGCACATTTGGCAAGCACTCTCAAATTATGACAGGTAGATTGCCACTATCCCTCAAGAGAAATGTATATAACAGCTGTATCTTGCCGGTACTTAGCTACGGAGCAAAAAACCTGGAGACTTACAAAGAGGGTTCAGCTTAAATTGAGGACGCACAGCGAGCAATGGAAAGAAAAATGGTAGGTGTAACCTTAAGAGACAAGAAGAGAGCAGAGTGGATTAGGGAACAAACGGGGGTTAAGGATATCATAGCTGAAATCAAGAAGAAATGGACATGGGCCGGGCATGTAGCGCGTAGAAAGGATAACCGCTGGTCGTTAAGGGTAACTAACTGGGTTCCCAGAGATGGCAAGCGGGTCAGGGGGATACAGAAGGTTAGGTAGGCAGATGAGATTAAGTTTACGGGTATAAATTGGCAGCAGCAAGCACAATGTCTTCACTGTAACGTAGTGATGTTACTCGTGAAATATAGATGTGCAGAAGTGTATGTGCCCTGTTACTGGAATGGTATGAAGCCTTTGTGTTCTGTACATGCTGTAAATAAACTTTTTGTAAACCAGGACCGGGTTAACAGGCGGAACATGGGAGTGGCCTATGTCCTCCAGACTTAGTCAGATTGATGATGGTGATGATGACGATGATGACGATGATGCGCCATAAGATTCTCTTTGCGAATCAGCGTATATAGGGCCCACTATGCGTCTGTATCTACGCCCGAACCCATGCAACTGTTCACTTTGGTATGAGTCTGCAGATGATTAATTACGTCATAGCTGGTTGCAGTGGGTGGACCTTTAAAACAGCCACTCGTTGCTCAATTCTCATCTTTTGACGCCTTTTACGCTGCCTCTGCCGTCCAATGTGCGATGCGATACATAGACTCCTGTCGCTATACACATGTCTTTGATATTGTGTTTTTTTTTTTTCAAAAGCACCTTCTACAAATATTGCATCTCTGCATTTTCAAAGCCACTTCGGGTTTGCCATGCCTTTGAAGTTAGCAAGTGTGATCTGTGCGACAATCCCTTTGAGAATCTGCGTGCTATTTTCTTGAAGTGCTGAAAAAGCAGGAGGACGTAGCGGAGTGGATTTCACGGGTTGATCCATATATAGTTACACGCACGCCAAAGTATATATCAATAGTCAGCTCAGAGTTTACGGTTCTTCATTGCACTTTTTTTTTATTTTGTCGAATATGTGAACAGTCTTTATATGCGAGGCAGTAAAGAAAAGAATATACTGTTGCTCGGTGTTAGAACATCTGATTGTCAAGCAAATAATCTGGGTTTGATTCTCATTTGTATCCATGCTTATTTCCAACTTTTTCGATTTTTTCGGTCATGGACAAGATCGTGATTTCTCGCTCACAACCAATAACGCCCACGCCGACACCGGTACCGATGCCTGAATTTCTGCGAAACGAGCTCTTTAACGCTGATTGATTGATTGATATGTGGGGTTTAACGTCCCAAAACCACCATATGATAATGAGAGACGCCGTAGTGGAGGGCTCCGGAAATTTCGACCGCATGGGGTTCTTGAAGCTCTTCAACGCTATCGCGTTAAAAGTTAGCTTCGTGTTGCTTGGTACATCATCTCTCCAGCGCGAGCCAGGATGCAGCGCAATAGAAGTGGCTTCTCGTGCATACTTTATGGTCCCTCCTGGTTTACGCTGAAGTTTCCGCGCGCGTCTTATCGCTTCATTTTGCCGCTTGGCATGTCTCGACCTGCCGTTGTAGCTTTGCAAGGGGGTTTCGCGTTGCCAAGCTTGAGGCTGCCCCGCCGCGGTGGTCTATTGACTAAGGTACTAGGCTGCGGATCCGCAGGTCGCGGGATCGAATCCCGGCTGCGGCGGCTGCATTTTCAATGGAGGCGGAAATGTTGTAGGCCCGTGTGCTCAGATTTGGGTGCATGTTAATGAACCCCAGGTAGTCGAAATTTCTGGAGACTTCCACTACAGCGTCTTAATCATATGGTGCTTTTGGGCCGTTAAACCCCACATATCAATCAAAGCTTGAGGCTGCGGGTTGAATCTACTTTTATTTCTTTGTTTATCAGAGAAATGCATCAATCTATAAATACACAAAATGCATGTGGGCCCTTGTAGCATCCAGTTAGATGCTTGCAACCAATATTCTTGATGATTGATGCTTAATACCTGAACCACGGAGGCCGCAACTATATAAGGGCGAAATCAATGAAAACCCACGTGCTTAGATACAGATGCACGTTAAAGAATCCTGGATGGTCGAAATATCAGAAACTCTCCACTACACCCCCTTCCCCTTACTTTCGATTTGTAGCCTCTCGTAATCATATTGTGGTGTTGAGACTTAAGACTTCTAACAATTCGCTAAAACTGCGGTTTGGGGGAGTTACTAAATGTTCTGTCTTTTTTTTGCGCTGGTAAGTTTATATTACCAATTATCGTAACATTATCTCGCCAGCTCCGTCAGCTTCAATTTACCATTTCCCGCTGTTATTTTTATTATTTCTTTGAAATCTTTTTTTGTTTATGACGCCGCTCGGATTCCTCCAGATTTCAGCCGCCATGAGGTCTAGCGGTTATGGGGCTCGGCCGTTGACTCGAAGGTCGCGGGATCGAATGCCGGCCGTGGCGGTTGCGTTATTGATGGAGGTGAAAATTCTCGAGGCCCGTGTACTTGGATTTAGGTGAGTTGTAAAAAGGAGTGCCAAGTGGGCTACATTTCCGGAGGCCTCGGTTGTACGGCGTCCTTCTTAATCATATCGTGTGTTTCAGACGTTAAGCCCCCAAAATTATGACTGTTATTATTGCTGCGCACTTCGCTGCACCGCGCAACCAATCGAATGAACGTGCATAAGCGCGCGTGAACACAAATAGCTGCTATCCTTCGGCCACGTCATTACCGGGCCGTCTGATAGCAGGCGATTGCTTGTGCTGCACGATTTTTTTTTATTTGCCGTGATAGCGTGTATAGGCGCGAAGGCTTTCGGTCAGCGGCCGTTGTGTAGCGGAATGAAAAGACCGCGCGCACGGTTGGATGCAGTGCGCAGGCCGTTTGGAGAAGCGATCGATTAACTCAGCTGCGATCGGCTCCCGTGCCGCCGCCGCCCGGTCGATTACGTGTATCGAGCGTTTTGTTCCTTTTTTTTTTGTGCGAGCTTACCGCTCTCATTTTTTTGTTTGTTTGTTTGCTGCTACCTGCCGCGCAATGCGCCAGCGCTTGCAACCACGTGCGGTCTTCCACGCCGCCACTAGAAAGCGCCGCGACACGGGCTTCATTCATCGTGCCTCACTTAACGTCTGCGACTAATCTGACGCTGTAGAACCGCCGCGACCCGCGCTTTCCTCGCAGGTACTTCGCTTGTTTTTCTCACTCCTAACTGCGTTACGCCTTCGCACCTTCATTTTTCACGCCTTATTGTATATATGCTCGTTGCACCAGAACTCGGTGCGAAATTTGAGGCGCACGTGTCGCTTTTTTTTTGTCGCTTATCTCTTTATCTGTGCCGAAAAATTATAACGCGAATGCGTCCGTAAAACTTTCTGCTGTGTGAGTCAGTTCATACTTGCAGGGGAAAATGGTTGCGCACATGCTAGACAAGGAAGTCCGCCACGGTGGATCAGTGATTACGGTGCTGGGCTGTTTACCAGCAGGTCCCGAGTTCGATTCCTGCTGCGGCGGTCGCATTTTGGTGGAGGCGAATGAGTAGAGGCCCGTGCGAAGTCAGTGCACGTTAAACAACACCAGATGATCGAAATTACCGGAGCCCTTCACTACGGCGTCTCTCGTATAATAATATTGTCACGGGGTCATGACGTCTACGAAAGCAGATAAGACTTGTCCAGAATGAAACTGTTTATTTGGCCAAAACTTGTGGCCCGTAAATGGAAAGTCAGGTTACAGCGATACACACCGCCGCTAATAGTGGCGAACAGGGCGTCGGCCGTCGGTTGACTCATAAGCGGCGAAGTGCGTCGGTATTTATTCATGTGTCCTCAAATATTCCAGCCTTATCACTGATCGTCGTGCAGGCTCTGAAATATTCTCGAGTGTCCGCGTCTTGCGAGCAATTTTAACAAAAAGGTCTACAATAATCGCGAACCTTCTCGAACAACGAGGCGCAGTTTGCGCTGTGCATTCCTGACAGGATTTGTGGGTAAAAACCGAATGAAATAAAGAAATAAGAAACGTTCTTGGCAATATCGTTCTTAAGACGTAAAACACCAGATAATATTATTAAACTACGCAAGAAAGGAGAAGACATAAGCGTGCGAAATTTCGTGCTCGTTCGTGTTTTCTGCAGTGTTTGTGGCACCATTTCCTTCCACGTTTGTGGAACGGTTCGTGACACCAACAGTCTGTTCACAGGACGTCATGAGGAGATAGGCTCTCGATTGGTCCATGTAGAAGGGATACTAGCTTATCATTATCACGTGTCCCACTTAGCAATGCAGACGCACGTCCGTTCTGTCTTGTCTCGCTTGCGTGGTCAACTGGTCTCACTTTGTTTTGTACGTTTCCGTCTACGCAAGCAAGTTCACAGCGTGTAATAGAAAATTGCGAAATTTTGGAAGTCTCGACGTTTATTACTACCATTATTCACTTGTTTTATGAAGAAATAGGTGGCAAGGAGGAAACACTGCCTATATAGGAAGGGTTAAAGGAGAGAAATAAGCCACTTTCTCGTCTTTGAATTCAGTGCTGCCAGTCATGTCTCCGTCTGTTGTCTGTTATGTTCTTTTGTCTCTTTTAAAACTGATCTTCAAAGCTCTGAGGTCACTACCGACTTCATCACTGCCACGAGTCTGCATGTCGTGCAGTGAAGCATACTCTGTATTTTATTATTGTTGTCACATTGCGCTATTTTTGTAAGTAGAGTAAAATGTAGGGTTAAAAAAAATTGTAGGGTAAAGTAGCGATCGAGACGCAGGGTGTCTCAGAAAATTGTTTGGCATGACTGTTTTGTACTTTTATTAGTTTAGTGACTTTGGGATTTTTTTGGCACATTAATCGAATATTCGCGCAATTCACGTTCCTTTTGCAGTCTCTCTTATACATCCAATTTTATCGGCTATCCGCGACTTATGCCGCGCCATGAATGTGTCACTGCAGGAAGGGGCTTGCACTTGGCGACTGCACAGGAGCTGATAGATAACGGGGCGCACGGTTGAGTTCCGAGGCGATGATGCATATGTAAGGCCGACGCTACGAAAGCGTATTTACATCCAGCCTTGTGGAGCCACCGTAATCAATTCGCGTCGCCGGGCCTCCTTGCGGGCGTGCTCATTGCATATATGGATGTCTGGCGCGGCTCGTGTTGTGTGAAGCTGAGAAGCGTTGCCTCGCGCACGACGTATCCGCGCTCAGAAAATTCACGTCAACCCCACCGCGTTGCTGTTATGGTGTTGTGGTGCTCGACTACTAACCCGAAGGTCGCGGGATCGAATCCCGGTTGCGGTGGCTGCATTTTCAATGGAGGCAAGAATGTTCGAGGCACGCGTACTCTGATTTAGGCGCACGTTGAAGAACCCCAGGTTTTCAGAATTTGCGGAGTCCTCCACCACGGCGTCTCTCATAAGCATATGGAGGTTTCGGGGCGTTGAACCCCAGATATTATTCAAATCCGCGTCGTGTTCGCGCTTCTGCGCTGCGTTTATTTCCGTCTTATACCGGTCAGCCATGATGACATCAGATGTCTACTTTAGAGAAATAGTGTTTGTTACCGCTCTCTATAATCGCTAAAAGAGACATCGCTAGATTTAGCATGCAGTGACTACCGAAGCTCTCGTCAGTGATAAATGATTTTGGTTAATAATTTTTTATACATTAGGATTTTTATGGTATGAAATCTATCTCACTGCCACGGTTTCTGGTGGTTATGGTGCTCCAATGCTGAGCCGAAGGTCGAGGGCTCGATTCCCACTCGAAGCGGCCGCATTTTTGATGGAGCCGAAAATGCTCGAAACCCGTGTACCTGGCGATTTTGAGGCTCGTTAGAGAACCCCAGGTAAACAAAATTTTCATAGCCCTCCATTAGGTCCTTGCTCGTAATCACATCGTGGTTTTAGAATGCTAAACCCCTACACTGATTATATATACTCTATAATATAAAATATCGTTCCGGAGTGCGTTTCTTCCGCATATATATCTTATCATTGCCTTTGCTTGTCTTGCCTGTTTTATGTGTTTGTCTATCTTTTTACATCCAATTTTTATTGTTAAATGAAACATGCTATGCCTTGTACCATTTTAGTGCTTCCTTTTTACTATCCCCCCCCCCATATATTTCAGACATTCAAATCCGCGAGGCATTAGTATAATGAACAAAGTAAATACTTAGAGTGAGAGAGGGGGAAACGCAGGTAGGATAAGCAGACAGAAGCCGGTTGTTTAGCCTGTATTATATGGAAAACTTCTTGTAATGGGAGGAGGAAAGAAGTTCCTACTCCGTGCTAAACACGTGCACACGAAGAATCGTTCAGTATCACGTCCTTGGGCATCAGAAATATTTTGCTTTGGGCAATATGAGGCGATGGCACGTGCTTTCTTGTGGAACCCGCTTCCGACGCCCATGCTCAAGCCCATCATTCATTCCACATACTACTATAGTATAGTTTAGCAGTACTGTACTATAACAAACTGAACGTTTACCCCGAGTGTTAAAATCTTCGCTCTATCGACACCTCCTCGGAAGTGATTATATCTTTATAATCACTTGGCTAACCTGACTCCACGGTACGTGTTCGCCTGAATAAGAAAGAGGAGACCGCGCAAAAAGCAGCCAGCTGCTCTTCGTCCTTCGATAAACGCCCCTGGACGTCCCCAAGGTGTCCACTCGAAGCCCAGCCGTTAAGGAAACGTCTGCGCGTAGAGACCGTGCGGTTCTGTTTGCTCTGCTAATGAGAACCTAAGGCATGCCGCTGGGATGCGCCTAAGAATCGTTGCAACAAACAATCAAGAAAACGAGGTGCGAGGTCCGGCCGTTGAATGCGGCGAGGGATGCCGGCTTCTACGGGCAATGGTCGACCTGTTATGGAGACCTGCCGCCTTTCATCTGGGCTCAAAACAAAAGAAAACAAAAAAAATTGTCTCGTCCGCTTTTCCCGATTCCATTTCATTCTTGCTGTCATTTCGTCTTTTGTTCGCATTCAGATCCGCTGTGTAAATGAAACAGAAGGCGACGCAAAGGAAAAGAAAAGTGCGGTTAGCAAACAAACAAACAAAAAACTGTCGTCACGTTTTGCCTTTGCAGGCAACGGCCCAAGGGCAGCTTCGATTTGTCTCGAGGAACAATTCAATTACCGTGGACGCTTCAGCCGCGGCCTCTTCTGCCCCCCCCCCCCCCCTTTGGGTGGGGGAGGGGGCATCTTAAGTCTTCTCCCACTTTCTTCTCCGTCTCAAACGTTTTCCCGTACAAGGAGAACGACATCTCTTTCTTTCCTCGCTGCGGGTTTAGGTTACACGCGTCACGAGAAAGCACACTATCGTTCACCCTTCTTCTTTCTTTTCCCTTTATTTATCTTCTTTGAGCTACCAAAACTTAGACTTGTTTTTGTCTTTTGTGTGTTTTTTTTCTACGTTGCTTCGCCCTTATGGCAAAGCAAATGTTGTACTGCCTCACACTCTCGCGTGTTTTTTTTTTTTTGTTTCATCCAGACTGTTCGTTCTTGTTTCGTCTTGTCCGCGACACTCAAAACCATTGTTCTATCTAACGTCAGCGCCATTACGCAATTTGCTCGCCATGTTAGTGCAAGTGCCTCGCATTGTGTCACACCTTTACACTCTCGCAAAGCTGACGGGAAATGTACTAGCAGCAGTAAAATATTGCGGGACGTGTAATGTTCGACAAAGCTAAACTCCCGCTTTGTCTGGGAATGTAATTTGGAAAATAAATTTTTCATTCTGCACATGAAATTCCGACCTATATAGTCACCAGCTTGGTTAAAAGCATTAAGCGCTGATATAGCAAAATTTGGCATTTGTCGTGGATCCAACGTCCCGCAAACTTCTCCTGTTTATATAGTACTCGCATTTAGACAAATGTATCGCGACGCGTGCTGCTATCTTTCACGGTGGCACTGTGTCCTGAATATCATTTCTTGTAGGGGACGAAGCCGCTTGTTGTCGTCACAAGCGTTTTGGGGGGCGAAGTGACTTTTTGGCGTGTCATATCGTCGTCGTGGTCCATCACAAACGGTATGCGCCACAAAAATTCTTGTAAATTCAACTATATTGTCGCGGCGGTCTAGTGGCTAAAATACTCGGCTGCTGACCCGCAGGTCGCGGTATCGAATCCCTGCTCCGGCGGCTGCATTTTCAATGGAGGCGAAAATGCTGTAGGCCCGTGTGCTTAAACCCCAGGTGGTCGAAATTGAAGCCCTTCACTACGGCGTCTCTTTTAATCATATGGTGTTTTTGAGACGTTAAACCCTACATATCAATCAATCAATCAATCAATCAAATTCATCTACTCCCCACTGGTACATACTCTGCACATTATGAGTTAAAAGTTTGTCGTTACAGCCTAAAACATGATGTTTGATTTGCAAACGAGTTCTGAGGAAGTCTGTTATATGGCGCGACGGGTGATAATTTATTTTCTCGTTCTTAACCTTCCCGCCACTTGCGAGCCTCCGCAGATCTCATTTGCTTCACTGATGTCCGTATGCTTCGATATGTCGATGAATTCGCCCTCGCACTGCCGATTGGTGGTTTCATGGCTAGCTAAATTGTTAGAGCGACTACCCCAGAAAGACGTTGGCCCTAGGTTCGATCTCCGGACCTTGAAGAATTTTTCAGCAATTAAGAGACATATTTTTGAGAAACGTATGGATGTATGGAAAAATTTCAGTGCACGTAGCTTTTAACTGTTCAGTTTTCCCCACACTAACACGTTCCTTACAAAAATTTGCACTTCGTATCGCAGTGTAAATCATTTTAAGCATACTGTTTGCTGTGCGTTTTGTACTCTTGATTTCTTTTTCGTGGGCGCGTGCCATTCGAAGGCGATCTCTTTTCTATTTTGCGAAAGCTTGTCTATTGCCTTCGCAAAAGCTTTCGTGATTTTTCGTTCGTACGTACCTTATTCCGCCTGCTTGAGATGTTTTTCTTTGTTCCTGAAAGTGATTGCTTCGCGGGGGACGTTGTCGTTCAAGCCTCGCCATGTGGCTCGCTTTGTCCCACCTTGAAATGACGACGTCATTGTCCTGGCTTGAAATTAATGAAAGGTATACCTGCTGCTATTCGGATAACTAATTTTATTTTCTCGCTTTTTCTTCCGTCTTCTTGCCTCGGGCGTGAACACATCTTTCATTTCGTTGCTTCACTTCTCCCGTGCGTGGTCTCGGCTGAGAAATTTGTGTTTGTTTTAGGGATTTGCGAACTACGAACAAGCTCGTCTGACAAATGATGTATTGGGACAGCTCACTTTATTGCGCCTACAAAACGGTTTTTTTTTTAGCGTCTTATATTAGAAAGATTGAATGCGCGCGAAACAAATATAAAGCGTTCACTACAGTTTAGAAGAGAATCTAATACTTTCCGGTGCCTTGTTAATTGATATTTATTATCGTACGATCTTGGCGCTTAAAGCCTGCAACTTCTACAGGGTCTTTTTGTCTTCAATCAGTTGTCATTAGACTGGTAACCTTTACGGTTAGAGCATTCAATCGAAATCAATTATCAAAATTGTAATCTGGATCAACCATCGAGCTGACATCACAACCTTCGCACATGCGGGTGTAGTTACCCATTCCAAATCGCTCCTGCCAGCTCCACTAAATGTAACGGGGGATGAGCCCCGTCAAAATTCCGAACACCAGAAACAATTTTCCGTCTAATGGCTTTGCTGGAAGGGTTGCATCCCGCATAGAACAATCGTGGAGCCCATAATAGGTGACATTCAGACAAACAAGGTTCATACCGGTAGTACCGTACATGTTTGCCGTGCAGAGCTTCATCATCTTTGCGTTTGCGGAGGCGTGCACGTGGGACGCTGGCGCTACGGACCGACTCGACTGTATTCGAAAGACTGTTTGACGTTGGCGCTTTCTTCATCTCCGATTTGCGGTATTTCTACCCCGCCACGGTGGCTAAGGTACTCGGCTGCTTATCCGCAGGTCGCGGGATCAAATCCCGGCTGTGGCGGCTGCATTTTCGATGGAGTTGGAAATGTTGTAGGCCCGTGTGCTCGGATTTGGGTGCACGTTAAAGAACTCCAGGTGGTCGGAATTTCCGGAGCCCTCCACTACGGCGTCTCTCATAATCATATGGTGGTTTTGGGACGTTAGACCCCACAAATCAATCAATCATTCAATCAATTGATTTGCGGTATTTCTGCCTGCAGTTCGCTGTGCATGTCCACAAGTCTGTGAGATTCGTCGTCTTTCACCCAGGCGGTGTTCCACGAGCTTCGGACTGGAGTGCGCACTGTCACTGAGAATTCCAGCGGCGATATCTCACTTCATCGTTTACAGCACTCCTAGAAGTACCTCTCTTTTATGTTGCCCTTGGAGTGTGTCCTTTTCTTTAGGCCCCTTCAGTTCCTTCTTTTTTTCTGGAGCCGTAGTTTCATAGCTTCCCTCTCAAACCTGTCTCTAAACCTGCTTTTTCATGGTATTTTTATCAGTTAAGCACGAACTATGGGCATAGGTGCAACGTACTGGGAATAAAAAAAAACAACAAGCAAGCTATCTATTTTTTTCGTGAGCAGGAAATAGTAAAAGCGCATTTCTTTCACTTCTAGTTCAAGTCATCCTTGAACAGCCTTAGGCGTTTAAGCTTTTAACGTCTTATCTCCGTTGAGCCTGCTGCCCTCTAAGAGCTTTATCTCCGAGCCCGAACTTTCTTCTTTTGTATAATAACACGCGCTCCTCTATTTCGAGTAGATTCCTTATCTCGGTTTCATTCTTCACTAAACTACTGCTCTGAGAACATGCGGCTGTTTTGTTTTTTTTGTTTTTTTTTTTCATTTTATTCCAGCAAGTCAAGTATTTTTCTTTATTTTTTTCCGGGTCAAACATCATTGTTTCATTTTTATTCCTTTTTCGAGAGTCAAATGTCAACGCTTTTGTCGTGATGCTTCACGGCTGTAAAGCTAAGGTTTCTACCGTGCGGAAAAAAAAAGAAAGAAAAAACTCTTTACCTTGTTCAACCTCCTGTCCTGTATGTCTATGCGCATGTACATGTGCGCGTTTTTTTATATTGCTGCATTTTTTCTACAGGGATGTATACAGACCAGCGGGCCTATATAAGCCCATTCTTGTATGCCGTTTCCTGCCTTATTCCGCGGAGACGTTGTGCCAAGAATCTCACTTCCGCTATTCATTGTAGCTTTATCATTCCGTCCTCTTTTTTTTTTAAATCCTTTTCCATCAATGCTTACTTTGCCAACGTACTCTTTGTTGAAAGTCTCCGCTTAACGAAGAACTATGATAAGAAAGAAAAAACGGAAACAAAGCATCAGTTGGGTGGGCTGTAGAGCAACGGCGCATCACTTCGTTTCTTGTATTTTCCTTGTTCTCTTGCTTTTTTTCATTTCTTTCGTTTATTCGCACGTCTTTTTGCCGTTTTTCTGACGTCCCGTATCGCCCGCTCTCATTTTTTTATCATCTTTTGCAAAGTCTTTCTTGCATTGTGTTTTATTTAACACGACATATTTATGCGGGGTCCACCACGACTCCGCTGACGTACTTCCGTCACGGAAGTGACGTTAATAAATAGATACCGAAAAATTGAAGAGAAAAAAAAGCAGAGAGCAAGTAGTTGTCGCGTGGAATCGAACCAAGCAACGTTTCGATTCTCATCGCGCGGCTCTAACCACAACGCCACGTAGCGTGCGTTCTCGGGAATGCTAACGGAAAGCCATTTGTATACACCATACACCGTTTGTCAATCCTCAGAGTTTCAAAACTTTAGCGCGTTTTCGTTACCAGTGGCGAAATGACGCGACGTACTCGCGTTGGGCGCGCTTCAAGGGCGTCACACTTGGCCTCAAAGAGAGATAAAGTAGCGAAACTCTCCGGAAACTGGCCCGTTTTGCCGTCCAAGCGGCCCGAAAACTGCGCCGCGTGGCCGGCGCGCAAAAATCGGTTCGAGACTGATTTTGCCGCCACGCGAAAGCGGATCTGGTTTCCGCTTCACGGCTTTGGCTGCGCTAGTCAAATCACGTGATCTAACCAGCTGGCCGTAGATTCAACAAGGAGGCAAATATATGTATATTCTAGGGACTGTAGCAAAGGCGCCGGAGGTGGCTGGTATCGGCGCAAATCGCTAACTACAGATGCAGTACGGCGAAACTTGACGGCCTCAATTAGGACGCGTTCATCAAGAGCCTGGTTTGGATTACGATCTCCGAGAACCCTGGAATTAGATGGTGTAGCAGTAGCGAGTCATCCATCATGCCCCAACGTATTTCGCCTTCGTGTACAGCCAGCTGAATCTACCGCCGCCGCTGCGTTCGCTTATGTTGGTTTCTGCTGGATTATCTCCCACAACAACGTTTGAAAAGGTGCGAGCTGTTTTCTTTCAGTACTTTGCGTGAATAACTAGAATTCGGTATGAAACTTAGTGCTCAGAAAGCAGGCAAAATTGAGTTAATTCTCAAGGTGGCGATGGCAGCCGCGGTGGGATGGGGCAGAACAAAGGTTCACATCTTAGACGCGCGTGGTCTTGGTTTTCCGGCTGCTCTGACGTTTTCGTTTTCACTTCACTTCTCAAGTGTGAGGGTACCCTAAAGGTCGTCGCCTCCATGGAGCGTAATCTCTCCTGCACACGCTTATCAGACTCGTCATGTGGGAGAGGACGCAGGTCACTTTACTCGCTTCCGTGGCTGCGTTTAGGAAAGGAGTTCATTGCTGACACACGAGACAGAAGAAATTGTGACAGTTGGTCACGCTTGTCGTCTTCCTGTTTGAGCAGCGTGCTCGAAGTGGCGAGCTGTTACAGTCTTAGCCTGTGATCGTCCTGTGTAGGCTTATTTTGTGCGTGGTTTCTGCTTGAGATGTGCGCTGGAATTAAGTTTCCAGTATCTTGCCGTTCTTAGCGTGACTTTGAAATTTGTTTCTTTTGCTGAAACAATGCACAATAAACGCTGAGCTACCTTATAAAGACACGTTTAACTTTCGTGTTATAACGATTTCTACATAGGGAGATCAGCCACATTTCGTATTAGATGCGAAGCAGCTTTTTGACTAGCATGTGTCACGCTGTCCGTGTCTCCGTGCCAACGCGTCGTAGCCTGCTCCTCTCGCCGCGGGTGTTGGGGCGGTGCCAAGTTGGTGACGACTTCCCTTGCAGTGTGTGGTGACGTCACTCTCTCCCTCGCCTGCCGCTTGCTCGCCGCATGTCACTTATCTCTCGCTTCACCCTCTCTCCCGCTCGCAACGTTCGAGCGTGCATCGAGTAAACACTTTTTTTGGCTCATTTGTGTGCAATGGAGAGGACGTCAGAAAGTGAAACTCCTTCGCCCACCGAAGCATGCGCTGAAGCTATTTGGCCTAACCTGGCCGTCACCGGCGTTGTGAGGGTTAGCAGAGACGATCGCGTTCGAGAATGGTGGCATGACGTCGCGCCTGCAAACATGACGAGGCGCGAGACAGAAAAGCCGAACGCAAGCTTTGGCAGTGGAATGCCAACGACACCGACAAGGTGCGAGTCCAGCACGCCGATGGCGTTCGTGAATTTAGATGGCACGCGGGTAAAACTGACGAGACGCGAGTCAAGGAAGCCGAGCGGAAGCGCCGACAGCGAAAGGTCAACGCCGGCGAATCGTCGACGTCGTCTGCAACGTCTCGAAGGCGTTGCACGCCCTCTGCCGAAGCGCCCTCCCGCAAGCGCCGGGCTCCGCAAGCCGATCCGGAAGTGACCCGGACGAATGATCCAGAACCTGTCGAAGACGCTCGTTCTCCGAGTGCGGTACCGTGCGCGTTGGCGACGTCGCGATCCTCGCGCTGTACCTCGCTCCCAACCTGCCAAAGGAACAGGTTCAGTGCTGTCTGCAGGAGACGCTGACTTGTTACGGCGAGGCGTGTCGACGCGCGAGACTTCAACGTTGACGTCGGAGGAGAATCGCTCGTCAATTACATGCGTGACTTGCACTCGCTGAAGTACGTGTCGGTGGAACGGAAACTACCCATCACGATAAGGAGAACCTGCATTCATCTCGTCTTTGCCCAAACTACGACATCGAATGTCTGCAGGAACCTCTCAGCATGCACTTCAATGATCATAAGGCCGTTGTAGTCAAGATCAAACGTGCGCCAGCTACGGTCCAGCGCCCGTGCCCACTCTGAATAAATGTTAAGACCTACGCCAACCATCGCTTCACACGAATCTTTCAGCGCTCCCCGCATCACTCGCGTTAACGCCCTTCAAGCCGAGACGGCACCCGTGCGCGACGCTTCTGCTTCGAATCCCATCAGGGTTACCTTGGTGAAGATGTCGTTAA
The DNA here is from genome assembly GCA_013436015.1 of Rhipicephalus annulatus. NCBI lineage: Eukaryota > Metazoa > Arthropoda > Arachnida > Ixodida > Ixodidae > Rhipicephalus > Rhipicephalus annulatus. The sequence continues at coordinate 494,996 of WOVY01009672.1, forward strand.
ACTTTGTTTTTTATTTTTGTTTGTACGTGTATGTGTCATAGTTGCTGGTGATGCATTTCGCTTTCTTATTCTGCATCTTTCGTCTAGCGTTCCCGGCACACGAGAAGAGGCGGTTATTCCTGCTGTGCTACCTGTGATACCCGAAAGTGACGTCTCTGCATTTCCTACGTGTGCTATTAAAGTGGGCACCTTCTCTGCCTTCTGGCGGAGAAAGTGCGGTAGCGGCCACTCTGCTTGATACTTCCTAGCGGGTATTTCTGTTTTCCTGCTTTTTTAAGTGAAGCATTCACGTGCACCCTTTCGAGCTTCTACAATAGCTCTCCTTATCGCCGTAAAGCACGCCATTTTGATAGCTCCTTTGCTTTACCTCCAGTGAAGGCGGATCCCCTCATTCGGCGCAGCCGTGGATGGATTAGTATATCTGAAGTTTAGTGAGATCAACTTATTAGACACAACAGTTTACCGCCCAGATCGCCAGTCCGACCTAGCCTTTAACGGCCGCCGCTATTGCACTTCGATGTAGGCGAAAAAAAAAAATCAGTAGTGTAATAGGCAGAGGAATGCGAAGAATTGTACATGCGGAGGCGTAGGCGAAGTCTTATTTCACCCCCCGCCCCCCCGCAGTGATGGATCGTAAAATCACGTAACACAATTACGGGGCTTGGTGAAGCTATGCATTGGACAGACTTGATGCCTCCTGAAAAGACTACGGAAAGGGGGGGGGATGCTGCCCTTGTCCCCTCCCTATCGGGGTTGCAGCCCTTGTACGCTCTACGTCGGGCATACGCCAATTATTATTTACACGACTAATTACCAGAGTCTGTTTCATCGTCCCATTCGTTTCTTCTCGTGTCTGTAGATCTTGTGAATATGCCCGCTTGATGGCAGCAGCTTCATTGGACGAAAAAGAAGGACATCGTTGAACACTTCGATGTCGGAAAGTTGATGCTGGTTAAGGTCAGCATTCACGAAGTCCGCAAAAGTGATTCCACCTTTGCTTCCATGCGCTCCCATTCGGAGTCGACGAAGCTAGCAAATACAGTGTGTCTTAGTTATCTCGGCATGAGCCCAGTTGTATAATGGCGCCTTGCTCGTGTGTCTACCGGTTTCAAAACATGTCTATGCTCACAAATACCACAGGTCCTGCGCATGCGGGCTGCTACTTAATTTGCTCCGAACCATGCGAGGCGAACGTGGGGTGGCAGGGTTTCACAACGCAGCCTATACTGCTAACCCGAGCGTGAAGTACCCGGGGTTATGAACAGCGCGTATGCAGAGCTACGCGAGACCGCGCTTACCCTAATGCAATTTCCCTCGCGCTTTCCTTTAGAGATAGCCAGCACAGGCCGGACGGTTCCACCTTATTTTCTCTCCTTGATCTCACGGAAAGGCCTCGCATTGACCCTGTTGCCATTTCCTCATCGGCCATAGTTTACCTGCTGGCCCTTTTCTCCCAGTATCTAATTTATTTTTTACGGGTACTGCGTTGCCCGTGTAGGCCATGGCCTCCTTCTGGCGTTCGCGTGCGGCCGTGATGCACCCAATGTTTCCTCTGTTTACACTGCGTGTTTTTTTTTTCGGGCGCTCCTTCATCACACGCTATATAACGTTGCGTGAGGCCTCGCCAGTTTTCGCGGGCTTCTGACTTATTGCGCTGTCTCGGCGACGCGTGCGCATTGGGCGCGCATAAATCTTGAGCCGGAAGCTTTTCGCTTTGGGCCCATTGTTGTTGCTCGGTGTTCCTTTCAGAACATGTTGTGGGTCTCCGTGTTACAAGCTTTTGTTCATTTTCATTAAAGTTGCAACGTCACCGCCAAGCGTGTAGACTACTCCGAGCGCGTGTGGACAAGAGTTTCAGTTTCCCTTTAATGAGACTTTCACCTGGTTGAGGTGTTTTTTTTTCTATGTGTATATGTTTTTACATATATACGGTTGGTTCTCGTGTGGCCTAAGAAATTGTGTGACGAAAGTGGGAAACCGTGCTCAGCTTCTGTTAAAATTCTTCTCGTCTGTCTATCTATACACACACACGCACATACACACACACACTCACATTATATATATATATATATATATATATATAACACAAAATACACAAAAATTAACATAGGAAGCTTCTCAACATCCCTCAGCATCAACACTACCCTCAGAAAATATCAAAGTTGCACACACACACATTATATATATATATATATATATATATATATATATATATATATATATATATATTATGTGTGTGTGTGTGTGTGTGTGTGTAACTGATATTTTCTGAGGGTAGTGTTGATGTTGAGGGATAATGAGAAGCGTACTATGTTAATTTTTGTATAGAAATTGAGTTAGTATTATTACGTTTGTTTTGTATATGTTATAAAGGAAACATCTGTATTTTTTTATTAACTATGTTTAAGGAGTGGCCCGTGCCTACGTGGAGCGATGGCGGCTCCACTTCTTTTCTAAAACGATTGACCTTAAGCCTATAGGCCTTTTTTTTTTTCTTTTTTGGTATCCACTGTCTGGTTTCACTACCATATGCAAAACAAAATAGACCCACTTGTTTTGAGGCAATGCGTTTAACGCCGGTTGGTCAATACCGTGCTCTTTTTTGTCGAGCACGGCTTGCGCAGAGGCTTGCTGCTCGCAAAGGCCATAAACTTTAGAAGCGGCCACAGTTGCTATATCAGCGTGGTGAGGTGCATTAAACCTGAAGGTACAACCTAAAAACAAATGAGAATACTTGATGCCCCAAAATGGTCGTATTCAGCGGATCTTATAGCGAAGGCTAGCGCAATCGCTCGGACGTCATGGAAGGTCAGCGCCAGAAACATCCACGCACAATTGCTCCCGGAACAAACGACGCTGGGTGGTGGGGATAACGAAACAGTAAAGCAGCAGGCCTTGCCGTAGACCGCAGTCTGTGGTCTGTCGCCGTTGGTGCGCAACATTGGGCACCCCGTATTCTTACTGCGTGTTTGTTCGCATTCGCCAGTGAGGGCTCTCTCTATACGCGCTTCTATGGCCGTTTGTTTTATGTCCATTTCTGTCATTCCGCTTTTCCCGATTTCCTTTTTTTTTCTTCTCATTTTGGCTCGAGAGGGCTGAAGTCTCCCACGCGTGATGTCGATAGTAGTCGTCTACATTCCTTTGCCTTCTCGGCCGCTGTTATCAAGTGTCTCTCTACTCCGACCTGCATTATTACTATTTTTATTGAACTTTTATTTCCCCCTATACGCAGTCTTTACTTGCGGCGTTCCTGCTTTCCTCTCCCATCGTGGGCGGAGAATCGAAACGAGAGTTTTCAGAAAACAAACCGGGACCGATTTCTTGCGCGCCAGTCGATTTCGAGTGTGGATAACGTCGGCGTAGCAGGCTCCGCTTGGCTTGCCACGAGCGAGCTGGCTCCGAGCCGCGCAGAAATAAAAGCAACAAACGCACGATTTCGCTAGAAATCAGACGACGGACGTAATAAATTTTGATACAGAGGCCGTATAAGTTTGAGGGGAAAGAGGGGGGGGGGGGGGGGAGCCGGCTGTTTCGAAACGCAGTGCGCGGCGCCCGGCGAACACCGACTCGCAGTCCGTGATTTGACAGCGCCGATGCCGAGGGCTTTTCGAATTGAAGGGGGTGCTTTTCGATTGCGCCAAGTCTGGTGGAGAGCGGTATTGCGCGTGGTGGCGCTGAAGAATGAGCGATAAAATGTGGAGGAAAGAATGAAAGTCTGCGCGCACTCGTCAAACAGGTGCGCAAAGGAATACGCAGGGCTTGGGGAGTTTTGCAAAGCGAGCGAATGAGCCGACGGTCAATGATGCGCGGAAACAAGATGGTTACATTCAAGTACTGTTTCTACAGGCTTTCTGTATCCTGTCTGTTTTATTTTCTCGCAATATTTCTCGCATTTTGTGTGTGTGTGTTTTTTCGTAACTTTTTTTTTTTTGAGGAAGGATTCGGTCCTGCAATGAAGGTGATGTTGGTTTCAGCGTTTTTCACTTTTTCCCCTTTTCTTCGTGGACACGAATTGCCTCATCGAGTCCCTGATTGCCTCCTACAACTTGGACGGTCGAGCGCCTTCCTGGGTTATCGTGATTTCTGACCGCGATTTGAGCGCCCCGAACGTGCCAGAATCAAAGTATTGTGGCTTGTTCTTGATTGTATTTGTATTTTTCTCCCGTTTCGTGCGGCACAGTTGTCCACGCACGTCGGCGTGGCAAGTGCTCGTTTCTCAACCTTTAACGGCCAGTCCTTTTTTCCGTGCTTTTATTTTTGGAGGTGCCACATTCCTCCCCGTCTTCCTTTTTTCTTTTTTGTTGTTGTTTTGGATCGCGCCATTTTCGTTCGACAGGTCGAAATGAGGACAAACCTGCCGAAAGTTTTTTTTTTTTTTCGTGCTCTATTCGAAGTCATGCTCTATACAGCTTCAGGTTAACTTGTTGTTGAGCTACATTTCTCTAACGGTATTTTAAAGTGGGATTGGCACAAATATTTTCAGTTGTCCTTTTCTGTTTGCGCCGAACGACAAGCCAAGTCTTCAACAACATATAAAACGTATTGGTAGACTGAAAAATTAAGTAAAACACGTTCTTAAAATCCATCTTCGACTTCTACTGTACCCTTACATCACAACACGGTGTGAGCTCCTTGTTACGCGCCCGCGTAAGATATCGAGACGTGTGCACGGCCGCCCCGCTGCGTGGTGTTGTTGGTGACGCATAAGCGACAATCTTGAATTCTTTTGTCGATGCGAGTGGCCGTTTTGAATGTCTTGGTTCATGACGTCATCACAAATAGACAGCTGTTGTGAGGCCAAAACTTGGGTCTCGCGCAGCGCTCTAGTCTCGCACAGCGCCGCCGCCGTCGCCGGCGTCCGTAACGCATCGCGCAAAATTAGAAGAAAACCCAAGCAACAATGACCCAGTGGGGCTCAAACTCGGGTCTGCTGGGTGGCAGCCCAGTATTCTACCACTGAGCCACGCCGGTGCTTGGGACTTGTTGGCAAACTTGCCTAGGGCAGGCTTGGTGTCGGGAAAACAATCGCGTTATTCTGACTCAAAAAGTGTTTAAAAACACCGAAAGAACGAGCACAATGCAAATAGCGGAACGAGTGGGTCGTCCAATTCTCCAACCCATTACAAAAGCTTGTTTTGTTCAGCTATACACTGTGGCGCATACCCACTTCAGGCATGATTCTTGATCGTCGTCGATTACTGCATGAACAATTGGCACAAAATTCCTCGCAATAGTTTAGCGGATACCACGCTTCTCAGAAGAATGACAAAAAATAGCATATCGTATGCCGACCTACTACCCTAATTTTCTGATTATTGATGCCGTATTGGGCATCAAGCAAGTGTGCTTGCAGCAGTTACCCAATGTGTATTTAGAAAAGGCTCTGAAAGGTCGCTCTTCTAGCTTTCGCTGTGACCATGCTGCGCCTTCCGCACGTTTTCTGTTTAGCATAACTACTCGCCAAAAACACCATTATTTCTTAGAGTGTAGAGTGGAGTGCAGTTGTCTGTAAAATGTTTGTCATCATCATCATCATCACCACACCACACACACACATATATATATATATATATATATATATATATATATATATATATATATATATATATATATATATATATATATATATATATATATATATATGACACTCCCACTTCTAAATCACATATAAACCCCAAAAAGTGGGTGGAGGGAAGGCCCCTGTGATAGCTCAGTGGTTAGAGTTAGAGCATCGAATGCGTTAGTCGAAGGTCGTAAGTTCGATTCCTGCTCTCGGCTTGTTATTTTTTCACTTTTTTCTTTCTTCTTATTTACATTCCATTTGTTCTAATAACTTCCCCTATACATTCCTTGGCATTATTGTCTGTTAGATCTCATTAATATTGTGTCGAAACACGGAAAAACGAGCCCTTATGTACACACTTATTTCCCTTATAATATATATATATATATATATATATATATATATATATATATATATATATATATATATATATATATATATATATATAATATATATATATATATATACCAGCTGTGACGTTACACGAACCGTTCTGTAACTTCCACAGCTGGCTTGCGGCGCGGCAGTAGGCAGTATTGTCGGCCCTGCCTAAAGGCTTAGTGTCTTTATCCTGTTAATTGTTTAGAGGGTGGAATCGTCCTGCACTAATTAAACTTCGCCTGGCGCCGGAACGTCTCATCTATCTATAAACGCATGCGCGTGCATGTTTGCCGCATGCAGTTTATTTTTGCTACCAATTGTCCATGAATTTGGTGCAGGGCAGGAACTAGTATTCTCGGTGATAGTTATTGTTTTACTCTCCTGTGAATCCAGCACTGGTTCATTCACGAACCGTTATGTAACAACCAGCTTGCTTTGCGGGCGTCCGTATTCAGCGAACGGTTTGTTTTTATTATTCTGTGGTCAACTGCGTGTGTAATCGAGCAATTTCAGCTTTCATCATCTTGACAATCAAATGGAACGATTTTCAGGTGCTCTACTTTTACTTTTCGCGGAAAACCGCAAGTGGTTGCGTTACCGTGTCGACGTCCCTTTAATTAATTCTTCATTGCTATCTTTACATGTGGTGCGTGCATTGGACTTGTAGACGTAATTGATTTCCTGACAACCGGTTGTCCACGAGAGAACCGCGCATGTTTCTTCGCGTCGTGCGTCTTCTTCATCGCAAGTAGATGAATCGATCGATCATCCGCAGCCATGTGGAGCGTTAGGCCTGGCTTCACCGCGATGCACGGAAGTGCGGCGTGGCGGCAAATTTTGGCTGAAGCCCATCGCGCTCCTGTTGTCGGCCCTCTTCGGGAACTGCGCAATACAGCGCATGCATGGAGCTCGTGCGCATATTGAGTTCTTTTTGTCTCGGCTAAGAAGGCGAACTGCAATCTGCATTCGTTATCTCACGCAGAAAGGCTGCAGCTGCTGCAACGCGCCGTGCCTGCATTGTCTCGTCGCAAATTCCGTCCGGCTCCGCCGTGGAGCCTGCTGCTGTTTTTTTTTTCTGCGTTACTCTGCTCGTGGTATTGCGCCATGTTTTCTATCCAGCTCATTCGATCGGAACAGCCCTGCATTCCGTTTTCCGGAGCAGAATTGCCTTATAAAAATGCATTCTTAATGTCGTTACGACGGTCATTGCGCCGCTAGCACGTACCGTCAGATTTGAGTTTTTTTTCTGCCTTTCTACGTTCCGCTGTGACGCTAACGCTATTACCGGAGAGATTGCACGCTTGACTCATCGTGTTGAGACTTCTCCTGCATTTTATCCTTTCTTTCTTCCTTTCAATTTTTTCTAGGATGTATATGCTTGGAACTGGTGAAATTTAGTTCTACTCATCACTAACGGGTCTGTCTGTATAGTGTGGTCAGGTTCCTGGAATGTGTTAGCGTCAGGTTGTGGCACGGCGTCGCTCATGTTATTTGACTCGAAGATCTGATTTCCGCAGGGGATATACTCCGAACAACAACATGTGTTCCTATGAAATGTGCAAACAAGCAATTTTCTTAAGTGATTGCGTCGAGTATTAGAGTCATGGAATGTTGATGAGAAAGAAAAGTTATATTATGGTTGATCGCACTTTCATAGGAATCAGCCATAACACGTCGTTCGAGCGGCAACTGCGAACATTGATCAAAATGTCGCGGTCGCGAGAGCTGGCGCGCGCGCTATCTCGGCAGGCGTCAGTAAACGTTACGTGTTGTGTGCTGATTGATTTGTGGGGTTTAACGTCCCAAAACCACCATATGATTATGAGAGACGCCGTAGTGGAGGGCTCCGGAAATTTTGACCACCTGGGGTTCTTTAACGTGCACCCAAATCTGAGTACACGGGCCTACAACATTTCCGCCTCCATCGGAAATGCAGCCGCCGCAGCCGGGATTCGAACCCGCGACCTGCGGGTCAGCAGCCGAGTACCTTAGCCACTAGACCACCACGGCGGGGCTACGTGTTGTGTGCTGTCACCGCTCACCTAAATATATATATATATATATATTATATATATATATATATATATATATATATATATAATATATATATATATATATATATATATATATATATATATATATATATACACCCCAGATTTCTCGGCCATTGCAACATTGACGAGGATGGTCCTCGAATTAAATTCATTCGAGTTTAACCAAGAGTATTTTCGACAAATCAGCGGGACCGCTATGGGCACCAAAATGGCACCTAATTATGCCAACATATTTATGGGAAAGCTAGAATCTAACTTTCTTGCACAAAGTTCCTTGAAACCAATGTTATACAGAAGATACATAGACGACATCTTTCTTATTTGGACCCACAGCGAGGACGAACTTCTCAGCTTGATAGACACTTACAATGCTGTACATCCGAACATACACTTCACACACACATACTCGCAAGTTACCGTAAATTTTCTTGATGTTACCATAACGATAGACGAAGAGAAGCTCTCTACAACCCTATATCGCAAACCAACAGATCGACAACAATACCTTCATTACCAAAGCGATCACCCACGCCACTGTAAAAACAGTATTCCATACAGCCAGGCTCACCGGTTTAAGCGAATCTGCTCTAGAGACGCTGACTTTGACACGAGCTCACAGAGGCTAAAGCTTATGCTCGAGCAACAAAAATACCCCCCACATGTAATTAATGACGCTGTTCAAAAAGCGAGAAAACTAAAGCGTGAAGACTTACTTATGAAGCGCCCACCACGAGAAGACCCACAACGAACAAACCTCTGCTTGACTTACAGCACAAACTTCCCCAATGTAAACAAAATCCTTAAATGACATTACAACATTCTGGAACAAAGTGAACGTCTGAAACGTGCATTCCCATCCGCTCCAGGCGTCGTTTACCGACGACCACGTTACCTCAAAGACACCCTTGTCCACTCCCAAATTAACACATCACCCCCCAATAATTCATGCCGCCCTTGCTTAAAGCCACGATGTCTTGTATGTAAGGCGATGCGAGAAACAGACAAAGAAACCAGCACGCAATCCAAGTTTTCGATTAACATACGAGGAAACCTAACATGCGATTCCTCTAATGTGGTGTACCTACTCGAATGCAACGTGTGTGGTATGCAGTACATCGGACAAACAGAAACACCATTTAGGATTCGCTTCAATAATCACAGAGCCCATGCGAAATCAGCCCCAAGTCTACCTCTATCAAAACATCTCAATCTTCCCGACCATGCATTCGACAAACTATCAGTAACGCTCTTAGAGACGGGATTCAAATCAAATCGAGAACGTGAACAACGAAAGTCATACCTTATCCACCGATTTAACACCCTCGATAGAGGAATAAATGAGAATCCTGGTACACTTGCAGCAATTAAAGCATTAGAAAACAATAACGGCAACAATGAAAATAGTAACTGAGTTCACGGCACTGCAGCTGCGAAGGGCACTGGACAACCTAAAACAATTCCAAGTGTAACTACTCTTCCTAAGTGCAGCTGTCGTCTGTTTTCTGTTTTATTTTACTACCCAATCAATTGTGCCATGCACGACATGCCCAACAGCAACCATGTGCACAGCCGGGAGGCCCCCACGACACGCGTAATTTAGAAGCGGGCCAGGAATTCGCATTGCACGCGCTTGCACAGCCTACCGCAATACGGGGCACCCCTATTTTTACGACGAAATGTTGACAGGGCGCGGAGTAGTTAAAGGCTTAGAACTTCCTAAAATGCCCGCTGACCAGCCTCTGCCACAATACGCGGCCCCCGTCCTTCCAGGACGAATTGTTTACGGGACCCCGAGTAGTTAAAGGCTTAGGACTTCCTGAAAAGCTCTTTTTTGCCCCACACCGAACCGCCAGTGCCAGGAGGGGCCGTCTGATCGGGAGGAATGCGCTAGTGAACGGAACCATACACAGACCCCTGACATCAGAAAGGTGAAGGGGAGAGGGGGGGAGAGAGATGGGGGGGAAGTGGAGGGAAAAGTGGAAGGGGGGCACCCGAGGGGCGTCCACCGTGTAATATTTTTCTTTCCTTTTCTTTCCTTTTCTTTTCTTTTTTTCTTTCCTTTTTTTCCCTCTTTCCTTGCCCTCTGATTTGAGATTGTATAAAGCTGAGCACAGACAAACTGTATCTTTATTCCTGATGAAGGCCAGACTCTAGGCCGAAACGTCGAAATAAACCACGTTGTGACCGCTCACGGAGGATCTACTAGACTATATATATATATATATATATATATATATATATATATATATATATATATATATATATATATATATATATATATATATATATATATATATATATATATATATATATTGTCAAGCCTTCTTCTACGCGCAACTTCCACGAACTTCATCTTGGTATCTTTTTTGCACGCACTAATCCACTTAAGTATACTTTATTTCCCCGAACTAAGAAATGTAGAATTCTATAGCTGGCCGCGTTCGTTCATTCCCCCTGAATTCTTGCTGAAAGTTTTTATGTATAGCGAAAACCTAATACTTTAATTGTTGCAAATAATTTTTTCTTGTTACTTTTCATGTATCTCCTGTCTCTTGCTACTTTTTCTGCACTGTATAAATCGACTTCTTCAATAGCCCTTTCGGAAAGCGGCAATATTTTAAAATAAATAAAAAGTAAACATTTTTCTCTGCTCGAACGCCCGATGCTATCGCCCTATTTACATGCCTCTGATTGCATAACGCATTTATCTGACGTATAAAAACCATGATTTTTCTTTATCACTACGCTCTGCGTACATTTGCGAAGTCGATATATTGTTATTTGGCTCTGTTGCGGCAGCTCGTTGTCTGTGTTTCTTGTACTTTTTCTACGTGAATCAGTGTTTGTATTGATGTTCATTTGTTGCATATAGCCGTATATACTTGCGATTGAAGGTATGTTGTTGTGGTCTCCGTAGTTGTGTAATATATTGCTGAAATAAGAACTACGCATAATATTGTGTCCTTTTTTGTTTCTAGGCTATATGCACGTAATATGTTAACTTAGCCCACTCCTGCCTAACGTGTGAAGTTCAGACTGGCAGTGTTTTCAGAAATAAATAAATAAATAAAACAAGTACCTGCCATTGCAATTAGTAGATATCGCGTAGATTACTTCGAGTTTGCGATAAAACTGTGATTTTATTTAGGGGCGAAGCACCATAACGTCTCGTCTTGTCGTAGTTCATCATAAACGCTTATGCTTAAAAAATTAGGTAAGTTCCGCTACTCGCCGTCGGTCCATACTATTGATATTAAGAACTAAAGGTTTGACGTTACTGCCTAAAACGTCATGTTTGGCTTAGCAGTGGTTTCAGAATCCCCGACAAAATTTGCCAAGACGCTCAAGTTTCTTATGTAACACAAGAGAGACACAAACGTGCATCCCTACGGCAAAGTCATCCATTTGAAACGTCACTTCTTGAAACATATTTGTTGAATAATAGTCGCTTAGTGCATCGAGTTTTCTAAGTATGCACTAGAGGGAACTCTGGCGTTCGTGTCTATAGAGCTGCAAGGCACGGTGCTTCAGCGAGCATGGGAATGATGGGTAGCACACTGATTTGTCTAATCTTCGTACTTCTGGCTCCGAGTGTGTTCGTACGACTTGGAGCTGTTTTGTCACGAAACAAAGATCAGTGCATGTTCAGCGGTTGCGCTTCACCGCAAGTGCGATTTGCCACCCGAAAGGACGAGGACTAGGCAAAGCCGTTTACTACCCATCATTCCCTTGGTCGATGAACGATAGCAGCGCCAGAGTCCCCTCTAGTTGATTTTAGGAAACTTCATGCCTTTCCCTACATTCCCCTTTGCCTCAGTTTTCTTTCTACCTATTTCTTTTTCGGCCTTTCTTTCCTTTTCTACCTAATTTTTCTCACGCCGTGCATGATTCATGCAAGGTTTTCATCCTAAGAAATTCGTTACGTTGCCTACTTCAGCTTCAGTGCATGTACAAAAGGCGCGCGCCTAGTTTAGTGCAGCAGAAAAGCCTGAATTAATACAGCGCTCCCTTCGCGCTCGAATCACAAACGCGTGCGACGAAGCTGGATGTGGTGAAAGTGGGCCATGAATGCCGTTTCGGTTGCGTATACTTACTGCGCATGATGAATGTTGACGCCAACTTGTGGCGAAACGTTTCTCCTGGCCAGATTAAAGAATGAGCCTCGTTCATTTGTATATTTAATCCAGGCGGTCTCCTTTTATTGTATTCTTTTTCTCTTGCTTCCTTTCTTCCTTTCATTCTTATTTCTTTCTCTGTAACGTTGCCCGACGAAATGAAGCAAGACGATGAAAGCGGGGTCAGCCGGTGCTTTTGCCGTCACTTATTTCTTTGAGAGAGACACTTTGCTAGACGAACGAAATGGACCTTGGCGTTCTTTGTCCGTAAAGCAGGATTAATACATTCCCGCAGACGATGCCGCCGTCCGTTGCGAAATAGCCCGCCGAACGAGACAGCCTAAATTATTCACTTCGCGTTATTCGTAGTGAGCTACACTTTTCCGCGACGTCATTGCTGTGCCGCTGGTGACGTTTTCTGTTCTTGCTTCGATGTGTGTAAATATTGACATTACGCAACTCTTTTTTATTATTAATAAATATGATCACGAAGATATTGCTGCCTATGTCTGGTGCCAGTCTCCGTAATAGTTATCGCGGTGAAGTAGTGCAAGATCACATAGCTGTAGAAATTGACATGTAGCCGAACGCTCACGCACTTGGTACGAGAGACAGCAAACAATTTTTAATGAAGTTCCCGGAGATGCCTGCCTGGTTTATCGCTTGGCTTGCTACTTTAGTCGTGACAATGTTGTGAAAACTGGGGAGGAACGAAGTACGTAGGAGAGGGCGTTTCGGCTTCACTAACGGGAGACCTGCAGGGGGAGAGGCGATGCATGCCCTTTTTTGGGAGGGAAAGTTCTTCGACAAAGCACTAGTGGTGCCTAGTCTGAAACCTGGCATGTAGGGAAGGGTCTCTGCTCCTTCAACGTCATCGGAAAACTGCACTGAATTGTACCTTACCCTAACGCGCTCCTGTTTTTCTCTACATGCCTAGTTTTAGTTCCCATACGGCACGTATGAAAGGGTAATTTAGCTCCACTAACGTCGTCTGCTATTCATTCGGCTAGCTGCTGCCTTCTTCATACTTACTGGACCGGTCGAGAGGAGTGAGAATGAGTCAAATTTTGTGGCGCACGCCCACTTTAGGTGGACCACCACTAGATGACACACCGTGACGATATTAGACGCCGACAAAAACGAGACCCTGAGCTGCTTTGCACCCAATACAGTAATCACGTGTACACCACGACCACCGCACAAGCATAAATATTCACGTAATCTAAATGTCGACATTTAATACAACAGTCTACCGAGGTGACCACTCAGAGGGCGCTGGACACTTGCGAGTTGTCTCTTAAACGCCGCACTCTAAATACAACTGTCCTGTTTGAAGAAAGAAATGCTGCAATGCTAAACGCAACAAATATGTAACCAAGGGCAATAATTAAGAATATCAGCAATGACCTTTATATGACTCAGAATTATTGCGATATTTGGACCGCTTCGCAGTCTGCATAATGCGTGCTCAGCGATGGCTTGAAAACTTTCTGTCGGACGTCGGTCGGTCTTTTTTTTTCTATTAATAGTAACCGTCTATACAAACAATGCACTTCTTTTCAATGTTACCTACGAGGGTCATCATCATTTTTGCTGTGAAAAAGAAGAATCTCTAGGTCTTCTCGAGCTTGTTCAAACCAGCATTGCTAATTTTTTTTCTCCTTTTTTTGTAATGATGGGGCAAACCGAAGCTTACAAATTACTATCTTCCCGATCGCCTGATTTTAATTCGAATAAAAAGTTATATATACTATATATCGGATCCTTTCGCTACTCGCCAATGATGCGGCTTAGATATTAAGAAGCTCCTGGCAGTTGTGGCCCTTACACTGGCTGTCATCTCAGGGTGGAACGGGTCACATTTGCAGCTAAGCATTCGACGTGCCCGCAGCTGCTCTATTTCGGTGATGCAAGCAGATGTGTACCATCTTATTTGGTAAGCGTAACAGTCGAACGCTCCCGTGACCTCCTGCAAGTCGGTGTTCGTTTCAACGACTACGATCAGCTCCGCAAGACACAGCTTCACTTCGCACACAACGGCGGCCTGACGGCGCACATGTAATACACACATACACTCAAAATGATATGCCAATGTCGAACAAATAATCGATATATATATATATATATATATATATATATATATATATATATATATATATATTTATATATATATATATATATATGTGTGTGTGTGTGGTGTGTGTGTGTGTGTGTGTGTGTGTGTGTGTGTGTGTGTGTGTGTGTGTGGGAGTAATAATTCAATGGGCCAGTTAGTCTTCGTGAAGGTATGGGATATGGCACAACGGGAGCGTTGTCAACAAGGATAAATATATTTATTTCCAAACAGTTTCGGGAGGGGTCCTCCCTTCATCAGGGGATGAGTTCTCATCAGGGAAATATATTTATTTCCTAACAGTGTCGGGAGGCGTCCTCCCTTCATCAGGGGATGAGTTCTCATCCCCTGATGAGAACTCATCCCCTGATGAAGGAAGGACCCCTCCCGAAACTGTTTGGAAATAAAAATATTTATCCTTGTTGACAACGCTCCCGTTAGGCCATATACCATATATATATATATATATATATATATATATATATATATATATATATATATATATATATATATATATATATATATATATATATTTATATATATATATATATTGCAGTGACGTTTACCCCGCGGTAGTGCCACCGCAGAGTGTCTTGCGTAAAAGTGAGTGAGTGGCGACGAAAAGTAATGAGTATAAAATACTAAAAATGTAAAGAGACCAAAGGAATTCTCTTTCACTCGAAAAGCCAGTCGGGGTTTTTTCCCCAGACCAGTACACAGAACTTAGTGTTTGCCGAGTGTTAACGCTAGAAACGTATACTGCCGGCGGCAAATGTAAACACGGTGCCTCCGTTCTAGACCGCTATCCGGAAACGGTGGCGGGAGATGTAAACAAGGAACCGAATAAGTGCACGGAAGGTACATTTTGTTGCATCTCCAGTTGAAGCCACAGTTTTAAAAGGAATAAAGCAAACCTCGCTGGAATTTCGGTTTTGCGAATGCGTCTTCGTTTGCTCTTGTACGGTCGCAATGACTTTCGAGTGAGTCATCGATAGAATACCTGCGGTGCAAACCGCTTCTTTTCTTTTCTTTTTTTTTTACCTGAAACAGATGAACGACGTGCTTTAAAGCGTATCTCTCGATGTTATTGAGCCCAGAGCCCTAGGTGTCTCATCAAACAGGAAATGAGGTCGTTGGCTGTGACCGTGCCGCGGCGTCGGTTGCGAGCGACGCAAAAAATCATCACCCTATGACGTCACCATTGCATCACACATCGAAAAATATGGGACGTTGTTGTTACGTCGCAATTATTGTCTTTACTTTATTTGACGTAACACCCCACGATTAAACCACGATACCCTTGTAGCGCCCTCCTCAGTGGTAGAATACTGGCTCAGTGGTAGAATACAGGGCTGGCACGCAGAGGACCCTGGTTCGAGACCCACTGTCTCCTTGGTGCTAGGTTGCGTTTTTCTTATTTCGCGATAGTTATGGACACCGACGGCGGCGGCGGGCAACAATGGCGCCGCGCGTGGTCCAAGTTTTGATCTCATAACAGCTTTCGCTCTAAAATGCGTGTTATCAGTCCAAACGTGTCATCTTTCAAAATCTAGATGCCGAAAGCGCCCTGAGAGAGCGGGCATATTTGGTTAAGCTAGGGCACCTTTCAACGTTTTCACTCGTGCAAAGCCGGTCAACATGTATGTTAGGCCGTGCATGCTCCTGAGCACCCCTTCTCAGAGCTGGTCTTAACATAGAGAAACTTACGGCACGGCTTTTAGCTATCCGATAGTACAGTGCCTCGTGCTCTAAATCGTCACACATTTTCCTAAAGAAACTACCGCAAGGTGTCGCGCCGAGTGAGCCGAGCGGCCGCATATCTAAGCGGAGTGATGCATGCGCACATGGACACACCGAAAAAACTTTACACCATGTGCTACATTGGTATAGGCTGAGAGAGAGAGAGAGAGAGACATCAATGAATACGAAGGCATCAGTACGTACTACAAGAAACACCAACGCAAAAGGTCTGGGGCAAAAAAAATTAAAGTCCTATTGGCAGTTTTCAATTAAATGTGCTGTATCTTTTAGAATGAAACATTTCGCACTAACAAGTAGAATGGGTACCAATAATTGGAGTACAATTCGTATTTGAAATTGCACTATTTTGGTGCACGTCGTTCTTATAATAATGTCTAGGACAATGTACCATGTTAGAGGCTCAGAACACGAGCGATGTTTCGGCCTTTTCGTTCCTCGTATTATTAGCCCGTAGCTTAATTTACGACACCAAAATTACGTTAAACCTAAGCGTAAATTGCTCAACTCGAGCGTTTTCGTTTTATCTGTCCGTTGTTTCTCATGTCTTTTGCACCATCTCTCTGGTCTGTGTCGAAGCTTAAAATTCGAAATAACCCGGGAGAAAAAAATACAACACGGTTAAGTTTGCATAAATATTTACCATATTGGTTTTGATGAGATGAATTACAAAATGGGCTACGGGGTTACAAATATAGAGTGCAGATAATAACCACTACAAAACGTGCCTTAAAAAAGATCACATGTACGGCGTAACAATAGAAGAGCAGAAATAAACTGCATTGGGGAATAAGTAGGGCAGGGAGATTAAACATGAATACCAGTCACAATTAGTAGCTATGCGATAAGTTAACAGATATCGCGTTTTATTTCTTTTAGGAGCGAAGCTCCTGTTCGTCCCTTGTATGTATTTATGTATGTATGTATGTATGTATGTATGTATGTATGTATGTATGTATGTATGTATGTATGTATGTATGTATGTATGTATGTATGTATGTATTGCGTGCTTGTGTGTGGACGTACGTACGTATGGCGGAATGAATCAGTGAATGAGGCTAGTAACTTAATTGCAGAGGCCCACATGCAACAAGTTCTTTTTTTAATTTTTGTCCCGCTGATTGGCCCATGAAGCGCAGCACGTCATTCACTCTCTATACGTCGTGAAGTAGTTGACCTTAAATTTCAACGTTGGAACTTCCAAAGCAGCCATGCGCGTTGCTTTCTCCACTCCCAGAATCAACTACTGCTACAGCCACCTGTTTTCCCGCATGCCCTCTCCTCGACTGTGGGTGTGGCTTTTTCCGTTTACAGGAAAGCTATACAGGCAAAGCACGCTTTACGGAACGACGTGGTTCTCCTATGTATGTATGTATGTATGTATGTATGTATGTATGTATGTATGTATGTATGTATGTATGTATGTATGTATGTATGTATGTATGTATGTATGTATGTATGTATGTATGTATGTATGTATGTATGTATGTATCGAGAGATAGCTAGATAACATTAAGCCACATTCCTCGTTCTTATTTCCTCGAGTGTTTGTTGATTCATGATTGATATGTGAGGTTTAACGCCCCAAAACCACCATATGCTTACGAGAAACGCGAAAATCCCACTACCCCCCATCACCGACCCACCACTTTACCGACCATGAGGCAAATATTGTTGAGAAGCGGCCAGTATGAAATACAAGATGGTCGTGTACTTGTATCCAGGTGCGCGTTAAAGAACCATAGATTGCCTCACGGTGTCCATTCTTTGTTTGTACGTGACCACCTATAGTTCCACCTTTGCAAACTGCCCACATTTTCGTCATTGCAAACATCCCACTACGCCCCATCACCGATCCACCACTTCACCGACCATAAAGCCGTTATAATTAATGGGGAACCGAAGCTGCGTATAGGTACCACTTACGAATTGTAGAATTTCTTGCATAAATGCATACAGTATTTGTTTATATAACCCTCCAGCGCTTCGCCCCACTCATCATCATTCACTCCGTAGATATGCTGTGATTTTGTTATGTCTTAGAGATACCGACTGTTTCATATTTGTTATAGATGTGATATAAATGTATGGTATTCATAAAATCGCCATCGAAAACCGATTTATTCTTTACTAAACTTCGGTAGCGACGACGATGCATCGACAGGCTTTTTTTCTCTCATTTTTTCTTTTTTTTTGCGAAGCATGAAACGCGGCCTCGGGGACAGTACATCATATTAGTGAAGCGCCTATAGGGCAATGCATTTTGTTCACTTAGAGGGGCCGAACACGTGGGCGAATTTCCAGCTACGCTTTTGGAAGCCCGGTATGACGTGAAGTACACGTATGTAAAGTACGTTTATAAAAAAAAGTTTGCGACCCTTAGCCAGGCTGAAACAAAAAAAAGAGGGGGGGGGGGAAACGCGGGCACCCTTATAGGGAGCAAAATGTTCTCGACAAAACAAAATAAATACAATGTTTCTTCGTGAAAAAGGTGTCGCTCACTTTTACCAGGAGCTCTTGCGGTTACGTCATGTTTCTTTTTGTGTATGTGTGTGTTCTCTCTCAATTTTTTATTGTTTTCCTTCTTTGTTTCACGCAGAGTCTTTAACATTTTTCGAAAATTTTCGGTTACCCTCTACCTGGAACACGGTTGCGCCAAAATGTTGACGAATTTTATGCATACTTTCCTCGATGGTGTTCGTGCTTCCATTTTATTTACTTTTTCTGGCGTCATTTTTATGTATAAAGTAATGACATGGCTAACGCATGCGAAGTGCACACCTTTCGCTAATCTCTTTGCTGCAAGCTTCGTTTTTTTCGTGAAAACCGTGCTCTCGTTAATTGGGGGTAGTAATTATGTCTAAAGGAACAATGTGCGTTAAATTACTTTCTTGCACTCATTGATTTATTATTATCATTTTTATGAAATCGATGTCTACCACCTTTTTTGTGGATATTCTTGTCGCACAGCAGAAAAATAAATAGATAACTTAGTAAATAAATTACTGATTTTTTTTAAGTCCCATATTTCTATATTTCAAAGCTGATCAACAAAACGGAGGAAATCCACAAAAATACCATGGTTTCGTGTATGTTACTCCGTCCAATACAGGGCTTGATGCAACAGCAATCGATCGATTCGAAATAAAATTCTGCCTAATCTTAGAGGAAATCCAAGACGAGTATCCGGGACATGATTCAATTTGCTATGCAGGGCAGAGAAAATGTAAATCGAAGAGAGCTATGCAACGAGATAGCAATCCAATCATACATCGATTCACAGAAAGCGGTGTCAATTTCTGTTTGTGGTTCCTTGTGTAGCTGGCAGGAAGCGAGCGTCGGCTTGCGCAATGCATGTTTCCATAACGTTTACGCAGGTTGTTGACTAACAATCTAACTGTCCGCTACGGTGGATCTGTGGTTATGGTGTCCGACTGCTCACCCGAAGATCGCGGGCACGATCCCGACAGCAGCGGTCGCATTTCGACGATGGCGAAATGCTTGAGGCCCGTGTGCTGTGCGGTGTCATTGGAAGTTCCCGGAGCCTTCCATGGCACGATACGCGTGCCTCATATCGTGGTTTTGGCACGTGAAGCTCTAGTTTATTATTATTATTATTATTATTATTATTATTATTATTATTATTATTATTATTATATTATTATTATTAATATTATTATTATTATTATTATTATTATTATTATTATTATTATTATTATTATTATTAACACGAAACTGCTTTATGTTGGGGTCCACTAAGACCTGATTGACGTATTTTCGTCACGAATACGATGTTGTAAAATTATCGCAACCAAATCAAAAAGAAATAAATATTGAAGGAAAAAAATCTTCGTGCCGTGCGTCAAACGTTTGGCTTTGTGGAACAACACGAGGGAAGGAGCTTGGTGCTCTACGGACTGAGCTTTTCAGAACTGCTGGGCATCATACCATATAATCGCGCCCTACATATTTCACGCTTTCGTTCTCGTTTCCTGCTCTTTCTTCTTTTTTTTTTGTGAAGTGGGGTGGTGCCGCCGTCTGTGAGTGCTCGACAAAAGTAATGGCAATGAGTAGTGCGGCATGACGCAGTTAAAACATGGCGTCCGACATTGTGCGCCTGAGCGCAGATGTCGGACGCCATGGCTAAAGCTTTAGCCATCTCTATGGCTAAAGCTTCTCGATAGCAGTGAACAACCCTGACCGAACGATAGGAGAGTCGCCGAACCATGTTATGTTCTTTGTCTTTAGTTTCATGTTAGCGCATGACAGCTAGTTGTTGAAGTCGTGCAGCACCAACAATGTTTCACAGCTTACTACTTCGAGTGTGATAGTGCCCGCCTGTTTAATAAAATTCCTGCAGTAAGCACTGCAGCAAGACGATGATGTTGTGGGGCGAATGTCGTGTCTTATAGTGGAGTGAAACTGAGACCAGCAGGACGTGGTTCGTGGTTCAAGCTACGAACATCTGCGTCCCGCGTTGCTGAAGCGCAGTATGCATGAGCGCTAGCGTAGGTTTCAGCGGCGCACACCGTGCTGTTTCTTTCAATAATTGACAATATTTGAAGTAGCATTGTTTAGTTTGGCCCCACCGCGGTGGTCTAGTGGCCAAGACACTCGGCTGCTGACCCGCAGGTTGCGGGATCGAATCCCGACTGCGTTTTCGATGGAGGCGGAAATGTTTTAGGCCCGTGTGCTCAGATTTGGGTCCACATTAAAGAACCCCAGGTGGTCGAAATTCCCAGAGCCCTCCACTACGGCGTCTCTCATAATCATATGGTGCTTTTGGGACGTTAAACCGCGAATATCAATTGATCAAATTAGTGTTTAGTGTGTGCTTGTTGATGTCATCTATGCGCGCTAATAACGATGCACTTTGTTTAGGTATATGTTCAAAATTTCAGCTACCAAAATAGTTAAATCATGATCAGGGTGGTAGTCGTTGCGATGGAGACGTCACTAGGCGTCAATGTGGCTGTGTCCACGTCGAACTGGGCTGCGAAATACCGGTAGAAATTGTGCAAGCTCTCGTATGTCACTACACAACAAGCAATACTTCTATGAAAACGTTTCCTATATACCGATTCCTAGGACGAAGAGATCAGCCTCTCTTCTAAATATTTATTATTATTATTATTATTATTATTATTATTATTATTATTATTATTATTATTATTATTATTATTATTATTATTATTATTAATATTATTATTATTATTCTCAGTGAACGAATTGATCCTCATCCGCATCGCTGTGAGAGCTTTCTGTGCACCTAGCGCGTTTTTGCCGTGCTTCCGTTATCTGCGCATCTTCGACCAAGCGCCGATGTCGCGGGATCGCGTCATTATGTGAATTGAAGTTGAAGTTTGAAGTTTATTTGCAGGAGAAAAAATACAAAAACTTCCCTGCGGGAGGCAAAGACTAAAGGCTAAATAGCCTGACGAGGTCTTGACCTCCTGATACAGTCTGCATCAGTGCCATATTACACATATTCACACATCAGTAACATACATATACAAATAAGTGACATTATACATATCTTATTTAGTTACACGGCTTATTTCTACATGATATACATTCAGAATATGTTTTACATAAACAGGAAACAATTTTGGTATCAAACGATTCTGTTTAAGTATCATTGTTCATAGTAAGAAAAAAATCAACTCAGTATACAAGTATTCCTAAATATAAAAGCCTATGGATCTACTATGTCTTTAGTCAAAAGAAGAAAGGATTTATGATGACATTTAAATTGTTTGGTTTTCAGAGTAAAGTCTATATTCGATTCGTGAAGGTTTAGCAATTGTATGATCTTATAATCAATAGCCTGCTTGCCATAGTTCGTGCGTGTTTTCTTAGTTTTGCGGGTAGAATTTCTGAAGCCATATGTTGTTGATACAGTGCGTGGAAAGGAATCCTGTAGTTTATGTTTGTGGATGTGTTGCATCAGTTTAAGATTATATACTTTCCTAGCAGATAGAATTCCATGTTAGAATTCGTGTCACACGATAGAATTCGTGTGACTTTTCGAATTTTGGTGATCTGTGACGTCGCATGGCTGCGTTCTCAAGTAACTATTGTTTTTCGCATTAGTGTCGTTGACGCTGACGGTGAACTTTCGCGTTTGATGAAGCATCTGAAGCTTTCTTTGCGCACACTGACCAATTGAAGAGGGCTGCGTTCCTTTCCCTGCCCCGTCGCATGCAAGTTCGCGGACATTGGCCGTAAAGGGCACGCATAATACAGACGCGCGTGCGCGTTCCCCGTATAGCCCGGCCCCAATCCGCCCATCCGCTAGGCTTTGCGTTATGGCACTGCAGTCAGATAGAAAAACACGACTGCCCGGTTGCCTCAAGAGCTTACGAGCAAACGTGCGTGTGTCTATACGTTGTCGTTCCATAATGGCGTCGTTGTCAGGCTGGTAAATTAAGGCGTGTCGACTTCCCAAAGTCGGAAGCACCGAAACTTTATGCAAGTCCTCCTGGGCCGAGCGAGCTATCTACGCAGAGATTTTGAGACATTTTATAGAATAATATACCACAAGCTGTACGCCGCTCTTCATTGCCAAATCATTTAATTAAATCGATAGCCGACTGCGTTATTTATTTATTTATTATTTGTTAATTTATTTATTTATAGTGCCTTCAGGGTATAAATTCATTGCAGAGTGCGTGGAGTGTACACAATAAAAAAGAGAAAGAAGAAAAGCATAACAATAACAGTAAAATGGAGGCATAATACAAAACTGCAAAAATTTTGTAAATCATGTTAGAGAACATTTAGCGAAGTAGTTACTAGCAATGTAGAAGAAAAGAAACGTGTAACGTTACATTAGATTGATAGGACATTTTTAAGTGCAGTTATATTTGTTTTGAAGGCAGGTAAGTGGTTCCAATCACTTACCTGCATATGTGCATACTACTTCCGTTATTGGGATTAACGAGCGAAAACGCTGTGTCTGTGTCCTGGAAGCGACTCTCCTCGGATCCATACATGTACCCGAAGTCTCAGCGGTGGTCCCCTAACGCTTTAATATTTGAAAAGTCCCGATCCATCCGATAAAAATAAATAAATAAGAAATTCAACCCAACTGCTCTTCAACCAGTTCCGAACTAGCAAAAATAGTGCGCGCGTATCTATAGCTTTGTGTACTGAGTCCACCCTTTAAAGTTTTTTTTTTTGTCTCTATCCGTTTCTTTTTCTTTTCAACGACAGCTTGCGTTTTCTGTTGAGTTGTGTCGTGCTATACCCTAGAGCTTCCGGCTCTATTTGTTATCTAATACTACTTTTTTTTTCCTGCCGATGTGGAAGTGTGCACAAGCTCACCGGACGGCGCTACCGCTGCCGTTCTTCGTCATTTTCTTCTTTGTCGGCACTGCATGCGCCGCTGCTTTAAAGAATGCCAATCCACGGCGCCTGGAAACCCAGCTTGAGTCTTTCGTTGGGTCACGGAAGTTTGCCTTTGCCCGAGTGGTCGCTTCCTAGTTCGGAAAAGTTAGGCAACTTCGTAGTCGGGCGTGCGCCAAGATGTGTACGAAGAAGGCATGAATAACCCGCCTCAAACGAAAGCATCTAAGCTTTGGCGCTAAGTTTTTATTTTTAGTTTCTTTCACTTGCCTCTTTTCTACGCGTCTCCTTAGCATTCCAGCGCTTGTGAGAATATGATCATGTATATTTAAGGAAAAGGTGTTGCATGTGCGTGTTCAAAAAGCGTTGCTGTTGTACATGGGAAAGTCCCAACATGACGGCGAGATACGACCCAGCGGCCTAGAAGATGAGATAGGCGTTGATGTCGATGAATATAATAGTCTGTCATAGGTTGAAGTCCATTTCTTCACCAAGAGAGGGGTAGCCGGGCACGTCGTGTTTGCGCGTGCGTGAACCAACAGAGGAAGTGAGAGCGCTTGTTGAAAAATGTTTTATGTGCATACTACTTTAAGGATTCTCCTTTCTGACCGTGCTCACTGTTAAGTTCGCAATGGCAGATTTATTTATTTATTTATTTATTTATCTTATTCTAGAGGGTATTGAAGGGCGGGGAGCTTATGTCTTTGTAACACCTTCCGTGAGCGCTCTGTCTAAACAGATCTGCCTTTGCCCATCTGGATGCGTGCTGACAGTCGATAATACGCACAAGCCGTGTATCGAAACGCCTTGTGTGCTCCTTAGTTTGAGGCATGTGTCTCGCTTGTTTTGCACAATAGCCGCGTGATTAATCTGTGCTGCATTTCCGCGGTGTTTATCGTTTTAGGGGCGAAGCTCCTTATGGCGTGGCTTGGGCGTCCCTCGTATGTAACCACCAGTGGCACATACCCGAAATAGGTATAACACTTGACCTCCAAGGTGGTGCCAGTGAGAGATTTCTTCTGTGCGTTGTTTAACAATAAAAATAGTGCTCAATGTACATGCCAATGGCTGCTAATGGGGAATGAGAGACATGAGCATTCGGCTTTTAGTCAACGCGCACGCTGCGATCCCCATTAGCAGCCATTGGCATGTACATTGAGCACTATCGGACAAGAAAGGGATGCTACATTATACTCGCTGGGTGTAACCTCCTTAGCTTTAGAAAGGTTTAGCGAGCGTTGAGCCGCAGTGCCATGAATACAATGAACTTGTATATACCATGAATGAACTCAAGGTGGTTAAAAATGAGAAGTAGATACGAAGCGCAAGCCGTAAGAAAGTAAAAGCCGAATTCTCCTGTCTCTCATTTCTCATTAGCAGCCATTGGCATGTAAATTGAGCCCTATCTGACAGGGAAAGGTTGCTACGTTATACTCGCTGGGCGTAACCTCCTTGGTTTTCGAAAGGTTTAGCGAGCGTTTGGTCGCAGTGCCATGAATACAGTGAACTAGAATATACCATGAACTCGAGTTGGTTAAAGGTGGGAAGTGGACCCAAAGCGCAGGCCGTATGAAAGTGTGCGTGTGCCACCTCTCGTTTAGTCCTTGGAATGTCCGCTGGATGGCGGTGCTTCTATATGGGGAATATATGATAAAAAGATGCGAGATGGTGGGACTTGGAGTGTTGAATAGATGAACGAACGGACACACAAACAGATGCATGGATGGGCGCATGAACGGACGCAGGGGCGGATGCATGAAAGAACGCAGGGACGGGCGCACAAACAGACGCATGGACGGTCACACAGACGGACGCATGGAAGGACGAATGCTTCGCCCCACTCTCCATCATTCACTCCGTGGATATGCTGCCATTTTTTTTTGTGCGGGTAATTTACGAGAAGCCGTTGTCCAGAATCGCAGCGTCGTTCTTATACGCACAGTCATTGCACTTCACGTGCACAGTGGTTCGCCTGCATAGCGTCGTGTGAATGCTTGACATATTTTTCTTCAATGTATGCGTGGCGCTGGCCTCCCAGATGACGTGTTCGCGTTTAGTTACTTGAAAGATATGTCGCAAGGTTAAATATGACAAGAACGAAGGTGAGACAGAAAGAGCTCCAACTCGCATCTTTTATTTTTCTGAAGCATCCGCAACATGAAAGCTTAGTGCAAAATAACAAAAACGCCGACCAAGGTGAAATACACAAAAGTTAAAAGACGTTTCGGCTCCCCACACGGGAGCCTTGTTCACGTTTCGTGTATTTCACCTTGGTCGGCGTTTTTGTTATTTTGTCCTATGTTTGTCCCCGACCAGACGGGATTCCGTCAGTCTGTTGACAATATGAAGGCTGTTGTAGGACGTGCGCAGAAGTAGTTCACTCACTGCGCGTCCTGTAAAGAACAGATAGGACATAAAACTCAGATAACAGCCGCAGTATCTGAGAAACAGCGAAACCAAACGGAGCCTGACGTAAAAGCTTAAAAAAAAACTGCGTACCGCTTGGCCCAACATAGCGTACTGTTAAGTTGCATTCAGTTGTAGACTTAGACCATGGCTTGCATATCGCTGCATGTGGAACATTGCTAGCTGGTGGTGGATAAATAATTACTCCCTTGTTCTCTTGCACTGCAGCATGTTCCCATCTGAAACTATAAGTACCTCGGATCGACTCGCGCACTCGAAATATTTCCTTCTTTTTATGCATCATTGATTGATATGTGGGGTTTAACGTCCCAAAACCACCGTATGATTATGAGAGACGCTGTAGTGGATGCGAAAACATTCGAGGCCGTGTAGCCAGGTTTAGCTTACATTGAATAACACCTGCTGGTCGAGATTTCTGGAGCCCTGCACGTGTCTTTCATGATCATATCGTGGTTTTTGGGACGTTACGCCCAACAACTCTTAATAATTGATAAAGTTCGCTGTACATAAAATAGGTTAGTGATGATGATGATGATCATGATGATGCAACTATAGGGCAAGTTCGATTACCGCAGGTCTCTGCGCTGACACCTTAACCTAGCCGAAATATGGAGGAGATGCTTGCGTCACTTTCCGGCGTGGGGAATATGTCGTCACCGTTTTTTCTTCTCGTCACTGAGAAGCAAAATGAAACAAAAATGTGCCTCGAGACTCGACACTGAAGGGTGTGTCGCAACGAACGATACCTATAGAAAGAAAATGAATTAATAAGGCGCACTCAGTGACAGCATCGGCGCGGTGCCGTTCGAAGCAGCTGCGCCCCGAGGGAGCTCGTCAGCTGGCTCCTTTGCCCCAAGTCTTTTTAATGCAGCGAGCCTACTGCGCATAGCAGCCGTCCAGGCACGCCTCCGAACAATTCTGGCGGCTCTCCTTCGAGTTTGCTGCCGCGCAGGCCGGCCTGCAAAGTATCGCCTGACGGTGCAGCGCCTCGGGGAATGCCGAGAGCAGCACGCGCTTGTCGTTCCTCGTTACATGCAAATGACGCGCCGTGGCGAGCGACCATTCGGAAGGCGGCTTCCCCCCTCGTTCATACGCCTCTCGCTTTTCTCTTATTCAGCGCCTTCTTCGTTAGCCCATTCTTCGTTAGCCAGCATCCCTTTTGAGCGTTTTGCTATACGTTTCCGAGCGTTGCCGGTTTTTCTCTCTTATCTTCGATCACACGCCTCCCGCGGTGCTCAACGCGTTCATCACTAAACTTCTAAAAGAAAAAAAAATAATGGAACGAAAGTTCTTCGCATCAACAGACACGGTCGAGGAAGCTTTTGTTCGCTTATTGGTTCGTTTAACGAGCCTGTACTCGAGTTTGCGAATGCTGTTGTTGTTGTTGTTGTTGTTGTTGTTGTTGTTGTTGTTGTTGTTGTTGTTGTTGTTGTTGTTGTTGTGTTGTTGTGTTAGTTGTTGTTGTTGTTGTTGTTGTTGTTGTTGTTGTTGTTGGTTGTGGTTGTTGTAGTTTTATCTATTGTGATGCTGGTAACAAGAAAAGTAAAGCTAATGTCATAAAAAAGTCCTTGTTGGCTTTTTTTCACACACTTGACCTCAAAAAGGAGGGGATTAGGAATAGGCTAAAAGAAATGCAGGGAGGAGGGCCAGCGTAGGGGCTAGTTGGTTGTACATGGTTGACACTCGCGACGCACTAAATCGCACACGAAAAAAGACACACGGAGGCACAGGTTGGACACACACAAAAAAAATCTAGGGAGGGTAACCGTGAGAATTCATGTATGACAGTACACTTCTTGCGAGAAATAATACAGTAGCTCCACGCAGTAGTGTCTTAACCCCCTTTCATTTGTCCTCAATATTGAAAACTTGGATCCGTATTGGGAGCCATGGAGTGGTCAGAATCGCCCGCAAAAGAGACTTTTCTTAAGGATGAAAAGGTTGAAAGTGTTTTTGACGATGCTTAAGGGCTTAGCGTCCCCCCTTTCCCCACTCCCTTTAGGAGTCCGCGATGGAGTGGAAGTCTGTCTGAACATACCGTTTCTTGTTGCTGCTCCCTCTAAGTCTCGAGCGCCCGTGTTCCTTCTGGACATCACTGACTTTGCCCATTTCTGTAGCTTTCCTCGACTCTGCATTTTCGCCAGCTGCGCTTTGAAATGGTGTACGCTGACCGCTCCAAAAGTTCTGTCGTTTAGGGTTGCTTTCAAGTTATAAAGGCGTCTTTCTTCTCTGTATGTATGCGCGCATGTGTGTGTGTCTGTATTGGTGTTTGTGTGTGCGTTTGCGCGTGTGCCTTTGTGTGTCTGTGTGTGTCTGTATGTGTGTGCGTGCGTGCGCGCGTGTGTGTCAGTGAAACGCTTGAATGCCCACATCTTCTTAAAGGAGCCATCTAGCGCCTGAAAACATCGCTGTCGACTGCATAACTCTTAGCGGGACTAACCAGAACTACTGTGAGCGGAAATTACGACTGAAGGTTGCCGCCATATGATTGGGTAAATGTAACGTTAAATGTGATTGCGACATTGCATAAACATAGGAATTACTATTGGATTTCTTTTTTTTATTGGCATGATGTTTTCCCTCAAAGCGACAGAGAATAAAGCTCTCCAACTTTCCCAGCTTGAAAACTGCAAGGCTGGTCAAAGAATGCGCCGAACGCCACGGTGCTGGAAAAAACGTGTCCGCGACGGTCCGGCGCCGTTATTTGTAGAAGCTAAAATTAAAAAAAAACGTAGCTGCGTCGATATATATACGTCATTGCAAAAAGAAAGATCAGTAAAGCTACAAAACGTTATAGAAGCGTTCGCGAGCTGGCTCGCTTCGCACGTTTCGCTCCTTCATGCACCACATTGTTTGTTACCATCGCTACGGCGTCCTTGTAGGCTGGACGTAACAGGCAATATGTTATGCGAGCTTCTTGCACAGTAGGCCTTTCAATTCATTTCATTGGGCAGTCTTCCGACGTAAGAGGGTGAGGGAAGCACGGTAACATGAGCCCGCGAAAATTGAGTTGAGGGTAAGCATTCATTTCATTGTATTTTGATATCTCTACGCTGAATAACTTTGCACTGCGGGGCCCTGTCACTGCCGTCCTTGCGGCACTTATCTCCTAAGCCGTCATTGTACGCAACCAGCTAGAAAAACATGTAAAACTATGGAGTTGTGAAAAGTGATAGAGGGCCCCTTTTACAGCTGCCGCTTGCTAATCCGGGTCTGGAAATTCATCTTACTCAAACTAGGCTTGTTTTGAAAAAAAAAAAGTCGCTCATTTCAGCTTACATTGAGAGTGGTAAATCTCTACTAGAGCTGCAATTTCGCAAGAAGGTTAGCGAGCATGCGCAAGCAATAACATTGATAAACAACCTCGACCGCATCCCTAGCATTACAGTGTATAGTTATTGGGAGGTCGCTTTAAGAATTACTTTGAATGCCGTGTTGAGGATATTTTTAGAGAGTGTTAACATGGTTGATAATCCTCCGTACTGCCTTTAGTGTGATGGATAGCTCCCTACATACATACATACATACATACATACATACATACATACATACATACATACATACATACATACATACATACATACATACATACATACATACATACATACATACATACATACAGAGAACCACCTCGTCCTGTAAAGCGTGCTTTGCCTGTAAAGTTTTTCTGTACATGGGAGAAGCCACACCCACAGTCGAGGGGAGGACATGCGGAGAAAGAGGCGGCTGTAGCAGTAGTTGATTCTGGGAGTGGAGAGAGCAACGCGCACGACTGCTTTGGAAGTTTCAACGTTAAAACTTAAGGTCAACTTCTTCATACATATAGGGAGTGAATGGCATGCTACGCTTCATAGACCAATCAGCAGGACAAAAATAAAAAAAAAACTTGTTGCATGGTGGGCCTCTCCAAATAAGTTACTAGCCTCATGCACTCATTCATTCAGTCGTACTGCCTTTAGTACTGCCTCCGTACTGCCTTTAGTGTGATGGATAGCTCCCTACATACATACATACATACATACATACATACATACATACATACATACATACATACATACATACATACATACATACATACATACATACATACATACATACATACATACATACATACATACATACATACACCATACATACATACATACATACATACATACATACATACATACATACATACATACATACATACATACATACATACATACATACATACATACATACATACATACATACATACATACATACATACATACATACATACATACATACATACATACATACATACATACAGATTCATGCGTGATCCCGAATGGAGGACCTCAATAATCGTGGGCTACATCGAAATAGCTCCCCGGAGGGCCTCAAGCTGTGGAGCCGTGGCGTAATCTTAGCATTTCATCTCCTAACAAGCAGCGCACGAGTAAAGTTTGTTTTCTATCTATCCTATTAAAGCTTACCGTTTCCTGTAATGAAGTGTCGACTTATGGAAGCTGAAACGACAGATTTGTTGGCCTTCGCTTCCGTGGCTTTATGGAAGCAGTTGCCGGCTTTCGGGATTATTACGAGAAAAGCCCGCTGCGGTGACCTTTCCAGAAAGACCACACGCTTTGCCTGAGACCTGGAGGTCTTTCCCTTCTTCGGAGTCGTACGCGGCTCGCCTGTCACGGACGCACAGCGCGGTGATCAGTCAGGGTCTCAAATCCCTGGATCAAAATGTGTCTGGTGTGACTTCACTAAGCTGGCCGGCTCTTACCAGGCATCCCCTACACGTTTTGAAGCTTCCCGGTCTGACCGGGTGTGAGGCGCTTCAATAGTTCTTCCTTGCCTGCTGTCTCGCCGTAAATCCCGGCACTTCGTTAAATCTGTGCAAGTTCGCGCTTGCTATCCTTGACATCGATGCGCTAAAAGCCGTTTTGACTTGAACTATGACGATGTCGTCATCCGTAGTAGTTTGTGACATGGGCATTTTGGGGGCTAGGATTTCTTAAGCTGTAGTTATCAGTTCTCGTTTGTGCATCAGTTCTCCCACATTGTGTGTATTTTTTTCTTACCCCCTTGTTTATTGTGTTGCATGGCGTCGGAGTGTATGCGTGGTAGAAATCCCTAAGCCCTTCGGATCGAAAACAGGCTCCTCGCTGCTACCGGTCGAGGTGTGGTGTACGCTTTCCAGACATGATCACGGACTTCCTCTGCTGATCTCATGTACTGGCAGCTTTCGCAACTCGCCCAGCCCCCTGCTGGCAATTTCTTCCAGTTTCTCGCTGTACTCCTTGATTTTCAGGCACTGTGTTTGCGTAGACAAACTTCGTTTCTGTTTCCTATCAGATATAAATTAGGCATTCATCATCTTCGACATGACATGAACAATGTGACATCATGCGCTAAAACGTCACCAGCCTATATATGAACATTTAGCAGCTTCTAGTTAGATGGTGGCGTTGCTTGCGGCCATGCGTGTATTTGAACCCTGTTGATGACAAGGTAAAGCTTAGGCCTTAACAGTGCCACAAAGCCCATGCAGGAACTAAGGTGTGGGAAAACTCCTGGAATCGTGGTTGATTTGTTGCGATGCATCAGCTCGATAGATAGGTGGATGTATAAGTCTGTGCCCTTGAGATCTGGTGGCGGATCTTGGCACCTAACCACAATACAATAAATTGACGTATTATTACTGTGTATTGAAAGTTTAAAGTTCACTTGAAACAACCGCGGTGCCCCACCGGAAGTCTACAAGGGCGTACGAGACCACTGGTAAACCTTCACGTGTTTTTTGCCGCCTGCATTAGGTGGTGAAACGTCTAATTCAAATTTGTTGATAACGGTAATCGTGACGTTATGTCGTAGCAAACCTTTCACATTGATCAAGTCACCCGGCTTTTGGAACATTTTTATCTCGGTGAGATTTGGTGTCATGAAGATATGGTGTTCACATGAGTACGGGGTGAGCCGGCCGGCCTTCACGAAAAGCGGCGCCACGGGACACGTTCGTTCGTTGTTGCGCCTCTTTTTTGCTGCTCACATGCTGTCGTTGTCGCCCGTTTATTTGCGGTGATAAGCGGGGCGATACATCGATGCACGGCTCATTTTGTCACCGAGACACGTTGCCACCGATGCGTGCTCGGTTGCAGATCGACTGAACGACGGGCGAGCCAGCATAGAGGAGAGTGTTAGGATGGAGGAGAGTATTTATTGATGCTAATCGAGCGATCGTGTATACGGTACGCCTCCATCGGCAATGGGGCATATCTTTGTCGATGGCCGTCACGCAGGTGGTTTGCTTGCCGTGGTCAGCCCTCGCCATCGCGTGGGGATGCGCTCTGCATTCATCGTGAAGGCCTCATTGCGTTCCTCCGGGTGACAGAAATAGGGAACGTGGGCTCACCCACCTCGCACAAGCCGCGTTAAAAATTTTTAGGCTAGTTCTTTTTTTGTTTATGCTCTTTTTAAATATTAATTGTGCTGTACCGGCGTGTTCGGTCATCGCAGATGCTAAGCGGCCCGCAAAACTGAAATTTGGACTATATAGTCTTATGTTACCCGCCGTGGTAGTAATAGTGGTGCTTTATTGCTGATGCGAAGGTCTTGCCATTGAATGCCAGCCACGGCGGCCGCATTCTTTTTTTTACGTTAGTTTGTTCTATGACATCTGTACACTTTGCACGAATTCGGTTCAGGCAAGACGCCAGAGCCCCGTGTCCGTAGACTCAGGTGCATGTTGAAGAGTCTCGAATGGTCGAAATCCGCAAGGCCCTCCACTATACTGCATCTCTCATGGTCGTACCGGGGTTTTGCGTCGTAGAACTATCATTAAGCTTACTAATAAATTTAAACTATGCGTTAGGAGGTCAAATGTTTTAACCGCTGAATACACGGTTTTGTATCGTATCGGCAAACGTGTGTTTCTCGTTTTGCACAGAGTAATGCATTTGTTAGTTTAAGGACAGGTTGCCGGTTAAGTTCTTCCTTGCGCGATTTTTTTTTGTATTTAGTGCGCCTGTGCAGAAGAAAAAAAAATTGTTGGTGGTGTAGGTGTATTTTGCTCGTAACATATATCAAGATGCAATCGTGTCATGTACTAAAAAAAGAAAATCAAATAGCCCTTTGTCTCTTTTTTTTGAATTCTGTCATGCCACGTATATAACTCTTTAAAGGGGCACGTCAACTCTCTTAGGTGATAATTTTACTCTCTTGTGAGAGTCGTGTAATCTACAAGAAAGTCAACGTGCCTCTATTTAAGAGAGTCGTATACGTGACTAGTAGGTACTCTCCAAAAATAGCTACAGATACTCTTCATTATTTTTTTTCCTTGGTGAGTAGCGCTGCGCCGTGAGCTGAACACAGAAAATTTGACTTCGTGAATTCGTGACTTGCAGATAATACGGCCTCTCATAAGACACTGACGTTGACCTCGTGACACCTTCACATACTTTGAGACAATACTCGCACATATAGCTTTATGTTGTTCATTCTTCCGTTACTATTCTCTCAGCCTCCGCGCAGCTTTTTCGATGAAGAGTGGTCGCCTAATGGGAAGTGATTGATTGATCTCATTGTGCAGCCTTTATCTCGCTTTCCCTCGCTCACTTTCCTCAGGTCATCAAACTTACTCATGAGTGGACTCGCTCAGACTCAGTTCGAGCCGTGAGCCTGAGTCCAAATCAGTCCGCCTTAGTATTTAGGCGAGCTTCAGTCCGAGTGCCTGGGTGAACGACTGAGTGGATTGATTTTGTGTGTGCGTGTGTGTCTGTATTTTTTATTCTTATTTATTTTTATTTCTTTCTCTTTTTCAACCTCCTAATCCCTAACCTCAGTGCAGGGTAGCACACCGTATCCTAGCATCTGGTCAACCTCCCTGCCTTTCTTTTTCCTCTTTTTTTTCTTTATTTTGAGTGAGTCCAGTGCATAAAAATATTCGTGAAATAGAGTCCCTAAGCGCAAGATATTTTTCTTAAGGGAACCTCAGTAAGCTCTACATTTACGCTCCCCTATCTCTCCACCCCAAGTAAAGTTCTCCTTGTAGTCAAGAGTTCGACAAAAGATTGTCTGGTCAAGTATCATGACGAGGATGAAAATTAACAACACAGATGACACTCTGTCGGCAAACTGCACCCGCTCGTTACCTCACATCTTAGAATGAAAAGTGGCTAACGGCTCTCGCCTGCTTCGTGTGATCAAGTAAAGCCGCACGAGTCTGAAACGTATCGGTCACCTTCATTTGACTGGTGACCGCATCTTCATCCTCAAGTTCTCGTTGCAGTGTAAATACGTTTTCAAACAAAAACGCTTTGACGAGATACCATCCATCTCAAAGACGAATATGCCATCAATACGCCGACTGTGTAACGCTAAAAGGATGACATGCGCCTTCGTGTATAAATCTCGCGAGGTGACGATGAGCCGCAGGACATAATGGACCGTGCTGTCGTACGTGCGGCCACTTGCGGCGTACTGTGTATACAGAAGGACGTGGAAAAACAGCGCGGGGTCAGCCAATTTGCAGCGGTCCGCATAAGACGAGTGCCGAGAAGACGCCGATCTCGCCTATAGCTCTGTACAGTATACCGAGCTATGCTCTTATTCTCGGCTCGCGCCTATCGACCGGCTGCACTTTTTTTTTCCCCTCACACGGATCTTTTTCTCCTTTTCGCTTTACCGGTGGCCCGAGAAAGGTTCCCGGCGTCCCTGGCCTCCTGGTCCTCGCAAGTGTGGAACTCCCCAGGCACACATTTATATTGGGCCACTGGCGAGCGAGTCATTCTGTTATGTTTTTTGTTCGTACCGTCTCTTTTCCGCTACGAGTTGTACACACACCCGCGCGGAAGCAAAGAGAGCTCGAGTCTTACGTCTCCTTCCCTTCCTTCGCTCAAACACAAGCTTCTTCTGCTCGGAGTAACGCAAGATCGCTCGCACGTGCGGATGACGCCAGACTTCGACCGTTTCAGCTGACCTCCCCCCTCCTGTTTCTGTTGGATGCACAAGTAAACCCGACTTCGTCGCCAGACGTGGGAGGGCATGAAAACCCGGAACAAGCAAAGGAGGCTGCATTTCGAGTAAAAGAGAGTGAGAGAGAAGAATATGTCGATGGCTGCAGAATCAAGCCTTTGTGCATTCGGAAAAGTCCGCCATTATGCATATAGGCTAAGATTTGCTCGTCTGATGCGTACAGTCGTTCCCGTCTGAGACCGATTCGTCACTCGTTGGCGTCCGTGTGCACTATATATATAGTCAATGCTGGATAATTATTATGTGTTGATTGTATCGCTTTCTAAATATGGTTTACCATGGCCTTAATATAACAGCAGCTTTGCGAATACGGCCTTACCTATGGTACAGTCTGGAAAATTAAGTCGAATAAAGCTGGATTGCAATATGGAATTCGAATGACGCTCATCATAAACTTAAAGAGATCAGAAGTACTTAGCTGTTGGCTAGTCGGTTAATACTCGTATTGACCAAAACATTGGTCAATACAATGTCGCACTAAAGTTGGTGCTCACATTGCTCTTCTTCTCTTTCTTTTTTTTTCGTCGTTTTGCGCTAAGCCACCCTACATTTTTAGTCAATACAAATAAAGAAGGAATGATTAATGAAGGCGCCAAAAGTAAACGCCTCAAGTTTTTCTTTGTATAATAAATAAAATAAAAGTATAGTGGTTAGTTTTATTGATCTAAGAATTTTTTTTCAACTTGCGTTATCTTCAATCATTCAGAGTTAGGTCCGTGAGGAAAAGCGGAGTATTCTTGGCGCTATCACTCTTAACTTCGTTGCAGTCAGAATAATCGTTACTGGTGTTTAACGTCCAAAAACCTGCATATCGTTATGAAAGACGTCGTAGTGAAGGGCTGGGGAAATATCGACCTCTTGTGGTTCTTTAATGTGCACCTTCACCTAAGTAGACAGGCTTCAAGCATCTTCGCCTTTATTGAAAATGCGGCCGCCCCAGCCAGGTCTCTATCTCGCGACCTGTGAGTCAGCATGCGAGCCTTATAACCCCTATACCGCCGCGATAGTGGCAGTCAGTCAGTTAAAGATTAAATGAATAACTAACCCTTCCTGCAGCAGAACATTTTCAGTCTTCAGCCTTGGTTTCCTCAGTGCTGCACGGTACTAACGAGAGCATACGCAAAGAATGTCCGCGTCTGTCCCTTGAGCTCCCAGGAGCCAGGCAAGCTGCGATCTTACGCTTCTTCGAAGGCGACTTGCCAGGACGAACGCTCCCAAAGCCGGCTGCGTCTGAGCCGCCGAGGAGAAACGTATATCGCAGGACAGCGTCGTCCTGGAAAGAAGAGAGATACATCGCAGAATGACGTCTCATCCTTTCGGAGCTTGGTGAGTTGACTCTCCGTCCCTTCTCCTATGAGGGGCGTGATAGAATATCCGGTAGAAGCTCAAAGTAGATGCGTTTCTAGTTTCCGAAGACGCCATTTCAGAACTCGTTGACTTGTTGATCGTGACGACTGAATATAGCGCTAAGAAACGGGGACACAAGAAGAGGACACACGGCACACGGCAAATTTCGACAGTGTTGTTGATCGTGCTTTTGTCATCACCGTTTTTCCCCTATATGTATGCGTGTTATCGGCGTTATTTCGAGCGCGTTGTTTTAAATGCGAAGCATTTCTTAGAGAACTTGAACAACTTTGAGCTTATCTATCTATCTATCTATCTATCTATCTATCTATCTATCTATCTATCTATCTATCTATCTATCTATCTATCTATCTATCCATCTAGTCGCTTACGTTATGGTGCTCTTGTGGTCACCCCCTTGACTTGACGTGAACCAAAATTAGCATGGGAGGGTAGGAAGGTTTGACGAATATGACACGCTGGTCAAGACATGAATAATGTCACAGTCCCGTCGCGTACGTCGTCAAACATGTTCCGCCAGACAGTGGCACATGCCCACAGGCGGGTATGTGCCGCTGGTATGCGGGTATGTGCCACAGGGGATTGACACTTAGTATCTTCCCAGGAATGACGAGAACACACATGGGTGATTTCAACGCGCGAGCGTTAATAAATACCCGACATCTGTAGCGTCGATCTGAAGAATGCAAGGAATAAATGTCAGGGTCCCAGCTGGAATGGAACCCAAGCATTCTGCGTGGCAATGAAACATTTTACCACGGAGCTACGCCAAGTCTAGGAACTACTTTTCAAATAGGCGCTAATCTTCGTGAAACTTCAATAGTGGTTGCAGTGCTGCCGACCCAATTTTTTGTAAACAATACATATGTACTCCTTTGATACAGCCGTCACGTCGGGTTAACGTAAATTGTGGTTTGCTGCCATGCGCTGAAGTTGATTTATGTAGCAGTGTCCAGGGCCAGCATCCTCGCGAGCATCAGTGCTTCATATCAGCTTATGATGTTGATAATACCCATGTTCCAGTTAGCATCGCTGCGCAAATGCAAACAAATGGTTACATAAACATCTGCAACTCTTCAACGTATGTCTGAGCGTGCAAAATTTGTACATATATTTGTCGTCATTTCATGACGTGTCGCTCAATAAAACATTGCAACACGGTCACTTCCCTCCGCCTGCTTTGCATAACATCGATTCCCAGGTACGTGGGATCTGCCGAATTATTTTTTATAGAACTGAAGTGAGTTGAGGAAGAGTTGTCGTTTTTCTTGTTGATAGCTGCCCTTTTTCAATCAGTCCATTAATAAATCAATCAGTCAGTGCTTATTCAATACAATAATGTGAAAAATTCTTACAAAGTATTTTTACTGTTAGCCTGTGTGCTGTAATCGGTCCAGTGTAGTAATATAATTTTCTTAGTACGTGTTTGGAGTGGAAGAGCGGTTAATGTGATTATAATTTTTATACAAAATCAATAACAGGGTAGCTTCGTGACGTACTTTACTTAATTAGGTGCACATTAAGATAAGTCTACATTTATATATTTTAGTTACACAAACAATGCAAGAATAAATAAGAGCATGTATTGCAGAAAACCAGGTTCCTAGAAGATAATCAACATGGTACGTACTAATAGTATACCTCTGTTGAAGCGATCTTACAACAAGAGAACTGGAAAAGAGAAGAGAAGACGATGCGCAAGGTGAGTCTTAGCACAATATAGACAGAAACCTAACTTTAGTTGGCAACATTATTGATTTGCACAATGTACTTTGCAAGAGACAATAATGTTGGATGCAACTTTAATTTCAAACAAAATTGAGCTCCATATTTTAACACTAGTGTCATTTAGTTTCACCATATACAGTCTTACAAGCAGTAGGTTCACTCAGTTAGCAGTGAGAGAGAGAATTAAACTTTATTGTACGACCAGGCGCGCGTTTTCATCTCGCAGAGGTGACTTCATCATTCAATGATGGAGCCAATGCCCGCGCCCTTTCCACCAGCCAGAACTGACCCTCAGGGTTCGGTGACGTCAGCACCGCCTCCCACTTGTCCTCTGAATTTCCTTGCTTGCTCTATTCTTTTACGGACGGGATACCTTGATTGTTTCGGCACAGGGTGTTAGCAGCCTTCGGGCAGTATAAGTGCAGTTTCTTCTGGAATGACTCGAGTACATTGCGTGGAGAAGTGTACCGTGTGTGCCCGCCTGGAGCCTTCTCCAAGTCATTGCTTGCTCTCTAGTCAGCCTTTTTTTTTAAGCAGGGGAATATTGGCGTCGTTGTTTTGTTATTTCATCGGTGTTCACTCCACTGCATTTACAGAGTCGGAATATTGCTGCGGAGTAGCACGGTGTGTATGAAAACTGTCATTTTTAAACAATAAAGTTTTGCGTTAGGTAGTTTCAATTCGTGACGTTCTCGTTTGGCGAATGCCTGGTATGTTCAGGTACGATGTACGCTTGATGATTGAATCGTACGTGGGATTCGACGTCCCAAAACCACCATAGCATCATGAGAAACGCCGTAGTGGAGGGCTCCGGATGCGATGTACGCTCACGACGTAGTCCAGTCATGGGGCACGTTGCCGAACGATGTACCTACGTACGTTCGCTTCGTGCTCCAGGGATGAAAAAAAATAATAACAAAGGGATGTAAACCGACCTCGTTAGATGAATGACGGGAAATTGGTTTTGCGATTCGACTTAGTACATTGTACGATGTCTCACAGGCGGAGCCTGCAAGCTTGGCGAGAAAATATGGCGAGGTCGTATATCACGTCCATCTCACGTGCGTCTCACGGCGCCGCCCCGTCTGTCCGTCGGGTATAAAGAGCGAAACTAACTCACTGCGGACACGACTGCTGTTTCGAAAGACGCATTGGCAGTCAGGAAGTTCTGTGAGGAAGCCCATTGCTCTGCCTGCTTGTGGGTCCTGTCGGAAAAGAACATTAAAAGGAAAGGTGGTATGGCTGACGCGGTGACGCAGGGGGAAAAAATAAGTTACGAAAGAGTACGATGGTATAAAGCTTGAAAGCAGCCTGTGCTTGCTTTCACGTCGGCTTCCTGGAGACGCATGACCCTTTATTTTTTTGGACAAAGAACTCAAACGTTTCGTATACGTTTACGTGCTTTCTTGGCCCCTTGCAGATGCCGAATAACGTTGCGTTTTCTCTCTGCACATTTCGTTCGAGCAGTTTGTAATGGTTGCACTGCAGACCCTCATTTTGGCGTAG
Organism: Rhipicephalus annulatus; assembly: GCA_013436015.1. NCBI lineage: Eukaryota > Metazoa > Arthropoda > Arachnida > Ixodida > Ixodidae > Rhipicephalus > Rhipicephalus annulatus. Next base: position 534,359 of record WOVY01009672.1, read on the forward strand.
AAATGCTCTTTCGAGAAAGACCATTCAATCGCAAGTAAAAGTACTGTCACTATATATGCCCGGAAAATGAGAAACAGTACCGCAAAACCTAACCGGACTCTGCTATTTCAGAGTCCGGTTAGGTTTATTTACGTGCTTGTTTTCTGACGTGTTCTTGTTTTTTTTCTTTTTTTAAACTGGCCGCGTTTTTGTTTTTTGGTGACCGTTGACGCGGGTAATTTGATCAGCAGTATTTCTTCCGATTGATATCGTTAAAACTGCTCAGCTCAAAAGTATAGGCTTAGCAACACATGAAAGACGAAGTGAAGCGCGGACTTCCAACTGAAATTTATTACAGCACACAAACATAAGAGGTACATGCTTTTGTTAGAAGTAAGAAAATAACAATATTTGAATGTGAGATTAGCCGAGTTAAACGATGGCGATTAATATGATGAATACCTTGTTGCTCAGTGATATCGTCATCCCATTAATGAATCACCTCACTTCATGATCATGTCAGCAGACGCATAAAGTTACGATTCTCCTGCCAACAGAAATAGAAGCAATGACTTGGCTCGGTAGCCGGAAAGGTCTACACCAAACCACGTCGTGCTCATCTACTACATGATACGCGATCTAGCTCCGAGACCTGCGCCACCTCTGGGGGGGGGGGGGGGCGCTTGACCGTGCACTCTATCTTACGGAGCCTATATATGATCCTTTGTCGGTTACGTAAGCTCAGATGCTCCACTCCGCCGGCGCCACATCTTCCGACGCTCGTGCATGCCGGTGACTAGGGTGGGTCGCACGACCAGCTGCAATTGGCGAGCAGAAATTTACTCGAAATGACCGATGTCCACAGATATACGTGCGACTTCTACTCGCCGCCTCATGGAATTTATGTCTGTTGAAGTAAGGCTCGCATTGCAATCGCCTCGTGAAATAAGATCACATCTTGTTCCTGCGTATCTGATCGATTCGGAGGTCCGGGGGCTGTAGTCGCGCGATTCAAATATCGAACCTAAGTTTTGAATTGCGCAAACAAGAAAGGGACAAAAAGAAGAGAGGAACACACACAGCAGAGCGAACTACCAGCGAAACGATGGCGATTAATATGATAAATACCTTGTTTTTGTTGGTAGTTTGCGCTCTGTGGGTTTTCGTCTCTCCTTTTAGTCGCCGTCTTGTTTCAGCAGTTCAACACTTAGGATCATGAACCAACAAGTCCAGCTGTCAGCCACTCAAAAAATCGAGCAGCCAGTGACTGAGCGCAGTCGCTTTGTGACTAACTTGATCGCGTGAGACGGTGCTCTTGTCGCAGGTGTGAACAACCCTTAACACGTCTCTCTATTGCTTACCGCAATATTGACGCTGGCTTTTGACACTACAATAAAGTCATTAAAGTCTGTAGATGTCCCTTTTTTTAGTTTGGGCTATTGTATTCGCTTGAAGCTAAGCAACCCACAGCAAATGAACATCGGGTCCGCAGAGATGTGCGAGCTCTTTTGCTCACAGATGTATTTGAACACCTCGTTGTCGTCACTAATATTTCATCTTGTCCCTCAGCTCTCTTCCTCCGGTGTAGGATAGGAAACCGCACCCACGCCTAACTGAACAACCTGCCTTTCTTTATCTCGCCTCTCCCCATTCCTTATACGTATATGCTTTTAATCAGCTGCCGCTCCAAGTGCTGTATATACCCTGAAAACCGGACATTTTAGTCTGATTTTCTGTATATATGCGGCATTTAACCAGGACCTTATTAAAACTTTAGTGACGGCCGCTCAAGTGTGGGATTGCGAATGCTTTTTTTGTTTTTGCTGGTTTAACTTGATTGATTGATATGTGTGGTTTAACGTCCCAAAACCACCATATGATTAATAGAGACGCCGTGGTGGAGGGCTCCGGAAATTTCGACCTGCTGGTGTTCTTTGACGTGCACCCAAATTTGAACACACGGGCCTACAACATTTCCGCCTCCATCGGAAATGCAGCCGCCGCAGCCGGGATTTGATCCCGCGACCTGCGGGTCAGCAGCCGAGTAGCTTAGCCACTAGACCACCGCGGCGGGGCACTGGTTCAACTTCTTGAAGCTGCTCAGGCTACATGAGAGCCAGCGTATGCGGGGCTCAAGATAATTTCGACTACCATATTGTTTTTAACGTGCATTGGCACTGGACAATGCACGGGCGTCTGGCACTTTGTATCCATGGAAAGGCGACCACCACGACCAGCATCAAACCTGCGCCGTTCGAGTCAGCCGCTGGTCACCGTATAAGCACTGAGCCACCCGCGGTGGTGGCTTGATTATTAGTAGGGTTTTGCCGTGCCAGTTGCAGGGCCACGAGTGGCCAAAGAGCGCCATGTGTCGTATGTGGGGGGTGGCGATGAGCAATATTTACTATGACAGGGTTGTAAATAGGCCTAAAATCTTGCGCTCTAAACAAGCGTAAAATCAATGTACAGACTTTAAAATTATGGCAGTGATATGGGTTGCGATGCATAGTTGTGTAATGAATTACAAGGGACCGCGATATGTTTTAAGTGAAGGTTGGAACGGCGCGGATGCCTCATCAAGGCCTTTGAGACCTAAAAAAGGAAGATTCAGGTGCTTTCTGTAAAGTATTTACCGTAGCAACAACCTCTTTGTATCGGCCATGCTGTGGATAGCCTGGGTATATAACATGAAAGCTATCGACGTCTTCTAAAAACCCAAGCAATGAGTGATGGTTAAAAAGTGGTTCCCTGCCTACTAGCATCGATGGGTGAAGGGTTATTTGTTCCCGGTAGGCTACTGGTGGTGTTTTTTTTTTATTGTGGGGTCTAATACACTACGCTGAATGAGAATATGGAGAGCGGTGACTGGTTCACCACATTTTACGAACACTTTCGTATTTTTTTATTGGATATTACTTCAGTACGGTAGAGAGGTGGACGAGTTGGAAGTGATGCATGTTGGTAAAAATCAGCTCGAACAGGAGGGAGTGCTCGTACTGTGTCGTACTGTGTCGCTCGTACTTTGTCCTTCTCATCTTGTAATACGTTGTGTTCGCGCTGATTTTTTACAAACATGCGTTAATTCGTTAGAACTTACTTTCTTACGAAGTATTCATTACTTTATGCTTATATTACTATATAATATTACTTTTACTTTAATATTACATAATATTACTGCCCCACCGCGGTGGTCTATAGTGGCTAAGGTACTCGGCTGCTGACCCACAGGTCGCGGGTTCAAATCCCGGCTGTGGCGGCTGCATTTCCGATGGAGGCGGAAATTTTGTAGGCCCGTGTGCTCAGATTTGGGTGCACGTTAAAGAACCCCAGGTGGTCGACATTTCCGGAGCCCTCCACTACGGCGTCTCTCATAATCATACGGTGGTTTTGGGACGCTAAACCCCACGTATCAATCAATACATAATATTACTTTATGCCATGGGAGTATGTTACTTAGGTTTCCCTATCGCTCGTATCTTTTGTACAGGTTGATGATTTTCACCGCTTTTCATAGGCGTGACTGGTTCTTTGACCGGCCAGGAACTATTTGTTATTGTTCTGGATGATCACACGTGTCGTTTCATGTTGCTTTGAAAGGCAAACTTCATGAAAGAAGAAAATACAGAAAGACAAGGACGCGTTGGTCTGTACTACGTCCAACAACCAGCTACTCGTAGACGAGGTCAAAACATGTCATGGAAAAAAAAAGAAGAAGACGTGACTTTGAACAGGGGTGCAGAAAAGTAAAAATGACGGGAATATTATATCGGATAAAAGAAAATGCTTCGAAGTTGAACGTACGCCACCGACTGCTGGCGCCCGCGCACATTTTGACAAGCACGGCGTTCGGGGTGGGCTCAAAATGAAAATTAAAGAAGAAGAATAACAAACGCGACAGCATCGCAGAAGAGTATAGTAAATGGTTGGTGAGGCTTCGGTCGAGGGCGAGAAGATGAGGATATCGTGAAACAGCGTATACGGCACAAAAAAAGGATGGGACTCTCTTTCCGCCTCATTGAATTATGGCGCCTGGTCGTTTCTTCTTTTCTTACTCGTCTTTCTTTTTTTGTTTTTATGTTTGTGCGCGGCCATTTTTTCCTCTTTATCTTTTTCACGAATCGGGCAGCTCCCCCCCCCCTTTTTTTTTATAGGCATTTGCAAATTACAATCGACCGGTGATATTCGGTGGGGGAACTGCTTTGCGGTGTTTGCCATTTTATCGAAATCCCGATCCCCCCTCCCAATTCGTTCTCCAGCTGCAAGCCTATATTCGTGGCGCCATTCGTTACGCCTATTGAATATTACACTCGAAGATTTTTTTTTACGTATCTGACAGGCGTGTTTTTCTTCGCGTCACCTAGAGTTTGTTTGCACTTGTATCTACACAGTATAGTATGCTACTTCCTGTATTGCTTCCAGTGCCGTTATGTCTCTCTTTAATCTTGTTCCGTACCACTCAGCTGCCTGGTTCATTCGTGTTTGAGTTGGGTGCGCTCATCTCTTTCGTTCGCTGTACGTCCGGAAATTTTTCGACGTTGCCTATTGATTAAATTTTTGCCGTTTGTCCCGCCATAATTCTCTACTTCCGCTTGCAGATTGTTTGCGAATGCGTGGACATCAAGCACGTCACCCGAGGATGTTGCTTCGATTCATTTTCGATTCCCATCGGCCTGTTCTCCGTCATCTTAGAAGTTTTACCTTCTGGGTTATTCTTCTTTTTTTTTGGGGGGGGGGGGCGTTTTTAAACTGCCGCACGAGTTTTAAAGTGAAAGCGATATCTTTAAGATAACCGAAACAGGTCTGTAGGAAAGCATTGCGCCGTTAATTGTTTTTTTTTTATTTTCTTAATCCTAGGTAGTATATAGTATACAAAGATCGTAAGCATGATATTGTCTATTGTTGCATTTGATGTGGTGGTTGTTTTTAAACTTGCTTAAAAACGTGCGATATCTAGTGGTTTCATCGCTGTAGCCAATGATTGCTCGTGGACGCCGCTCATGCTCGGATTACGAGACCAGAGCTGCTCGTTGACCTTTTCCCTCTCCTCTTCCTCCTCCTCTCTCTCTTAACACACACACACACACACACACACACACATATATATATATATATATATATATATATATATATATATATATATATATATATATATATATAGTGTGTGTGTGTGTGTGTGTGTGTGTGTGTGTGTGTGTGTGTGTGTGTGTGTGTGTGTGTGTGTGTGTGTGTGTGTGTGTGTGTGTGTGTGTGTGTGTGTGTGTGTTATAAAATATTAGATCAGTGGCAAGGGGCACGGAACATTTTGGTCCATGACTGAAGTCACAATGTCACTATCTACGTTGTTATAGCGAGGACATAAATGCTTTCGTCGATCGCACTTATTTTCATCACTCCTTTTGAACGAACGTTGCTTGCTGCGTTCGCAAACACTGAGTCTGCGGGCTCGTAATCACGTGTTTTGTTAACACTCTGTTCTAAAAGTGAATGAATGATATGAGTTAAATTTGCTCTCCCACGTGTTAAATAAAGTCAAGCTTAGTCTTTTTAAGTTTATTGAACTACAATACAGTAGCAAAGTGTCTTATAAGGCATGACTATTATAGAATTCTTCTTGTGCAAACCACCTACTTACTTCTAGATTCTATAGAGAAAACGTTGTCTCGAAACTCTTTCAACAAAGAAAAGTCAGAATCTAGCTTCTGCCCCGTCCCTACGATTATTAAGTTGTGTGCGCAGTAGGTATATGTTTCATATGTTTCGTTATTTCCGGTAATAGATATTTGTAGCTTTCGTTATTGTAAAACTATGCGTTTTGTTCACCTTCTATTAAACTCCGTTTTCTATGTATTCATAATGTCATTTCAGTTTGTCGAAGTTCTGAATGTGAGCACTGTAACAAAGAACAGCGCAAGACAGTGACGGAAGGGGCACAAACAACAAACGTCCTCATCTCTTCTTACGCTGTGCTTTGTTACAACGCTGCTAAAATTGTTACCGACGAGCATTCACTTAATGTCCCGTCGAGCAGACCGCGTCTGCCTTTCGCCCTTGTGTCCGATACATGATGGCGTGAAATAAAGCGTTGTAATGCATTGAAAAGCAGCCACGTTCAGTGCCGCCGAGTGAATCTTTTCGTTTCTCAGATGGTTCGCTCTCTCTTCCTCCTCCCCCGTATATGAGAAAGAGATCAAAGGGACGCCAAACACGCTCCATTTTACCGCGTCATTAAGTTCCTGCTCAATTATACATGTTGCAACGAAGCCCGTGACGACGAACAAAAATTAAGGCATAAAGGGGAAGCGGAACGCATGGCAGAGAGGGCAATGACTTACTCTCCCGGGCAAAAAGCGTGACCGAAAACGAAATCGCAATGCCTCAGCGCGCAGCCACACAGAGTTTCCTGTATATACACTGGAGGGAACTATGCTCCTTGTGTCTGTGGCTGCTGCTATGCATGGCGTTACAGCCAGTTTGGGAATCATGGGTAGGTAGTACATGGATTTGTCAAAGCTTCGTTCTTTTGGCTCCGTTTGGCTACGTGTGGCCTGGAGCCGCCCTGTCGCGATATGGAGTTCAGCAAACGTTCAGCGGTTAAACTTAATTACCTTGACCTTTTTAGCCTCACCTGTTCCAAGCGGAGCATGAAGGTCACTGTGATCCATTCTATTATTCGAAACAAACGCCAGATCACGGTGATTACTAGAGGCACCTGTGTGTTTCCCGAATACACCTTGTGTCATTTCCATGGTGGCTGAGTGATGGCAGCACCAGAGTTCCCTCTAGTTAATTTTAGGAAACTGTATACGCAGCCCAGCTCTGCCTCCATGAACCTCCGACCCAGTCTTGTCAGATGCTACGGATCTAACAAGCAAATGATAATAAAAAAGAAGCCGTAAACAAGGGGGCGCTACATTCGCCAAAAAGCCAAAAAAGAAGCGGACATTAGTTTAATTTTGCCATTCTTGAAGATATTTTTAATCATATACCACTAATCAAAATGTCACTCAAATACGAAGGGGGGTTCAAAAATCGCTGTAGTTAGCTTGGGCTGCGGAAGTATACTTAACTATATGAATGAATTCACATGTTTATCTTTTAACATTTTCTTCGGGGTCTTCATTCGGTCGGGTATAGCTTCGGTCATGAAGTAAGGCAAACGTTGGCTACATATATAACTATAATGATTGGGACTGCTGCATTGGTTTTTTTTTTTTTTTGCAAACACGTACTGGCCGCCTGAACGATAATATGCAACGCTTAAAAAAGAAAGTTAGCGATTTTGTTTTTATGTTTACTGGTGCGATTAACGCACAGCGATGATAGCGAAGTCCTGATGTCCTTGAACGAGTTACTGCAATCTGCCAAACGGGCGTGTCCTGCCGCTCGTCCGCCTCGGTGGATGACGAGTTACCAACTGGTACAACGAATATTTGAATAAGTGGTTACGCTGCCCGGCTGCTGACCCGAAGGTCGTCGGTTCGATCCTGGCACAAGCGCACTTGATTTCTTCGCTTGCAGCCTTGAAGAAAACAAGTCTGCCGGTGGAAACGTCGCGGCGAGCAACACCCCGTTCTCCTTCTCCAAAAATATTTCGTCTCATCCCTTGAACTTCTGTCCTTTCCGTGCTTCTCACTGTCTGCTCGCTTCCTTCGTTGGTGCTTTTTTTTTCGATAGAGATTATTACGGTGAAATTAAACTTGTTTGCTTGGTCTATAGGGGAAGAAGGTAAGCGAAAAAAAAAAATGAACATCACACACGCTGTCCTTGACAATACAGAAGTTACCCGGGCCGTCGCACCATATCCTCTCCAGTGAACGGAAAATGTATTATTTGAAAAGGCTGATGACGGCACACAAAATTAGACAGGTGTTTGCTGAATAATTGTGCGCGTAAATATGTGCAGTGATGGCCTTATACCTTTTGCTTTGGGCGGATTTTTTAAGAGCTTGTTTTTGTACGCTACAGCTATAACGACTATTCACTACGTGTAGTGATTCAACAAACTGCATCGTTCATGTTATCGCTTGTATCACTTCTGTTTGATTCATTTTTTTTTATTGTACCATCGTCAATGGCCGGTCTTAATTTTTTACTGTATATATACGTAGTACATGCACGCTTTTCTTTCATTTTTTAATAACACGGAGCTTCGAATGTGTCAAATGTTTTTGTTTCTTCAACACCCTGCCCGTCTGTCATGCCGTCAGGAACATTAGCTAAATTAATCTCTTTCTCCTCTAAGAAATAGCAGGGGAGTGTTGTGATAAATGAAGGCCTAATTTCTGCTTCTGTAGTCTCTAATGAAGTGTGCATCCGGGTCTTCTCACATTAAGAGCAAGGCATCAATATAAGCACCAGCACTCGAGCAACTCTGCTGTCTTGTCAGTAAATTAGGTTAATGGGGCGCGTTGTCGCTTGCATGTTCTGCCACCGAACCTGGAACATCCGTGCTTGTGATTGCGGATCAGTACGTGTGATTAGCTTAAGCTTCTTAATAGAATGCACATACCGAACTATGGAGCTGTACGAGAGAAACCATAGTTTAGAAAGACGATGGCGCTAATGGATCGGTGGGAGCGCAGTGCATATCTGCTACAGGATGGTGTAAAACGAAAAAATAAAAATTTATAAATAAAGCTTATGGCAGTTTCGTTCTAGCGATGCTAAGCCGAAGGAAGCGCGTTTCTGGGCAGCCTTCTTTGTTTCTCAATGGTTTCTTTTTTTCTTTGCTCCCCTCTCTCTTGCTCTCTTTTACAATCTTTTCTGTCGTTTTCCTCTTTTTCTATTTATTTCTATTTTTGTTTACCTGATCACCCTCCTTTCTCTTTCTATATATTTCTCGCCTGTTTCTTACTTTTTCTATATTTATGCGTGCTTTGTCTTGTCTCGTTTCTTCAGCTTTAGTAGAAATGTCTGCACTTAGTGTCATCATCAATGCGCATGATGAACTAGAGGAAGAACACTTCTATTTGGTTCGAAACATGCTACAGCTGGTTATGCTGCTCTGCCCGCGTTCCGCCAAGCGACAACGATAGCGTACGATAACATCGTACAACGGCCCGACCTTTAAAGTGTACCGCGCTTAATACATGTAGCGATTGGTGTACCTCTAAACACAGCGCTAAATACAGATTCACTATAACTGTGAAATCAACCCGAGGGAATGCGTATGAGCACGGTCACCCAGCGATTCCCGTTCGTAAAGCTCTCACTGATCCGTCTACGTAACCGTCGATGACGTCATGGTTCGTGTTAAAGGCGCTGGGAATCGCCGGCAGGAGTAGGATATATTGTTAGCGATATTCACTAACTCGGTGTGCGACGTTGGCGTTACTTTTTGCTGCGCTTTCTTGACTTCGTTCTCGTTACGGCAGTTAACATAACGTGTCGTGTGCCGAGAGTTCCGTCAGGTTGCCTTGCGTTTGCTGAAGCCTTGTTTCTGTATTCGATTCGTCCATGTCTGTGTTCACTAAGCGCACTTCTTAAGAGGAAGATGTGTCTGTGCCCGAGTGAGGCCTAAGCGCATTCTTTGTTACTAGAGTGAGTCTGAGTGAGCTACACATCTTTTGCCGACCTGTGCATCTAGATGGATGTGCCATTCTTCCCACTCACGAGGCTTTTCGCACCTTACGCGATTTTGCACTGTATCCATGATCGGGCCCACCTTAGACTAAGTGATGGTGTCATGTGATGACGTCATCATGCGTCCTCGCTTTGTACCTTTATGGTGACGTTATGATGACGTCACAAACGTTGGCATTCTGTGGCGCCATCAGGTGATGATGATGTTTCGCATCACTCGTGTTGATGCCGCCACCTTTCGCGTTTGATGCGTCGTCTACGGCTTTCGCCTTATAAGGAAGCATTTGCAAGGTATAGTCAGGCGTGCCTGTTATAGTTGGTTATGTTGAATCGTCGATTGGAGTGACGTATACAACGTTTGGCTGGATGGTCAAACTTCCGCTAGCTGTTCTGCTCGTGGCAAGATTCCGGTTTTCTCTTGACAATCGACTAACGTCTGGCGTTGAGATACCACTACCACATATGCCCCGCCGCGGTGGTCTAGCGGCTAAGGTACTCGGCTACTGACCCGCAGGTCGCGGGATCGAATCCCGGCTGCGGCGGCTGCATTTCCGATGGAGGCGGAAATGTTGTAGGCCCGTGTGCTCAGATTTGGGTGCACGTTAAAGATCCCCAGGTGGTCGAAATTTCCGTAGCCCTCCACTACGGCGTCTCTCATAATCATATGGTGGTTTTGGGACGTTAAACTTCACATATCAATCAACCACTACCACATATATAAAGCATCAGCCGCAATACCGTTTCCGCAACCATACGTGCGCTTCATTCATAACTCGCACGTCGTCTGCCTTCAAGCTACCTCAAGACGTCAACCATGAACTTTACTTGCTTTATTCCTATTTCGAATTTTGGAAATACGTGTGACATGGAGCCGGGCGTTTCTTTTATTTCTTTTTTTTTCAGTCGTACGTTCGCAACGGGCAGTCAGAAAAAAAAGGGAAAGAAGGTTGAAATATGGCACTTTTCGGCGGAGATGTATTTCGTTCCGTCGCCGCATCTCTTTTTCAGAGGCCTCGGCAGCAGGCTGCGGGCGCAGACACTACGAGCGTTCACGTCGGGAATCCTGCATGCGCATCGCGTATGAGGGCCATTTCGTTGCGCATTCCACGCCTGCGGCCGGGGTCGCGCTTGCGGTGAGCATCAAAAATTTAACGCCTGACTTCTGGCGTTCTCGTGTCTCGATTGCTCCACCCGTTTTTCTCTTCCATTAATATTGCGTTTTCGGCCATTGTTGAGTGCGTTTGCGGTGGTGTCTGTGTTTTTGTCTATGTTTTTTTTATACGCGGGTGGTTATCGCGCTCAGCCCACGATGATGCGTGCCCGTGCTTGTGTGAGTGCATGTGTTATATATATATATATATATATATATATATATATATATATATTGTGACGGGGCAAGGTCTTGGCTTACAGGACAGCGTCCACCGAGAATCGGCAGCAGAACAAGATGGCTGAGTTGCCTCTCGTGCAAGCGCCTAACGCACAGGCGTCTTCTTCATCTTCGCCAAGTGCCACGCTTGCTCCTGTCGATGATGCACCGTAACATCACTCCCCTGCGGCGGAAGCGCCGTCACGGCGCTTAGTACGGCGGCGGCGAACGAGGAGGGTGATACGGTTTCAGTCTGGAAACGTGTACAACGTCTGTCTGGAGTGAGGTGGTCGAAAAGGCATTGTTTAGTGGTGCGATCTCGTAGCTCACGTCACTAAGTTGTCGTAACACTTTGTAGGGGCCATGGTAGTGTGATAATAGCTTCTCTGATAAGCCGACTTGGCGGTTTGGTGTCCAGAGAAGTACCAGAGACCCCGGCGAGAAGTGCACGCTTTGGTGGCGACTGTCATAGCGGTCTTTTTGCTGCGCTTGCGACAAGTGCAGCCGATCACGGGCAAGCTGACGGGCTGCATGGGCTCGAGAAACGACATCGCTGGCGTACTCAGTAGACAAGGGGGCAGCCGAAGGAAGGAGCGTGTCAAATGGTAGTGCTGGATGTCGGCCAAATAGCAAATAAAACGGCGAATAACTAGCTGTGTCGTGCCGTGAAGAATTGTACGCGAACGTGACAAAGGGGAGTGCTTTGTCCCAGTCACGGTGATCTGGGGAAACGTACATTGACAGCATCTGCGTCAGCGTTCGGTTCAGACGCTCGGTCAATCCATTTGTCTGTGGATGATAAGCGGTGGTAAGCTTGTGCTCAGTGGAGCAGGCGCGGAGAATGTCATCCACAACACGTGAAAGAAAGTACCTTCCTCGATCAGTAAGCAGCTGCCGCGGAGCGCCGTGATGAAGAATGACTTCATACAAGAGAAAGTCAGCGACGTCAGTGGAACAGCTTGTCGGCAGTGCTTTAGTGATGGCAAAGCGTGTGGCGTAGTCTGTGGCGACTGCAACCCATTTATTTCCGGAGGTGGACGTAGGAAACGGGCCCAACAGATCAAGGCCAACACGGAAGAATGGTTCCGTCGGTATGTCAATGGGCTGTAGGAGGCCAGACGGTAGCACAGAGGGGCGCTTGCGGCGTTGGCAGCGGTCGCAAGCAGTGACGTAGCGAACCACAGAACGATACAGTCCGGGCCAGAAAAAGCGACGTCGCACACGATCGTAGGTACGAGAGACGCCTAGGTGACCGGCTGTAGGTACGTCATGTAGTTGTTCAAGAACGCTGGTACGCAGGTGATGGGGAAGCACGAGTAGTAATTCCGGGCCATCAGCGTTGAAGCTGCGACGGTACAGAATGTTGTCGTGCAGTTCGAACAGGCGAACGGAAGGATCTGTTGGAGCAGAGGTCAGACGCTCGATAATGGAGAGTAACGACGGGTCACGTCGTTGTTCGGTGGAGATATCACCCAAAGCGTGGATGGAGAGAACGCAGGGGTCTGAATCAAGGTCTGTCAAGTCGGGCGTTTCAACCGGATAACGTGACAAACAGTCTGCGTCTGTGTGGAGGCGTCCCGACTTGTAGTGGACCACGAAAGAGTATTCTTGGAGACGGAGCGCCCAGCGACCAAGACGTCCAGATGGGTCCTTTAGCGATGACAGCCAGCAAAGAGCGTGATGGTCCGTAACAACGGAAAAAGTTCGGCCATACAGGTAAGGCCTGAATTTCGCCACGGCCCACACTAAAGCTAGGCATTCACGCTCAGTGATGGAGAACTTCCGTTCGGCAGGTGAAAGAAGACGACTGGCGTAAGCAATCACGCGGTCCTTCCCGTGCTGTCGTTGGCCAAGGACCGCTCCAATTCCATGGCCACTGGCATCGGTCCGAAGCTCTGTAGGTGATGCTGGGTCGAAATGGGCCAGTATTGGTGGCGTAGTCAGCAGATGGATAAGAGCCGAAAAGGCGTCCGCTTGCTCTATACCCCATGCGAAGGGAACGTCCTTCTTTAAGAGATCAGTAAGTGGTCGAGCGATGTCGGCGAAGTTGCGGACAAATCGACGAAAATAGGAACATAGCCCTACAAAACTTCGGACGTCCTTGGTTGAGCGTGGTTCAGTAAATTGTTGTACTGCTCGCACCTTTTCGGGATCTGGTTGAACACCATCGGCACTGACAAGGTGGCCGAGTATGGTGATTTGGCGACGTCCGAAATGGCATTTTGCAGAATTGAGCTGGAGAGCAGCTCTTCGAAAAACATCCAGAACGGCTGACAGACGTGTTATATGGCTGTCAAAGGTGGGTGAAAAGACGATGACATCGTCTAAATAACATAAGCAGATGGACCACTTATATCCTCGGAGAAGGGAGTCCATCATGCGCTCGAAAGTTGCCGGCGCATTACACAGTCCAAACGGCATCACTTTGAACTGGTAGAGGCCGTCGGGCGTAACGAAAGCGGTTTTTTCACGATCCATGGGGTCGACGGAAATTTGCCAATAGCCGGATCGAAGGTCGATAGACGAAAAGTATTGGGCACCATGGAGGCAATCGAGGGCGTCATCAATCCGAGGCAAAGGGTAGACATCTTTGTGGGTCACTTTGTTTAAATGGCGATAGTCCACGCTTCATCTTCGCCAAGTGCCACGCTTGCTCCTGTCGATGATGCACCGTAACAATATATATATATATATATATATATATATATATATCAAGTGCCTCATTTTGGTCGCCGGTATACAGTCGTGAACTGTGTCAGAGGGAACGTCATATGCGTGAACGATTTCTTGTATTTTACAGACATCTCTGTGACATATCTAAAGACAACAGATGTATTTCCGCTGGAGCATTTTGTGAACGCCTTTGCGCTTCCCAGCTGCGTTTAGCCGTTGCGGCCTTTAAAATGTAATTTGAGTGCTCCCTTTGATATTGCTCCCAACAGCACGAGTTGGGGCTAAGCCTTTCACGGTAGCTTCCTCGGCTTTGTTCTCTTCGTCTCGTTGTTCAGGTTACATATCGCATGTGGATCACGATTTTCATCGCTCTTGCGGGCATTCACCTGCGGTTCGGGTAGAACGGATGATATAGTTTCCCGCAATATTTACTATAGGAAACTGTGGCGCTGTGGTCGTTCAGCTATTATGGAAATGATGGGTAGTACATGAATTTGCCCGGTTTTCGTGCTTGCGGTTTCGAACGCGCTTGTGGCTTTGTCTACTGTTGCTTTTCGGTTTTTCTTCCGGATAAAAGATTCGCTCGTTGTTGTCCTGATTTCAATTGGTCAGCCTCAAAGACTCAATGTGATGAGATGGAACTTTTGAACTTTTGCAGAACTTCGTCTTTCGACAATGTGGTTGCGAGCCACACTGCGCTGAAAGAACGAAGGTGAGGCAAATCCATGCATCATTCCCATGCTGACTTAAGCCTCACGCGTTGAAGTTCCCATGGAGTATATTATATACACACTAAAGCGAGCTCTGGCGCCTGTCTTGGGTGATGACTGCACTGTATCACTGCGAATGCGTGCCGCTCTTCGTGTGTCATTCGACGCCGATGGTACTATTACGAAGGTAATTGGAACGGATGACCACAGAAGCATCCGTGCTGACTTCGTCTTTATCGCATGTTGGCCGCCAATGTTCGCTCGCCATCTGTTGATGTTAGGGGATGACTAGGGTCGAGATGATCTGAGATTACTCTCAGAATAGGTGCGAGTAAAAATAACCTGGTGTATGTTAGCGGCTGGATAAGTTTGTGTACACTTCCTTCATTTTTTTTTTTTCATTCGTGCGTGGAGTCTGCGCAGCCCGAATTTCTCCTGTCCCCGGTACCACTTGTGGCAGATTTCAGCGCTTCGCGACTGCGAATTCGTTTTAGCACCACTTTGACGTTCAATTCTGACCCGCGTACAAGAATGTTGCTAATGCGATAAACTTGATGTTATACATGTTAAAAAGATATAGCATCGTCGGAGTACACTGGGTGCAACATGAGCCCCGTGCTGCGGCTTACAGCTTGCTGCACTCGCGTAATAGTAATATCTGGGGTTTTGTGTGCGAAAACCACAATATGCTCATTAGCCACGCTGCACTGAAGGGCTCCGGAAATCCTGATGTTCCTCAACGTGCACACGCATCGCGCAGTGCCTTGGCCTGTAACATTCACCCTCCATCGAAATTCGATAGCCGTGGCCAGGAGTGAACTTGCGACCTTCCAGACAGTTGCCGAACCCTGTAAACGCTAGACCACCGCGATGGACAGACGGAAACGGGCGGCGAATTCTTCTACAGCGGAGGTGCCAAATGACGAATCGTCAATGGCGGCCATCTTGCTGTCTGCTCTGCTTCTTTAAGTTTCATGAGCTGCTAGATTATATATATATATATATATATATATATATATATATATATATATATATATATATATATATATATATATATATATATATATATATATATATATATAGAGAGAGAGAGAGAGAGAGAGAGAGAGACAGCTGCCCTGAACGACATACGTAGCATTTATTCCTGGAACAGAGATTCTGCAATATTCAATCACACATGTTCCTGCCGCGCTGAGACGGAACGGCGCATGATCCAAAAAGAAACAAAACGGAGCAGAGCGACACGCTGTGTGCCAGGTTTCCATTATTCATGTTTACCTTATTGCTACCAAGGCAAAGTACACGAGGCGTGTTCAATATTACCGGAACTATAGCCGTGTATACACGGGGAGAAACGCACAAACAAGAACCGTGGCTTTTTTTCTTCTTACTGTTGCTGTCTTCTTTTCTCCCGACAACATCGCAAACGAGACAGGAAGGCTGACTCACTTCTGGTATCACGGCTTGTCCTATTTGGGCGGCACTGCGTCATTCCGATCTAAGTCGCCGATGCCAAGCGTGAGCTCTTCTGATTTGCTGCACCGCGGCAGCGCGCATACCGTCGCCGCCGCCAGCATTATATCTCGCTCACCGTTTGTCGAGCGTTCCACTTCGGGTGTTTATTTCTCTCCATGTTCTCTCTTCTTGTTAAGGCGAAAGGTCTATACAGTCACGGATTCAAGTGAGACGTCGAATTTTTCAATGTAACTACTGGAATGCGCAAGTGCTCGAAATAACCACGTCATGTCGCGACGAATCTGGTCTGCAAAAATAATACTGGCGCTGATATACGCGTTCGAGTTCAAACCACGCCTATATAACCCGAAATAATGACAGCTAAAATGAAAATATGTGTGTTACTTAGCCCTAAATTGTCCTGTATCGATCCGTGAGTCCTGCATGTCTCTGGAGTCGGAAAAAAATTGGCGTCCGGTGGCCGCAAGCGAACGGTACCAAAACTACCTCACATGACGTCCTGGATCACGTCATGGGATGATGTCGTGAGGACGTCACATATTTATTAAAAAGCGTTACATAATCAATGCCGTCATTTTGTGACGTAATCTGATGACGTCGTCAAGTGACATTGTCTTTTGGCCAAAGGTGGTTTGTTCTCGGAGGTAGTAAAACACCACGTGACGCGCAGGAGGTTCTTCAGGGGGGGGGACAATACAATCGACTGAGAACGGGAATCATAATGAGTATGTCATCCTTAGCTTGTGATAAACAGCGCAAAAAAAACGAGGGCACAGAAACACAGCACACACACGAACGCTCGTATATCTACTGTGTTTATGTGTCGTCGTCCTTCTTGCGCTGTTTGTCCCCAACTAAGAATGTACCAACTGGTCCAAATCAAAGAGGTTTCACGTCGCCAAGCCACGATATGATTATGAAAGACGCCGTAGTGGAAGGCTCCGGAAATTCTGGCAACCTTGTTTTTCTTGACAGGCACCTAAACCTAAGCACACGGATCTCCAGCATTTCTCATTCATTGAAATGTGGCAGCCGCGACTGGTGTTAGATCGCGTGACTTGCAGCTGAACAGTGCAGCACCATAAGCGATACACCATCGTGATGGGTCCAAGTAATGCGTTCAGATAGCGCATACTTTCACCTGTGTTCTTTTTGCGGTTCCTAAGGGGCTCTTTCTGAGAGGATTGTGACTGTACTCTCTGATCGCTTTTTCGTAGCTTTCAAGTGAGCAGCGCTTTAGTCGCCCGAGCTGTCGTATCCTGTTGTGTATTGTCGTCGCTTGGCATAACGCAGGCAAAACATAAAAAATGAAAAAGAGCGAGCAAATGAGAAATGGAAAAAGAGAGCGAAATCGAAAAAACGTAGAAAAACAGAGCGAGAGAAAGAAATGAAGAAAGCGAAAAGTAAATGGAAAGAGGTGGGCCATGAAAAACCAGAAAGGAGAAAGGGAAAGAAAGAAAAAAAGTTAAGAGAAACAAAGAAGGCTGCCCAACTCCGTACTCCCTTCAGGCGTGGCACCCCTAATGCGAATGGGTTCTTTTTCTTCTACTTTCTTGTTTTTAGCGGTGCTCCTGCGTATCTACGTGCATCTCCCACTCACAGGGTGTGTTAAATGCACGAGTTGTTCATATTGCTTCGAACTGGCTGAGATGGGCCGTCTCGTACGTAAGCGTCGATTGGCTCTCCCAAAATATCGCTTGTAGTTATTGATAACGGGGGGACTGCGCGAGCGGCATTGGTTTCGTGTTGGTCTCTTCTGCATTCGAACATCGCGGAACAGCTGGATGAAGTACAAAACCTTAAAAAGCGTGTTGGTAGCTGCAGGAAATTCTACGTTCTTGCTCAGACACCAGAGTGAAGTGTTCATTTTTTGTTGTTGTTGTAGCTCTCCATATACTCTGCATTTTCTTATGCTTAGCCCTAATTTATAATTAATGGAAGATTTGAAAAGGCAGTGGAGGTAGTGCTTTCCCAGCTACATGCCGCATGTAATTTGCAAAATAGGTGATCAGTTGATTTAGTGTTTCATTATAGTGGAATTACAAATGCGCAATTTAAGTTTTTTGAAGGGTCTTCTTTTTTTTTAATATGTGCGCGTATTTGAAGTACTACATATTGCGACGCGGTTGCCTTAGAGGGAATTTCGTTGCATTTCCGACCGACATAATGCCGTTTTCAAATAGTCTTAACAGACCTATAACAGCTACGGTGGTCCATTCTGCTCAAATGCTCATGAATAATTTTTAAATTAGTAGTAAACAATAAGACAATACCGAAACATGGAGCTGGTTGGTGCTGCGTATGCGATGACGCCACGAAATACGCTACACGGCACCACGGCCGGCCGGGGTGTAAACATAGCACACGCGCATCTATTGCGTGAAAAGCAAACTGGCGATGTCATCCGCCGCGGAATCTAGCTGTGCCAGCCCTTCTGAACTTACTAGTGACAATTTATTGATATGTGGGGTTTAACGTCCCAAAACCACCATGTGATTATGCGAGACGCCGTAGTGGAGGACTCCGGAAGTTTAGACCACCTGATGTTCTTTAACGTGCACCCAAATTTGAGCACACGGGCCTTCAACATTTCCGTCTCCATCGAAAATGCAGCCACCGCAGCCGGGTTACTAGTGACGAGTTGAGCTACTATATGTGGGCGCGGAATCATCACCTTTTGATTTCGACCCGCTGGTTCGTGAAGCACTTGACGTGCCCCAAATTGATCTCCTTCGTTGCTCAACTTTGTGAGTGCTTACTGTATGACCCGATGTCAACAACGACTAATGCGCCGTTCTAACGCTGTATGCAGCTCACAAAACCGAACTGTCCGCGTCGTCGTCGCCTCGTAGAAGAAAAAGCGCGCTGCACGTGCCTGCTGGTTGAAGCCGTGTTGGAAAAGAGCAGGCACCTTGTATACGTAACATACACAGAGTGGCCCGCGTGAACAAGCATGGTTCCTGGAAATCGCTTCAAATTTCAAAATTGTTTTATTAAATAAACTAATAAAAGGCGCAAGGTTGTATATTTTGTCACATGTGTCACCAGGATACTGAAGACAACGTATATTGAATGATTTAGTGAAATGGGTGAATATCGAAAGCTCTCCTGGGTTCCCCTGCAAGTAGTGCACTTGAAACAACGCCATTTTAAAAATAAAAATTGAAGTTCTTTATTTGGTTTTTTTTGTATGTGTAATCGACCCCTGGCTTTTCGGCCAGTGTAGGCAGCCAGATTCGTGTTCTAGCGTAACAAATATCTTTCTTTATTATTTTTTCTGGCTCTATCGAATTCGGGTGTGAAGTGGATACACTTGTTGAAAACAAATGTCAATCTTGTTGGCGGAGAACTGTATTTCTTTTAGAACGTTGACACTGTATATTCAACAAACAGTACAAGTCGCTGGCACCACGGTGCTGGCTCATCGATAAGTTCACGACACTGTACCGGCTGTTTTCTTTTGGAAGTGTCCTTCCAGCAGCTTCGTCGCCGTCGCATGGTTTTGTGTAGGCCCAACGCGTAGGCAAACTTTCCGACGTCTTCGAGCGAAAACAAAGGACACTTGTCTCAACTCGGCGCCCGAATCATCCAAAATGAGCGCAAACGAAAATGTGAATGAAATAAAAAGTGTTAGGTTTTCAAGGGTTAGAACGTAAAGTAGTTTTGCGAGATGGAAGGCGTTGGAGACGTCCGTCGCCTCTCTGTGAGGAGACGCAACGCAATCGGAAGTCAGGTCGGCCTCAATTCCGGTCCCAGTTCCGCCCAATTGTTTCTGCTTCCAGGTCCCGGGAAAACGCCGTCCCTGATGCAATTTGCAGCTTCCCGTCTCGACTCGGGACCCCCCGGCGCCAGAGGCAGCCATGGTTTAACATCTTCAGGGCCTCCTCGCGTTGTTTCTTGTGTATTTCTTTATACCGCGTTTATCCTTTGCATTGCTTCGAGTTTCTAAGTTGCGCGCTGGGTTCTCATTTCTCGCTTCATTCACTGAGCCTCTACTCTCGCCTTCTGTAGTTATGTCGTTCCGTATTCCGCACTCGCGTGCTCAATTCGTGTTTACTTTGTGCATTTGTAGTTAGTTGCGCCTTCCGTCTGCCTCGAAGCAATTCGTCATAACTCGACCCACCTTTCGTTCTTGTTTTTCGCTCTCCCCCCCTCTCTCTCTCTTTCTGTTTTTTCGCCTCTCTTGCGTGTTTTTTTTTTTTTTTGCTAACGCTGTCCCGCCCGGGGGAGCGTGCGAGATTTCCCGCTGCTGCAGGCGTGAAAACCTTGGCGTGCGGCTGGCCTATATTATGAGGGGACGCTGCCGGCGTTTCTGGGATTTGGTCGGAGCACCGGGCTCCTCGCTTCGTGACCTTTTCTGAATCGCTGCAAATCATCCGAGTCTACGACGACATATCCTAATTTTTTTTTTTAAGCGAGGCTTTTCTGGCTCGGTGTGAAGTGTGTGACCCGCTGCTGCAGACGAGAATGCCTTATAGCGTGGGGCTGGCCTATATTAGGAGAGGACGCCGCCGGCGTTCCTGGGATTTGGTCGGAGCACCGGGCTCTTGGCTTCGTGAGCTTTTCTGAATTAATTGAGAATAAGGCTGAGCGTAAAAAATGCATTCTTGTAGGAAGAGGTGCGCACTGACCCAACCACTTATGGTCGTTGGATACACGACAGCACATTCCACACGACATTGTTTCACCTCATATTCAACACCTGCATCACGCGCACGTTTAATGCACACGCAAAACAAAGGGCAAGTATATGTCGCAAAAAAAATCTATTGGAGTGTCTCGTGGATCCAGATGTGCGAGCTTCGAGCTCACTTCAGCCTTGCGCACTTCGCGCGATTAAAACTTTTTTTCTCTTTTATTCAGGCTGAAAAGTAGACGAGTAGATCGCTACGATCCCGCCCTGTCATCGGAACTGTAATCTCCTTTGTGGAACCGTTGTTTACTGCTTTATTTGTGTCCACCCTTCTCTTGTAATACTTGGTTCAAGTGTTCTGTCCTATTTTATCCAGAAGAGCAGCAGTTGCCGAAAACTATCATCGATCCCAAACGCTCGTACTCCGATGTTAGCTCTTTCCTTTTTTTATTTTTTTTATTCACATCCTCGACTTGTTCGTTCTGACTCCGAACTTCGTCTATCTACCATGTGTGTGGTGGTCTGACTGGCCTGGCTGGCAGCTGTGGGGTTTCTCGCAACTTTCTGCATTATTTGCGTACGAAGGAAGCGCTTTTCCAATTTTCGGCCTCTCGCATGAAAAAAAAAGATAAAAAATTGGAGACCAGTATACGTTGGTGCGAATACAATCCTCACCGAAGTTGCTACGCAGCTGAGCCCCATAACGTCGGGTGTTCGCCAATGCGCATTTCAATTTACTGAGAAGCTCAGTTCCCTACTTCGTTGCTGCGCTGTGGGATGGCTCTATCACAATCCATAGTTCTTTGGTCTGAAATATTCGCCATTTTGATCTACATTTACTTTATATTCGATGGCGCTGAACGATGGCACGACACCAGTTATTTCTTGTTACATAATAAGGTCACCGCTCCTTTCTAGCGCAGTAAACGCACCAATCAGCTGTCGTACTTTCGATTAACATTTTTTTTCTCAAATTAGTTGTTCGCGGTCAGTACACATCTGCTAAATCTTTTCAAAGTGGCGTACTTCGATTTCACTGAAGACTCTATAGGGGCAGCTTTCTCTGTCTTCCAACCCAAAGCTCTTCCCTTATTCAACTTTTCTTTCTCGAAGTTCTGAGTGCTATAGATTCAACTGCGCGCTGCTACCATGCAGCACAAGTAGCAAACGCAACGCCGCTGGCGGAACGTCTCCATCGCCGGACTCTCAGTCTCAGCGGATATCTCTGTTCTTAGACTCGCGACATCGAGCGACTTCGCGTTCATTCATTTTCCGCGCTACACCCCTGCCGTCATAACGGGGGAAGTGGGGGGGGGGGGGAGGGCAGTTGTCGTAGTCGATAGATAAAGGCGAAAACTCGTGTTGCCCTCCCAATCGATATTGCGTGCTGCCGCCGGTTCCTGTCCCCAATTCTGCGCTCAAGATTTTGCGACGTTGAAGTTGCTCGCGGTCGTTGTCGCGGACTGACGCTGCTCGGCGTGGCCAACCTTCTTCCACGTAACTGCCTCCCGCTGCTCTGAACCATGCAGCGTGGTGTAGACTCGTAATGGTGCTCTAGGGGTCATGGTACCGGACGTCTGAAACTAAGGTCCTAAATCGAATCCCGTATACTGCAGGTATACGGGGTAGCCGGCACGCGCATCGCAGCGAGTAGTGCGGTGACCTTTAAAGGGTGCACTTCGTGCCCTTTGTGCTGTTTCGCTGGTGATTAAAAAAACAGGCTAAAATGCTGCCGGGCTCTGCGTACCGCCAGCGGTATATAGTGTATATAAATAGCTCGCCGCTGCTGTGCTGCTGGGCGTACTTTCTGTGGCCGAGTGGTCTAACTCCGCGCGCCACGGAGCGTTGGGCTGCGTGTTCGAATCCGCGCTTCGGAAAAATTTTTTGTCTAATCTTTTGTGAAATATATATATATATATATATATATATATATATATATATATATATATATATATATATATATATATATATATATATATATATATGTTCGAATCCGCGCATCGGAAAAATTTTTTGTCTAATATTTTGTGAAATATATATATATATATATATATATATATATATATATATATATATATTTCGCAAAAGATTAGACAAAAAATTTTTCCGATGCGCGGATTCGAACACGCAGCCCAACGCTCCGTGGCGCGCGGAGTTAGACCACTCTATATATATATATATATATATATATATATATATATATATATATATATACATATATATATATATATATATATATATATATATATATATATATATATATATATATATATATATATATATATATGAAGGGTGGGGTACGGTGGGCATGCTGGGGACGGCACTGGCGCAAGTTAGCCGTGATAGTATCACATAATCAATATCGCAAATAAAAAAATAACAGCAGCAGAATGTTCGCTCAGCTCTGCGGAACAAGCCCGAACACTGGTCGCCATGGCTCTTTCCGATATGTCGCAGGCTTTGCAACGTGGAAATCGTGGCTATTTGGAATGCTGCTTGAGCTAGGACACTGAAGAACTAGCGTAAAGTTTCTAGATATATCGGTCAAGATCGAATTTTCGGGTCGTAGTATTCAATTTCGGGCAACGTTTCGGTCGTAATAAATGCATGGCAATGCATTGTTTTCGAGGGGCCTTGGCCAGAAATAAAAATAAAAACGTGTTAAGCCGAAAAAGCGTTCTACACAGAATCGAATCTACGGGATCTCACTATAGTTTGCTGCGAGGGCGGAAGCTGCCGACCAATCACCGGTCTGCGCAGATTTATGCAAGCATTGTTGAATTCCCGCCGTGCTGCGCAGTACTCGAAGCTGAGCTCGTTGCTACGAACGCTTTGTCGAGTAGCGCAAATTGCACACATGATGATCAAAGCATGGGCGACACATCTTCATTCCTGTCGGATAAAGAACTGCGCTTGCTGGTCTAAGTGCTGTGAAATGGGTAAGTGAAGTGTCGGTTATGTTTGGGATACTGAACGGAGCCATTGTGAATGACTAGCTGTTTGTATGGATATGTGTTTTCGTTCATAATAATAATAATAATAATAATAATAATAATAATAATAATAATAATAATAATAATAAAGTGGGTTTAACGTCCCAAAATTACCTTATGATTATAACAGACACCGTAGTGGAAGGCTGCGGAAATTTCGCCTCCGTGGTGTTCTTTGACGTGTACCTAAATCTAGGTGCACGGGCCTCAATCATTTTCGCCTCCATCGAAAATGCGGCCGCCGTGGCCGGGCTTCGATCCCGCTACCTGCGGGTCTGCAGTCGAGCACCATAATGGTTAGAGCACCATAATGGTTAGACCACCGTGGCGGGTTATATGTATGTTGCCTATGCCAAAAAAAGTAACCTTCAGTTAAAAGGTAAGTGCCTGGTCGTCCCACTCGCCAGCGTCCCTGCAGGTTGCTTATTCCACAATGCCCGCTGCGCAGTTCTTTTAGAGCCTGAAACACCCCCTGACCGTCTTTCCTATCTCTTCATATACCCTGCCCCGTGAACAGTGCCGTTGTTTCAATGACGTCGCGTTCTGTGAGTCGGGGCATCGATTGAATCTCCGCCGATACAGCGGCAGCCTCGTCAGTAGCCGCCGCCGCGAAAGAATGAGTAATGGTGCACCGCTCTTTATCGTGTACGTCCCTGCTTCGTCCCCACCGCGGGCCGCGTGTCTGTGTATCATCGGACCTCCCGAGGTCGTCCCGCCCATTCTTCCCTTTTAATCCCCGAGACCTGTGCTGGCACGATAGCGTGTCGCCTTCTCACCATGAATGGTGCGGTCGCCTTTCGCTAATGAGAATGTGGCCGCCTTATCCGCGTCTTGTCTTACCGTGTGTACACGCGCCCTCCCTCCCCGTCTTATCCGTCACGCGGTACGTGTACTCGACTTGCTTGACTCGTACACGTGGAACGAAATAATAGCTCACTCTCTTTTTTGGGGGGTAACCTTCTTTTTTGTTTCTTCAGCCCACAGTCTGACACGTTTCATCACAACTCTCCCAGGAAGTACAGCATAGACAGCGATTGATTAATCGAACAGCGATGCTATAGCTTCGTTAGAAAAATGTTCAGGAGCGTTTCCCTTATCGTGCGGATGGGGTCAAGCTAAGCTTAACGTCGGCGTGTCTAACTTTCTGCTTTGTCTCTCTCTCTCTCTCTCTCTATTTCTTTCTTTCTATCTTTCTTGGTTCCTTCTATTGCAATGCACCTCATGGGCTAGGCTTGTCGGCGTCTTCGGTCGTCACGGTGTGTCGTTTAGTCGCGGTTCGTCATAAAAATTGCTATGCGCCACGATGAGCAAATCCCAATACTTGCCACTGGTCCACTAAAAATGAAGAATGCGATAGTTAGCCCAACAAACAGCCTATGACGTCAGTGGAGAGCAAACGCCCTTCCCTACATGCCCGGTTTCAGGCTTGCCACCACTAGTGCCTCATCAAACAAATCTCTCTCGAAACACTGCCTGCCTCGCCCGTATACCCAGGTTTCACGTCAGTGTGGAGATGGAACACTCTTTCTCATTGGGTAGTACTTACCACTAACTTTGTTGGTCAGTGTGATCGGCAGTGTTGCACGGAACTCTGCAACACTAAGCCACTGTGTTGGGTATCATAGAATTATTTGGACTGCATAAATTTAGCCTGAACACATAAGCTAAAAAGAGGTGTTCCGACTCCAAGCGCCAATCTTCTCAACGTTCCGAGCTCCGCAATGAAGGCTGGCTTCGTCGGCGTTTATACGTGCGATCATCTCGCCGCAGCTTCCTTTCGAAATCAGTGGCCAGAATTCGTTGGGGAAATATGCGGAGACGTATTACTCTAGCTCTTGGGAATTTGGTGCATGCAACTTCTGTGTTTCTAAAACGGAGTTTTTATTACTCGCGCGCGAGTACTCGGCTATGTATATCTGCGTTTGTTAGGACATGCTCCAACACATTCTTATGCGTCCCGCTCTTTCGTACTCAGTCGCTCGCGTGACGCATCTCCGAAGGTGGAAACACGGTAAAGAAGAAAAAAAAACGTGATTACTTTCGAAAGCAATCTCTCAAACTTGGCGATTTCAAACGCAATTCACTGGCTTCCTAGAGCCCCTTCGAGGTGTTCTGGTTGGATATTTTTGACAGCCAAGTCTCCCTTAGCAGGCGAGCCTTGACGGCTTGATCTTTCGTTACGGGTCTGGGACGATATCATTCCGACAGCCTTCAGCCGTCACTCTCGTTGGAGCTTTCTCTTTTTTTGTTGTTTTTGTTTTTTTTGCTCTGAGCCTCTTCGTGTTTATTGTTGTGTTTTATCGAAGGTTTGATAGCTTCGGCGTAATTTCGTTATCCGGCCATTTTCGTTGGGGAAATTTTCGGGGCGGCGTGTAGGAGCCAGCGTGAATTCTTCACGATCTTTTTTTTATTTTTCATTCGTTTTCCCCGTAAATTGATCAGAACGGTGCATGGGCAGCGTACAACTAAATTGCATTTCTTGCGATATCTTTTCCGCATATTCTCGGGACACGCGTCAATCGAACACCGCGTCATGGAGAAAGAGGTATGAAGCAGCGCCGCGATAACGTCGACCTGGTTTCCCCGAAATCTTTCGATAGACACCACGAAATAAATTTTCGGCTAGGCGAAATAGACAATGAAGAAAAACAAGGTACACTACTTGCAATATTGCGAAACGGACAATACGCCAAAAAGACGCACGTGTACCAAGCTGCTAAAGCAGAAAACGCCGAACAAGTATAATAAATCGTACGTTCTGCAAAATCGACAAGTGCATGCGACTAGTGCTTCCTTCGCTCGAGCATCTCGAGAGATCTCTTCGACGGCAACTCGTTGCTTTATATAACCGCGAACATAGCCCTAAAGTTGATGCCTTGTCGATTCGGTTGAAAATCAAAATCGTGAAACGGCCCGGAAGCTATTAAAAAAGGTGCTTCATCTCCGGTACCCGTGTTCTTGTGTGTGTTCTTGCGTGTACTTCGAACGTGTATTTTTGCCGTATGATGGGTGTATTTTTTATCTCCTTATCCCGTTTTGGTATTGATATGTGGGGTTTAACGTCCCCAAACCACCGTATGATTATGAGAGACGCCGTACTGAAGGGCTCCGGAAATTTCGACCACCTGGGGTTCTTTAACGTGCACCCAAATCTGAGCACACGGGCCTACATAATTTCCGCCTCCATCGAAAATGCAGCCGCCGCAGCCAGCCGGGATTTGATCCCGCGACCTGCGGGTCAGCAGCCGAGTGAGCAGCTCCTGATCTCATTTTCATTCGTGTATCTTAATACTGAAGTTTACACAGTGGCGAGGTTATACGTATTCGTTTCGCTAAGCACAAAATAAAGTAAATAAGCGAACGAAAAAAACTCTTGTCCGTGCCCGCCTGTTTTGATTGTTGCTTTATCGTACTCGCCATAGCCGCCTTGCTGCCGGCACGCGGTGTGCCAACCAGCGCACTCAGCTCAAAAATGGAGAAGTTCGCAAACAACGCGGTGTGGTTGTCGTCCATGTTTAACGTCGTCGCGTTGTGCCGAGATTTTGTCGAGTGTTTCTTTTCTTTCTTTCTTTTTTCTGTCAGATGCCAATTTTAACGCCCTGAGGTTACAAAACTGATGCGTCAAGCGCGAATCGAAATAAATAAATAAATAAATAAACAAATACATAAGGTATACAGCCGAAAGGAGGCAGAAAAGCGTGAATGATCGAGCTTTCAGGGGAACGGCGCCAGTGCAAACGAGAATGAACAACGTCCCGAGCACAGCCCGGCGCAGTGGGATAAGCGCGTTTCTAAAACCGCATCGACGACGAATCTAATCAAAAACTGCCACACCGAACTATGCCGGCGGCGCTGCAGCGCGGATCTTCGTTCCCTATCGCTGCGCTTTTGAACGAGCTCAGCCACCGATGCGTGTTTTGTGTGCGCGTTTTTCTTTTCTTCATCTTTACACTCTGAGCCCTCGCGATTGCCTTCGCTTCTATTGGTCCTCGATGGCTCATTTGCCTCTCACTGTTTCACATCTCGAAAATTTACACTATAAGCACACTGCTTCCCCGTCTCTCCTCCCCTCCCTCCCCCACCACACTGTTTTTTTTTTTCACTATTATCGCGTCTATACAGGTTTCTTATTACACTTCGCGGACACATTAGCGTTGAATTGAGTAAACGTCTTGCGAATCCAATAGCCGCTCTTCCTATGCGTAAAAGGGATATATGCTGTTATAAAAACGTTTTTATGAACCGCATTGCAGATACATCTGACTTCTTGCCACTGTTCGCATTACTTTCGAAATGTTATTAATTTAAGGCAGAGCAGTTTTTAGGAATTTTACTTGTAGGTCCAATGACAACTGTTCTATTCCTCTAGTACATATAATGCTATATTGAACGGTCTGTCGGTGAACTTTTTTTTTTTTCATCTGTCAACTGCTTCATTCAGTGATTAGTGTCTGAAAAGTATTTAATTCATAAGCACCTCAACAAGACAACGGGTAAACATGGTAGACTAAGAAAGTGCTTAACAACGACAGTAAGGGATAGAAGAGACGAAAACAGAGCGCCGACCGTCTCTTCTATCCCTCCCTGTCGTTTGCGCTGTTAAGCACTTTCTTCGTCTACCATGCAGCATCAACCAGCGCAATCAAGTGCTTAGTTAAGGGATAAACACATTCAGGAAGACTGAATGAAGGTTTGGTTATTTATTGTGCATTATATATCAGAAATCGTAGAATGCCTATTGGAGTTTAGCAGCTATAGCACCGTTTGATGTCGATATGCACCCACGTTGGCGCCCAGCGGCACATTTTCGACGTGCCGACTGAAGCGTATCATAATTACTTTATCGTGTCACTGCTGAAGTTAACATTCACCTGGACACAGCATATCGCGAATCCCGCGCAAAGATGGTATGAACTGGCACATAGTGAACAGTGGTACTCGATATGCACTCTTTCAAGGCGTCGTCGATTGAGGAGAAACACGGTCCGGTGTGCGCTCCCGAGTAAGTGATTAACATACGCATGTGCATGCGATAATACCTCGTGCACGGCGCTTCAGCGAAACGGGAGACAAGAGATTCGTCGCTTGAGCCGCGAACATACTCTGCGTCGCTCCACCAAGGCACGGCATTCGCCACTCGACATCATTGCCTTTCTGCGGCTCTTATTGCAGCAGTTTTATTAGTCGGTGCTATCACACTCGAATCAGTAGGCGGCGCTGAAACACCACTTGTGCATGTGGAAGCTGCACTGATCTGGGCATCGAGCTGCGGCCGCGCTAACACGAAGCGGAAGGTAGAAAACGTAACAAGGAGACTCCTGAATTCTTTAGCGTCGCCTCGGCATCGGTACGCTTCAATGGCGTCGTTGCTAAATTGGTCCCTATCTACGCTCGTTAATGTCATGACGCAGTACTTTATTTCTCCGCTGACAGACGGTGGCACCGCCCCGACCCACCCTAGCCCAACGATCGAAAAGCGCCGTGCGAAAGAGAGTATATATGTGTGCGATGTAAGGGGCGTTTGTGAAACCTTGTTCATATGCGGCGGTGGTGCAGTCGGTAGAGCTCCGGGCGTTTATTCTCGCGTACCAACAAGCTTTTGTAATGGGTTGGAGCATTGGACGACCCACTCGTTACGCTAGTCGCATTGTGCGACGACTGCTTGTTCTTTCGCTGTTTTAAAACGTTTTATAAGTGGCGATAACGAGAATTCTTTCCTGACATCAAGCCTGCCCTAGGCAGTTTTGCCAACAAGTCGCAAAGCACCGGCGTCGCTCAGTGGTAGAGTACTGGACTGGCGTCCAGCGGACCCGTGTTCGAGCCGCACTGTGTCATGGGCGCTAGTTTTTTTTTTCTAATTTCGTGCAACGTGGTTACGGACACCGGCGGCGGCGGACAACTACGGTGGCGCGTAACGCGAGTTGTGATCTCATAACAACTTTCGCTGTAAAATGAATTCAACAACGACACAGTGGTATACAAATGAGGTATATATGGTGCTACTATTGGCAGCCAGTCTGGTACGCGGAGTCGTGCTACACTATGCGGTTTTGAAATGCGCCGAATAGTTGCACAAGCTTCTAACACTATCCAGCCTGCAAAAGCGCAGCCGTCCGTCCCCACGCCCGCTCGCTGCTTCTTCCCATTGGTATATATACCCGATGCGCAAGGCTTACAAGAAGCTCCATTCAGTGTTGCGATGGTTATAATATACTCTTTCTTTGTTTCTGGCTTTGTCGGAGGCTCTTCTTTCCTTAGAGTTCAACTTGTTGCCCCATTTTGAGTTACGTAAATGACGGCTCGGCGGGGGGCTGCAGCGCAATCCCTATCGTACACGACGACAAAATGGGGCTCTCTGGATGTCTCCTTTGAAGTCCCGAGAGTGGTTCCCGCGACCAGAGCTGTACACGGAGTGCCTTGATTTACGACTTCGCATTGCGCGGGTCTTCTTCGTTCGTTGCGTTCCTCCTAGATATTGCTCGTAAATTTTCGGCGTTGCCACCTTCCGCTGGCTATAGTTCAAACACGTGGTTCTCTTTCTCCATTCATCTTCGCTTTGCCGTACCTTCACGTCATTTCAACCTGTTCGCAAGCGTGCGTGCGTGTGAGGGGGGGGGGGGGAGTGTGCGTTCGCTCGCACTTGTTTGTGTAATGGTGGTTGCGCTTTGTTGTTTATTTCGTAGTTCTGTTGTTTTCTTAAGCCCTCTACAATTCCTGGTAAGGTGCCCTCGATCAACATGTATTTTTTCTTGTTCACATTTCACTTCATACTCCAAAGTTATCGTTTTCGATTGAACATATCCAGCGTTTAAGCTTTCTTTGTGTGCTCAGCACGCTTGTGAATTCGATTTTGTTTCCGTATAAATATATCAAACCTGGTAAATATTTCCAACCTCCCGTAACAATTTTACGTGATTGGAGGCCGTGATAATACGTTAACCTTGGTCATCTTCAACCCTTGTATGTCTTGTCTTTCGCTATGCATGATGCGTTATGCGAACTGGATGCTGGAATGTGTCGGGTATGCGCCAGTGGCCTTTCGAGGAGGGGGTGGGGAGGTTGCTGTGTAAAGTTGACGTAAGTTGGGTGAAGAAAAGACGCCTATAAATCGTTTCGTGCGTGGTTCCGATACGTTGGATAATTTATTCAGACTTGTTCAGTGACCGTATTTCATTTCAAGCCTTTCCGTGTATTTTCAAGCGCATACCTGATTTCACTCCTCCCTGCATTTTGCCGTGCGTGCATGTTTACGATTGCAACATTCGCCTTCATAGACAATATTGAATGGGGTAGAATTTAATTAGGTCTGTCCAGTATATTATTTTTCTATAACTTTTTGTCCCCGATTTTCTGATCATTGGTTTAGCATGGGGGAATAGAAGGCGATTGTCAATGTTTCGTGGGCTTTTTTCTTCTTTTTTTTGCCCTTAATATTAGTATGTACACCTTGAAATTTTTCTCTCTTGTTTTTTTTTATTCTAGCTCAGTGACATTTCCTGAAACGTTGTATGTTAAAAACACGCCAGGGTGGTTTGGTTTTTACGGGGTTTGACTGCTGAGCCAAAGGTCGCGATATCAAACTCCGATCGTCGCGGCCGCATTTCGATGAAGATGACATGCTAGAGGCCCGTGTGCCTAGGTTTAGGTGCTCATTAAAAAAAAAGGCGCAGGCTGTCGAAATTTTCGAAGCCTCCCAATACGGCGTCTCTCACAAGCAGATGCTGGTTTTGGGACATAAAACCCCTACATTTATTACGGTAACATATGTTATATGTCTCGCCTTCTTAGGACGCAGCTCAATTGATTTTTTTATCGATGACAAATTACGTAGTTCCTGGGGAGCTGAGAGAAGCGAGGTATTAACGCCTGAGGCGTGAAACTAACAGTGTTCCAGCGACTTGTGACACTATTGTTCCGCTTCATTTTTACCTCTGAGAAGTCTAAGTACTGAGCACTTTATATGAAGGGACGGCTGTCGTAAGCTGTCGTAATTGGCGTAAAGCACCCAAAACTACATCTATCTTTGCCGGTTGTGTGCGCTCGTGCAAAAGTATAGTCTTCCTCATTTTGTTCTTCGAGTGCCTTGATGGTGATATCAGGTGCGGACATTATCACTGTGGCTGCGGAAACGCGACAACACAAACCACTTATAAAGTTTTTAAACAGGAAGTAAGCGAGAAATAGAAAAAAAAAGAAAAAGGAGGGTAGGAAGATAAAGGCAATACATATGAATAAGGAGATAAAACTGGAAAGGAAAGCTACAAAGAACCATGGCGAAAGAAAGAGAAAACTGACGAGAAACAAAAATGGCTGCTCGGCTCCGCAGTTCCTTCAGAATTGGCACCGTGAGGGCAGCGCTTCCTCATTTTTTTCTCTTATTTTTCTATGTCTATTTGAAGCTTTCAATCTCCCCTATCCTGTCCTTATGTGCAGGATAGCGAACTGGTTGTCCTGAACTGGTTCACTTTCCTTCCGTTCCTTCTTCATTATTCCATCCTATTTCCGACCGTGCTCTAAAATCCTCTGTGCACTGCCGTTCAATGAAATCCGCAGTACGACATGTGGTTCAGAGCTCTCGCGGTTACCCGCCAGAACCGCGTTGTGGCCTCAATAACGCGACGGCACTGCGACCGCCTTCGATCCATCACCGCTAAACGTGCGCTCGATTGACCGATCCGTTCCCTCCCCGCGACATCGGTGACGACGTCTTCTTGGCGACAAAGACGCAATGCGTTTCTGTATCTCTTCTTGTGTTGTGCGACATCGCCATTGCTTCTGCTTTGTTAATGGCAGTGCCTGTTCTTTCCGTTCTCATCTCCTTCCTGTTCGCTCGGCTCCTTTTAGAAGCGGAGCTTGCTAGCTGTTTTTTTTTCCTCTCGTGGTCTGGTATTTTGTTTGTGTTTGTGTTTTGTTTTTCCCTATAAAGCGTTGCTGCTTACAGTGTATTGTTGCTGTACACAGGAACAAAACAAGTTATTTGTTTAGTAGTACATCACTAAACGAATAACTTCAATAAGGGGGCGGGTATCGATAATGTGTTTGCAGTCAGTTCGTCGTCAATTTGAGTATTGCTTTTCTGCCGTCATGGACATCTACCTGTCATCTTTTTTTTTTTCGTGGGCGCAGAATGTATCTTGTTTTCTTTTTACTTTTTCTTTTTGAAAGAAAAAACTGCGGATTTCAGGAAAATAAGCTTTCTGTAAAAAATACCATACATGACATTACGTTGGTGTACTTTTTTAAAAAAGCACATATGTAATCTTCATTTGACTTTGCTTTATCACCTCTCGAAGGTGATTTGGTTGTACCGTTGACAAAAGTTGTTACAACTGTGTAACGGGGAGCAGTCTCCTTTTTTAAATATATATGTTATCATTCGGTTCAGAATACGAATACAAGAGCATGGTGCGCGAAACATGATTTACAGCATTTATCAAAAGCTTCAGGCACATGAAAAATGTTCCACTGGACATGTGCTGTAACAAGAAGTAAACATAGATGAAAACATTATTGCAGTGTATTAGGTAATGCTTTCTTTGTGTAAATACGCATCACGCGGGCGTTGTAGAAGCGTTCGCGCCTTCGCCTTGCTGTCTTGAATACGACGGCACATGCGTGGCCTGATACTGCATGGTCGGTAACAAAAGCGCACTCCTCTCGTTCCCACTACGCAACTCACCGCGATTTTGGTGTTACAATAAACGGTGCGGCGTTACAGTAAACTCGGTTTGATTCGTTGCGTTTTTTTTTTCTTATCGTACTAGAGAAAGTGAGGAAATTCTCATCATTTTTGGGCGTTCGCTACCACTTTATTCTTGGTTAATCCTCTCTGACTGACATGTTTGACCACGTACGTTGTGCCATGTACAGTTCACAAATGTTTCCTTCCTGCATCCCTGTGATTATACTCTTGCATGTACTTCCCTTTACCCAGAGTGGGTGGCGTATGGGACAAACTCGCAATTGCAATAACGCTTGTTAAAGGAGCATTATTGAGCTCCCTAGTACGTGGTTAGTTCTAATGCTTCAATGTGAAACGCTCAAGGTTAACCAGTCAACTACGTCTCGTAGTATTGAAGGTGCTGACTTAGAAGGAACCATCGATCTATTTTGACCTTGTTTTTCACGGTGCGTTGAAATCCTCTGTGGTAGTGGCTAATCTTGCGGCGGTCCATCCTAACAGCGCTTGCCTATTTTGTGAGCAGGATTTTTGTATCTGAGAAATTATTAAAAGAATTGCAATACATCTTCCAGCAACGCTGTTAAGTGATATCGATGCGAGTATCCCTCCTCAGAAACGGTTCATTACGCTCAACGTTCTGCTTTCGCTTCGGTGAATGCTGCAGCTGTGTTTCTCCATTTTCATTTTGACATTTTCAACCGTTTTTCTTGTAATATTAAAAGCACGTATATTGATTTCCGGTCCCCCGTTGCCACTTCAAGTCCCATTAACCCTTCGCGAGCCAATCACTCCTGGTACTCCTACAACACGTCGGCAGGTGCCGCTTAGCTCTAGGTTAACAACCTTTATGCTTCCGCTCATGATAATATGATGCGTCAAGCGAAGGTGTCTTTGTGCATTTCAAGTGAGAAAGGACTATAATTTTTAAGAAGTGCTCTTGATTTCAACATTTAAGCGCGTACTCCAGTAAAACGTCACGCGATACGAATCATTTGCACCTTCGCCTTTCTGCCGTGGGGTGCGCCAAAAGGAATTTCTTCGAATTTTTCGCGACTCTTTGTGAAGAAATAAAACTATAAGTCAGCGTTTACTGATAACAAGATGTTTTTTTTTCTGTTCTGACTGGCTTGCTGCGGAAAGTTTGAGGTTTCTATTACTTCGGCTAATGGTCACCCAGTCCGCCAAGCGACGTAAGCTTGGAAGACTTCCAACTTCCTGAAAACAGGGTTCGTTTTAGCCAATACAATGAACAATTCTTCCATTTGTGGAATTATCTCAGTTCGTCTTCTGGGCGGTTATTTGTCCCTCTAGGGTCAAAAGGAAAGGCTAGAGCAAGTGGGTGGGGTTCACTTGGTAGGTGACAGCTTTGCGCATTGAAAATGTTGCAAGGAAGATTAATAGTGTCGTGGTTACGTCTGTTATATCGAATTAGCCTTGTCAAAACGACGCGGGAAAGAAGTTGAACAGAACAATCGGAAAGAGGGGGCAGTGGCTGGTCCGGCGAGAGACACAAGCCTCCGGGTATTGTCGAGATAATAGCCACGACGGTTCCGAAAGAAGGATTACGAAGACGCTAATCCCGGGGGCCGGCTTTCCGGCCGGAGCCGTTTGTAACGAGGTGGGTGGCCAGCTCTTACGTTTCTAAGGAAGTGCTTATACTGGCTGGTTGAATTCGCTCGAAGCAACGGTAGCGGGGTTCTCAGACACGCGTTGTGGCTGCACTGGCGAAGTACTTTATTCGCAGGCTCACGACTGCGTGCAGCGTAGTCTATGGCGGTGAGTCCTCAGCCAGCAACAAAGGCAAGCGCAAAAAGTCAGTCCTTTGCTCTCGCATTCCTTCTTAGCAGCGGATGCAGTGATGCCGTGCATCTAAGCTCCGTGTGCTTCCTTACGTGTACAACCAAGGAATTACAGTGGTCCAGATAAATTCAACGCCTTTCAGTACGTAGGCACGTGGCCTTGTCTGGAGATAATGATGAGGTAGGAAGTGCCATATCGCCGCTGTTGGCACACATGCGTACATCGCAAAAACGATTTATTTATTTATTTATTTAAAATTCCTTACAGGCCCTTTACAGGGCATTGAGTAAGGGGGGTAATTGATGAAGTTTTACAGATCACACATAATTAATTTACGCGTTACAAAGCGTATAAGCACAATTAAAATATGAAACAGATTGCAATATAAGTTGAAGTTAACAGGCGACAACAAGAAAAAAGAAAAGGCGATTTCATAGTGCACACACGACAGTGGGAACCGAATTGTTGGCGTGTGGTTAATGAGCAGTGGTTGATACCGCGGTGAATCCAAGAATACCCTGCACAATGAAGGACGGGGCTCTAGTCAGTGTCATGGCAGTTCCGGATCCACCGTGCCCACGACTCGCGTAAGTGTCCTTGAAATCATTACTTTCCCTGGACATTCGTTACACGGCCTGCTGTGATGCGCTATAGGTACTTCGGAGAGGTACATCTCGATGCCTTTATAGGTACATCTCGGCTTTTGGACTCAAAGACATTGAGAAGGCAGTTGTGATCTCTCTAGATTCTCATATTTGCATGATCAGCCTGTTTTATTCAACACTCGTAGACCTGACCACCCCACGTGTCGCTGCCATTATTTTACAATATACATAACTTTTGCGCTTCCATAGCGCGTGTTTGCTGGTCTCTTTACAGCCACATTGCATCCTACGAATCATTGATTGCCTGTTCACTTTCAATTATACTTCAGTGCGGCGCACTTTCGCTAAGCATGGCGTTTGCGCCAAAAGACCCTTGCATCATAATCGAGGAACCTTCGGTGTAGTAAGCGTCGTGCAAGCTATGTCTGCCTGATACTTACTTTCTCTTTGCCTGTGTGAGATTTATTTGTAGGTTGCATCTGTGCTTTTTTTTTTTTTGCCGTACGCTGCATATCGCTATGCCACTACGCGTTGTTCTAAGGTTGCAAGTTCGGCCCTGCGTGCCAGCGGCAAGTTGATTTTTTTTTCAAACCTATTAATTGTTTTCTATTGGTCTCACAAGTACGATACCTGCTCAAAACAAGGTAGCAAAACATTACCAAGGTAATGTTCTGTATAGCTTCCTCAGCTTCATTGTCTCATGGTTTCGTTAGGTTGTGTCAAGCTGCCTAAAAGCAGATTTTTCACTCACTCCCCATGATCTTTATTGCTCATGAAATAAACATCTATTCTAAGTATTCTATTCTAAGTGTCTGAAAAACTGCTACGCTTTCTTGATCGATTCCCCCTCCACTCATTTGTATAGGTAACTTTAGCTAGCAGAAAAACACCTGAGGGTCACCTTGTCTTGGAGCGAGTAAATGTCTAGCCTAGCAACCTGATTGATATCCGTAAGTTATCTCGTATAATTATGGCTTAGTTTTCCTTTGTTTCTGTGCTTTATCATTTCGGTAATATTTACCTATATCTCCGACAGTGCCGTCCACTCTTAAGGTGAACAATGGCCTCCTAGACTTCGCGTCGGCGAAAGCAGCCGGCGCGCCATCTTGGAGGCCAAGCGTCGCTGCATTTTGCGGCGCACCACTGCAGACGGCGTGGCCGCGCATCCAAGCTTAGTGGATCATGTGCGAACGAAATCATGCGCTTCTGGTATGCGCTGAAGCGCGCCCGTACGTTCAGAAAATGATGGGTTATAACTTACTCATATTGATTGTGTTAAACAGGTGTTAGCGAGTGCTTGCAAACAACTGTCGCACTGTTGCTAGAGAAGGAAAGCCTGCAGGCATTATCAAGTGAGGGTGTAGAGGAACGAACGCTAAACTACCTCCATTCTAACTTTTGTTGACTGCGTCGTTCAGTCCTTTTCCGCTGTTTCTCGTTGTGCTGCACTGATGTTGCCCGGCTTACTGCTCCGCATTTGTAAAAGATGCCTGGTACGTTAGAGTATTCCAACAAAATGACTTTCTTTTCCCATTTAAGCTTACATGACTCTTTAGAATGAGATTGAGTTGGAAAATGATTGGTTGATTTATTTTTTTTTATTAATTTATTTATTTATTTATTTGTTTATTGAGCAACCTTATCTCCACTGCATGTAATTCGGGCAGTGAAGTGCTTTAACTTTTTCCTCGTATCCAACTGGCGAGCAGTCTGGCCGCAGGCTACGCATTTCGATTGCTTTTCCTTGTGTTGGGCCCTTTCTCTAAACGCTTACGGACGAAGGAGCACCGATTGTGCCTGCAGGAAGACGCGCGCGCACCGCGCCTGCGATGCGTAAAGGCGTCTGTAATGCCCCGAGACCCATTTGTCGCTGCGTGGTTATTTCCGAGCGCCGCGGCGGTCGGATTATGCATTCAGGCGTGTGCGCGCTTCGATTGCGTCGAAGCGGACGGCAGCCGGGCGGGCGGTCCTCATTAATTACGACGTCTGGGCAGCAGCGGCCCGATTACGCCGCTGGACACATCCTGGAGCCCGAAGGCATCTGCCAAATGCTGCCGCTTCGACGACGGAACAGTGAAAGATGAGCGCCGAGAGAATCTCTCCCGACACGCCCCCCGGGGTCTGCGACGAGAAGTCGTCGCGTCGAGGGCCTCATTCACGCGGAAGGGAGGCAGACGGAAATTTTCGTCCTCTCTGGTTGACTTAGCGACTCGTTGGACCTTCGTTAAAGCCGTCTTTGCAATTCATTATTAGGGTAAAAAGACATTGTAAAAGAAAACGACAAAAAAGATCTAAGGCCTGTTTTCTTTCCTGCGAAGAGAGAAAAACTAGGGAGGGGCGAAGCGTGCAGGAAAGGGTGTTTCAGCTCTCCTAACGTGAATTTCGGGGAAGAGCGTAGCATGCAGTGTTTTGAGATATAGATATTTCTTTGATGAGGCAAGTAGTTGCGCCAAGCCCGAAACAGGACCTGTTGGGAAAAATGTTTCCGCTCCACTAACGTCGTCAAAACGTCAGTCCTTCTTCTTCTTCTCTCTTCTTCATTCTTGCTTCTTCTTCTTCTTCTTCTCTTCTCTTCTTCTGCTTCTTCTTCTCTTCTCGTTCTTCTTCTTCTTCTTCTTCTTCTTCTTCTTCTTCTTCTTATTCTTCTTCTTCTTGTCTTCTTCTTGTTCTTCTTCTATTCTTCTTCTTCTTCTTCTTCTTCTTCTTCTTCTTCTTCTTCTTCTCTTCTTCTTCTTCTTCTTGTTCTTCTTCTTGTTCTTCTTTTCTTCTTCTTCTTTTCTTCTTCTTCCTCTTCTTGTTGTTGTTGTTGTTGTTGTTGTTGCTGTTGTTGTTGTTGTTGTTGTTGTTGTTGTTGTTGTTGTTGTTGTTGTTATTATTATTCTTATTCTTATTCTTCTTCTTCCACTAACGTCATCGGCTATTTGTTGGCCTACGTCTCGCGTTAATTTTTGGAGGACCGGTGGCGTGTTGTGGGTGGGATTCACCCATTATGGCAAACATAGCGTACAGTGCCGACAGGAGACGCCGACAAGCCTAGCCTCGCACTTCATCAAGCACCGAAGGGGAAAACACGCAAATCTAGGATTCAAACGTGCTCTCGAGCGCTGCATGTGCACTCGCATGTCCGCAAAAAAACCGTCGTCGTGCTGGAAGATGGAATGTGGTGTAATGGGTGAAGTTCTTCAAAATCAAGGCTTGTCCGTTGTCTGGCTTTGGCGTTGTGTGCCGTAGCCGCCACTGACGATGATGCTGACGACGATGAAAAACAAGTGCGTTCAAGACCACGCGTCTTTATCCTGCCATCACGGCACAGCACATGCAAGGTACCCATTATACGTGATCACGCTGATGACGATGATAATCACGGGCAACGACTGGCTTGTGCAGTAGTGTGCCCCTCGATGTGCTCTATCTACGATGCTTTTCGTATGACTGGAAACAACCGATAACCATGTGGGAAACGTGCCCAGACCTAACTCTTTGCCAACTTCCTCCTAGATCCGATGTCACTAAGCAGTAACAATGGAGGCAAAACAAAATTCACAACAAGACAACATATAATTTATCACCAATAAATAATGTAAAGAACTGTACACCGCTTGGCACTCATTTACAAGTGTGAGAAGTCAGCGTCACGAGTGATTTACAGTAACGCCGAGGGATCCCGCTGCTTCGCCCACTCATCACCATTCACGTCGTTGATATGCCAATATTTTTTTTTTATTCTAAAGGAGTGTAGATTGAGAGCCTAACTAGCCGGGATGATTTAAGCCTCGCGTCAAGATTTTACGGAAAGTCGAGGGACGTTGTATTTGTGTATAGGGCTGGGCAGATATGTTCAGGAAAGTATTCCGGAATACAGATATCAAAATGGACGTGCGGGAAGTCTAAAATACTGATACTGAGATACAATCGTGAATGACGTAACGTGATATTGCGAAGATATTTCGCAAAAATATGAAAAAAAACATTCCGGAATACAAATACAGATACATATATTAATGAAGTATTTCAAGTTACGTGGATGCTGATCATCGGTGAATACATATATTAGGCGCAATATAATATTGCAAAGAGGATTGCAATGTTGTAGTGGACTAATTTTGCAGTACTTTGATGGAATTGCTCGAGCTGGGATCCCATGCGCATTGTTAAAGTTTTATTTCAAATCATCGCCGATTCTTGCGTAAATAATGATACATACCGTATGTCTAAAAACAAAATGGCTACCATGGTGTGATGTGTGTCCCCCTTCGGGACGTTTCTGGATTTACGCCACTGGCAGTAAATGCAACTTATGGGCCCAATTAAAATTATTCTCGTCCACTTCTTTTTTTTTCTGTCTGTCTTGTATGAACGTATGCATTGCACAACGCCGTCCACGTCCGTGTGGAGCGCGCAGGCAGCAAGCTGGGCTCTGTGGTGGGACACGTTACAGCTGTAGCTGAGTCAGTGACGTCGTGCGCTCGGTAGCACGCGCGGCCTTATAGGCATGCAGATCTGTGCACATTGTCTTAAACCATAACTCACATTGGTAAGCAGCTTTCTTTTTTTAGGGACGAAGCTCCTTAAGGCATGAGTATGTCCATTCCTTGTATGTATATATGTAGTAGTACGTAACCACCGGTGGCACATACCCGCTCTAGAGCGGGTATGTGCCGCAGGGGATGCGAGATGGGAGATAGCGGTACTTAGTGTTCACTGGATGGACGCGCGGACGGATGGACAGACAGATTAGCGGACGAACGGACGGATGGACGCACGAACAGACAGACAGATCGATGGACGGACTCACGGACAGACGCATGAACAGATGGATGGACGCGCGGATGGACGCACGGAAGCAATAACACACGGACAGACAGAAGACGGATCGGCTGAGGGACGCTTCGCCTCGCTCATCATTATTCACTCCGTGGATATGCTGTCATTTTTTTTTTCGTCGACCGTACGCATAACACTAAGTCATCACTCTTTCATGACACCGTGTATCTCGGAACATAACACTAACTCATCACTCTTTCATTCCCTGTATCTCGGAACAGCCTTGAGGCCCCTAAACCACACTGAGTTTAAAAGCGAGACAGTCGTTTCTTTCCCACCTTGACTACCATTCCTATAAAAACTCCATCTCCTCCTCGCCATTTATTTCTTCATAAAACACGTGGAATGTCAGCAATAAGCGTTGAGCCAGGTAGGATTTCGCGCTTTTCGACTATACCGTGTTGTCTGCACTTGCGCAGTCGCAAATGCAGAAAACGAATTGAGATCATTTAATCGCTCATGACTGTCATGCGAGACAAAGCAGATTGGGCATGTGACTGCATGGCACACCAAGGAGTGGATTACATGGAGTGGACCACCATAATAATGTCCAGCTGGTCCTCATCGCATGCCGGTTGTGCGGGTCGTGGGTGGCGGTTCGCCATCGGTTATGATAAGGTAACTAACCCAGCAGCTCCTATAGCTCTGGCAATACCGACTGCTGATGGCTGTGGTCAAGATTATGTATGGCGGCTGTCTGAACAATGGGTGAGAGAGTTGAAATAATCTGGTCTTTATGCAGACCAGATAGGCGCTATAACTGCCTTATATAGCTCTGATTATGGCGAATTGGCGTCTTATACCGCGAAATGGCGGCACAGAGTCTGAAGGTGTTTCTCTTTTGTGGCGCAGGTTGCCTGTCCATACTCGAGCACGTTGCGGAGCCGCCGCTGGTGTCGAACTGCTCGGCGGCCGTGCTCCGCTGTCGCCTCGACACTGCGGGTCCCAACATCGAAGTCTGGTGGACGTTCCACGGCGAGAACGCCTCCAAGCTTCCGAACGTTGTGCTCGAGCCGCCGCCAACTCGCGAAGCCAGGGCGGTCTCCTCCGTCGCGCCGCCGGCCACAACACCGCCGGCGACCGCAGCGACACCGGGCGCGACAACCACACCGTCCAACGCGTCGGGCCACAACTCGACGACTTTGGCGCACAACTCCACGTCGTCTTCTAACGAGACCTGGACCGAGCCGCCGACCTCGCTGACGACGCCCGGTGGCGACGTCTTCTCGGGTGAAGACGCCGAGAACGTCACGACTGCGTCGCCGCAGGCCACGACCACTTTACCGAGTGGCGAGGCGACGTCTTCCGAGGTCGATTCTTCTGGCGAGGATGAGGAGAAGTCTGCCGTGTGGACACTGCGTCTGAACTGTCCGACTCTCGAACACGCTGGTAGTTACGCCTGCTACGCGTTATCGCGGAACGCCAGTGAGTTCATCTACAAGAAGGAAGCGTCCCTTGACGTCTACGGTAAGTCTTGCATGCTTTTCGTTTATCGCTAGACGTTGCGGCTATAAGATCAAATGGGACATATTCCTTCGATTACGAATAAACGACTTAAGATCGACTCTTAGTACTTTGCGATGTCAAGTGTCTACGACTATTCTTAAGCGTGTAAACATTTTTGTGCCGACTGAACGACAAAACTGCGTGTCAGTTCGTCAGCCCATATGTTACATGACACGAATCGTTATTGATAAATGTATGAAACAAGAATAAATACTCTTGGCTGTGCTGGCCTTCGAATTGAGTGCCACACACTTGGAAGCTGAATTTTTTACCCAATTGACTAAACAACCACCATGCATAATGTGAACATGAACCATGCGAATGTTGTTCCGGTGGTAGGAAACTATTGTAAAAAGGTGGTAACCTTATCATTATATGAACGCTTCGTTGAAACATGTCGTGATCGTTGTACACATGGCCTGACTAGGACATGTAACGCTGGCATGGTGCATTTTTCGCTAAAATAATTGCGACTGGTAGTTAGCTATGATAAATAAGTATCTGAAGAGAAGCAAAGATATTGGTATTAGCTCTCGACACAACGACTCTAAGGAAAGGAAAATGTCAAAATTCTAGACGTGCTGAAAATGCCATACCTGTGAGGTCAGCGTTCTCTGTCACTCTCAGCCAAGTCAGGATTTGTTTGCATCATGCACGCAGTAGAGTATTCCTATATATAGCTTCGTTAACCCAATGTGTTATATATGTACACTTTCCTGGGCTTAAATGCGTCTACGTAAATGTATACGCATTCCGAGCAGGTTTATATGCGCGTAAATGAAATACCGTGATCACCAGAACAGTGCACACTTCTTATTTGATAGTAATCAAAGGTGTAATTGAAAAAGTAAAAGCATATGAGGCGCACGTGCAGCTTGCATTTGATGAGTGCTCTTGGAACAGGGATGACCATAATATAAATTTACGAGTTTTCAACGGGCAAGCGAGATTTATGGAGGAGGAAGATGTTGCGCTGTTTATTTTATTTGTATGCGTGGGTATGTTGCAGCGCAAGGATTGCTTAAATCTGTTCGACGTTGCTTAATCACTAATGTTTCCGATACTCGTGTTACACGGGTGCTAATCCGTCCCGCGAGGTCTGACACACTCCTGAAGAAATGTGGGGGCTTTTTGGTCCGCAAAATGGAGTTTGTGTAGGAGACGATATGCCTAAAGAGATTTGACATGAGCTTTTTTTTTTTAACCAACTGCTTTGTCGGGTGCGAATAGGGAACCCTACAGAAGGAATTTTGTAGCTTCATCCTGTAGTAACAACAGGCTCCCAACGTTACGTTGTGTCTTGTAGCCTTTATGAAGTACGAGTCATGTCTTAGTGCACCGTGTCGCAGAGTGAACTTTTGTCACTTCACTCGCAGTACTCGGGATACCGTATTCACTCATATAATTTGCGCACTTTTTTTCGTGATTTCGGGGCCCCGAAATCGGATGCACAAATTACGCGGGGATTTCACGAGCGCATACAAAATATTGTGTCGCAGTCCTAACGCTCACAGTATATACATAAAAAAAATAATTTGGAGCATGAACGAAGTGTATTTGTTTAGTTTGAAAGAATTAGCGCGTATTTTAACCAGTTCGATCGCGAAGTCCGATTGGGAATCATCGTCGCGGCCGCTGCCACCGCCCTCCCCAAGGCTCATCGTCCTCAGTTCCGTCGAGTGCACTCGAACCACGCTTGACGCGGTTCCTTGAAGCTCTTTTGACAATGCTGGGAGAAAAGGTCCCACGATACGGCGATAACGGAAGAACTAAGCAACCACACAATTGGAAAGGCCTCCCTCGATGGCAGGGAAGTTGCATTAGCAGGCGCGCACTTTTCTTCTTTTTCGCGTACCGATCGCGCTGGTCGTCACGTTGAAGTGCGTTCCCTTGAAGTGCTTTTCGGCGGCACGCTTCCCGTTTTCTTCGGCGAAATTTACTACAGCGAGCTTCACTTTCACCATATATATAATTACTGCTGCACATCGCGAAGGAACCGTCAAAACGCGTCGGCTAGATGACGAAACCTTAACTTCCGGAATCGATCAAGCGTGCGTGGCAGCGCGGACGCAGAGCACGAGGGGAGCCGTTGGCGCGACAGGACCTCGCACGCCTCCGATGCAGAAAGTCGTCCATGCCGTGACGTGAGTCGCCGTTATCGTGGTGGTAGTGATTGGGAGATATGGGGAAGGAAAACGTTCGAGCAGTTCCGGTGACCGGTCGGTCGGCAGGTTTCGGTTCGGGTGTGGTACTCTAGGGGCCCTAGTTCGTGGAA
This sequence comes from Rhipicephalus annulatus, assembly GCA_013436015.1. Classification (NCBI taxonomy): domain Eukaryota; kingdom Metazoa; phylum Arthropoda; class Arachnida; order Ixodida; family Ixodidae; genus Rhipicephalus; species Rhipicephalus annulatus. The sequence continues at coordinate 578,466 of WOVY01009672.1, forward strand.
GGTACTCGGAAGAAGTGACTTCGCACTCGCAGCCTGTTTGACTGCGCTCGTGTGCTTGGCGAGGCGTTCACTCGGTCGAAGCATCGAAAGGCCCAAAGGTGCGCGCGCTGGCGAGCTGGGCCCAGCCGCCGGGAAGCGCGAAATATGCGAGTAAATATTGTTTTCCGAAAATCTGGCAAAATATTAGGGGGCGCCAATTATACGAGGGCGCAATTTATGCGCGTAAATACGGTACATACTGGTAGCTTTGAAAGTTGTGCGCGCACTGTTCTCTTTTGTTCTGTTTTAACTAACTTGCTGAGGAGAGGTTGACGTTCTTATCACGTCGGCTACTGCACTTCTCCAAATTCTGCAGCAAAAAAAAGTGGTTCCCCGAAAATTGGAAGTGAACAGGTAATTAAGAAAGCGCATGCATCAAACTGAAACCAATAAAATATAGCACGACAGCGAAGAGTTGACTTGAAGTAGGTCACCTTGCAAGAGGACGTTCATACAGACACACACATTTCTGTTCAATTTTTACCACCAGTATACGGACAAATGAATCACTTCGTATTTCAGACACTGTGTGTGCAAATACGAACAGGTGTTTGTCTTGTCAGGACTTTCTGCTTGTGTTTACACGCCCTGTGTCAATTTTAGAATGAATACGTACCAGCTACCTGCATCCCTGTGTTATTTTTAACTTCGTATGTACAAGTTCAAAAGCAGAGAATTGTCCAAGAAGCTCGTTTTCTGTGTAACAAAATAAGCGAGAGAGAGAGGAGGAGGAGGAGGAGCATAGGAAAGGCAGAGAGGTTAGCTAGACTACATTCAGTTTTCTACCCTACACATGGGGAGGGGAATAAATGGGAATAAAAGAGATAAAGATGAGAGAGACATTGCACACCACACACACAGTGCAGGGTCTCACAGGTGGTCGCTCAGTGACGTTGCCTTCAAGCACTGCAGGAGGGCTCGTGTGCCTTTCTGCGCTAGTTAGTGTACTATGACCCCAAGATGTTGAGTAAAAGGCCGATCACCTAATCTCTTCGAGACATCGTCAGTAGTCTCTACGCAGTTGCAGCTACCGCACAAACGAAGCAAACTGTTTCATTAGCTCTTATATGCTAGGTACACATAGCTGCTCATCACAAATGCGTTATCTCTTTTATGGTCCAAGAGTGACCACTGACTGGGTCCCTCGACGGAGTTCTCATCGCATCGCATTCGCGGTTGCCAAGATGAAGAACTTCGCCTGTAGCTGCCTCGTACGCTTGCCTCAACCTGTGCTCAAGAAACTGGGTGCATGTACGTGTCAGATGCAACGCCTCGGATGGCGAAGCCGTGACGTAGAGTCAGGTTAGCGGGCTTCGTTGCCAGCGCTCGACTCGTGAGGGTCCCCGCCGGAACAACACCCCCGGGAATCGTTCTTTCGCGCCACTCGGCCTCCCGTGGACTCCAGCCCTCAGCTCGTGCCCCCCTTTGCCTCTGTACTGCCAGCCAAAGTGCGTTGTATGCGCGGACGGGTCATTCCAGTCTCGGCGCGTACGGCGGCGTATTTATGACCCTCGGACGCGTCCTCGCAGCCGCCTTGTAAATCTCGGCCGTTCGACGCGTGGTTAGGCGGCTGACTTGTAAATCCCGGCCGTTGGACGCGTGGTTACAGTATACACCGTGCCGCACGGCAACAGCGCATCGTTGCGATGCCCGTGCTTTACACGCAGAAGCGTTTGCTTTTCGCGCCTGGCAGGATTTAGTGTCGCCTGTCGGTGCGACAGCATTAGCGGCGCACAAGTTTCCGGTCTGAAAGGGTAGGTTGAACGATCAGGTGCCTCAAGGCGGGCAGACCGACGTTCATATAAGGAAATATATCTTTTGTCAACGTCAAATATATCGAGGTTTTGTGAAACTCGCCTTGTCGTCGTTTGAAAAGGTTAGTCGATGACGTCATTTCCCGTGCCAGATGTACCGGCAGCGACACCGTGGCGCTGCTGGTACACCATGGGACTTCAATGGCGAATACAGGAGTGCGAATATAAGACAATAGTGAATATAGCAGTGTGAAAGAAAGCCACCGCCATCCCGTGACCAATATAGCGTTTACACAATAAATACTTATTACATTGCCCAAGTTTTAATAACCAATTCTGATTTTCATAGTCGTATAAGATCTTTGGTCGTGTGCACGTTTATTAATTCAACAGTTAAGGCAGCTAACGTGATTCCCGACCCTTCCAACTAGAGTTTCTTCTCCTTTTTTTTTTGCTTTTTGTGCTTATTAGAAAAGCGTTCGAACAATATATTTCTGGTATGCACATATTAGGTTCCTGATTTAAAATTCGCAAATAATCGCACGCCTCGATGTATAGATCCCTTGCATTGTTTCATGGTTTTCACGCAGCCGCCGTTACCTTTCCCTTTCCTAGTATCCTCTCGTCGTATATACTCGGGCTCTTCGGCTCGGCGCCGTCGCTTCGCGGCCAACATCCACCTTGTGAGTGGTGGCTGCGCGAATATTTAGGGCTTGAGAAAATAACACTCGTACGCCCTCAAGAAACCGAAAGTAATTGTACACTATCATCGTACTGGGCTACTACCATGCAGGTTTATGGGTACTGGTCTAACTTATGCAACAAGTACTGAAATGTCAAGCATATACCTCAGTCAGCTTTTTTTTTTCTGTTTTCGCAACCTGACATCAGGCTGTTTCGGTGAAATGGGAAAATAACCGAAGTTGCCTTAATGTCGCACCGATTACGAACTGCTGTTTTGGCAACAGTTAGTTGCATGCTACCAGTTTCTTAATTGATGTGGAGCTCAGCTTCACTGCGGTTTAATCATATTCCTGCCACAATTATTGGTATTTTAAATACTCGTATACTACTCGGTTCCCGGCGCGTTCGATAACGTACCAGCCATTTTCTTATAATGGCTCGTTTTTCGAAGTTTACATTTATGGTTGTTGGTGAAATATTTTCGTAATAATGATATTTATGACATGCTTCGGCAGTGCCTTTAACTACAGGACTTGTATGACGTATTCTGTCATCTGCATTAAAAACGCCTGTAGCCTCTCCAAACCAACATCTTTCCTGTTCCGAAAACACCTAATGCTGTTTCGAAAACGGTGGTTTTTCTGCTCCGAAATGTGCTTCAGGAACTGAAGACTCACTTCCACGATTCACTGCTCGTCCCATGTTTTTTCATTCTTTGGCCTCAGAACAAAGTATGAACATGGGAGGAGCGCAGTTTTTCGATTTGTATCTCGTTCTTTCGATTAAGTATATGAAACGCTGCGCATACTTTGGTAATTTGTGATTCTGTGCAGTCTTCCGTTTCTTGGGGCAGGACCACTGTCGTACTACAGAGGTCGCTAAGAAGTAGATTATTTATCATGAAATTAAATAATTCACAATATTTACATATATTAATGAAATCCCATAATTTTCTCATGGCTTATCTTACCAAACATACCGAAATTTCTGGGTCGATAAGCTTTTATAAGGTCTTACTATTTCCACGTCCGCCACATAACACGTATGGGAGTCCAAGTGTCGCAGAATGAGAATATTAATAGCAGTTTTAATAAAATAAATGCATAGGGATATTTAACAGCGTGATCTTGTACGTAGTAGTATAGAAAGAGTCGGCCTACATATGTAAATTATACAGGTGTTACTTGGCATACCATTTTCAACAAAAAAATTTATATTGCTAAATGTAATATTAAAAGAATTTATTTCTACATCAATTTCCAAAGAGCAAGCAACATTAACCTTCTTATTCCTGTCTATAGCAAAATTTCCTTGAAAATCTATTTACAACAGAAAATCAAGGGTTTGGAGCATATGGATATTCAAATAGAGAGTATGATAATTTAATAAAAAAATCTAATTCCGCACAAGATCCAATAAAAAGACAAGAAATTTTAAGACAAGCTGAATCCATCATCATAGAAAAAGATTTCCCAGTAGCCCCACTCTCAGTACTTAAATCATATTATCTATTTAGGCATGATAAATGGACAGGATGGACTCCTAATGTTTCAGAATGCTATATTTATGAAGAAATAAAACAGAAAAAAGAAAATAATTAATAATCAATATACAAAACTACCATTTCTACAGACTTATAGAAGTGGTGGTTTTTAGAGATAAATAATGATTTAAAATTATTATTTATCTCTATCGTAATTATCTAAACATTGACTATATGTTTCTATGCTATTTAAAACTTCAAGTTGTTTTGGTGTTAAATGTGTTTGTTCAAAGTCTTTAAAGTTAACACTGAATCTAACCTTATTTGGTGGACAGGAAGTTTCAGTCCAAAACCAGATCAGAAAAAAATCCAAAAGTACTGGTGGCTCAGATGGTAAAGAATCTGCCTGCCACACAGGAGACCTGGGTTTGAACCCTGGGTTGAGAAGATCCCGTGGAGGAGGGCATGGCAACTCACTCCAGTATTCTTTGCCTAGAGAATTCCCACGGACAGGACTGTTCTAATCATGTATGAACTGTTTAAAGCCAATTAAGCTGCCATCAGGAAGATTAATCTTTTTAACTATTTTAGCCGTAACAACTTATTATTTAGAAAATCAAGATGGTGTTTTTAATTTTAAAAAAATTCAACCTTGTAATTTTTACTTCTTGATTGGGGCAATTAAGAGAGAACGTATAGTAAGTGAAATAATATCTGATTTGAATGACAGATTTTCTTTTGACAATAGTCAATTTGACATTATTAAAAAGCTTGCTGGTGATGCAAATGCAGTTAAGTCTCTTACTGAAGGAATTGAAAAGATTGTAGGTGTAGTACTTGGAAAAGATAAAGCTGATGTTGGTGATGATAAAAATCCCTACCAAGAATCTTATTTTTATCTATAACTCCAAAAAATCTACCGTCCATATATAAATTCTAAGCCACTTAGTTCATTTTGCATTGCACACTGACATAGATCTTCAAAATTTGTACCACATTCAGCAGTAATTTGATGATGATTGTGAACTTCAATTTTGTTTAGGTTTCCAGTATAAATTATGGGAAAATCAATTACTCCTTCATCATTGATTAATAAATTTGAACCTCCTCCTAAAACGAATATTTTAATTTGTTCTTCTATTGCTGCTTTAAATATATTCTCTGTATTTAGTTTTGCTTCTTTACGCGTTGGTAATCGGCCGAAAAAAATTTTTATCACTCACCTCTTTATTTGTCACTACCACTGCGAAATGTCTGCACACCTCCTAGCGGAAGTACAAAAAAATATTAAAAGCACTCGGAGGAAGACATTTTCTTTACCAAGTGAAGCCATTATGTGACCTTTCTTGCTTGACAAGAAACAGCTTCGCTTGTTTGCCTTTTTGTGTCAGTTGTATGTGTCAGTTGTCTGCCTTTAAGCTATTTTAACTGGTTAAGATAGTTAAAGCCTCGTTTGGGGGCGTATAAAATGAAAGCCTGTCTTAGTATAAGCAACCGAGCGTCCCGCCGTCGTTCCAGACCGCTTCTTCCGCACATCTAGCATCTATGTTCTCTCTCGGCTCATTTGTCTAGTTCCTGAAATAACAAAAAATGAAGGCAAAGTAGTATGCTGTGGCATCTGGCGGTGACTAACGAAGGCGCCTGTTGAAAAATGGGTGATTCAGCTCGTTCGCGGGTTTCGCGACAGCGTTGTGCCGTTATGTTTGGCTGGTTTCATTCCTCATTATTGTTTTGGCTTTCTTTTTTTTTCGTTTCGTATTGTCCTGCGTGGGATTCCTCTTTCTTCGAAGGTCTTTGTGCCTGCCTTGAACTTGTCTCGAGCCAATCTATCAGGAACAGACGAGGAGTTATCTCTTCTGATCTTCCACCCTTATTCCTCCATGTGTATTTCTCACGTTTCTGTTCTAGATCGTTACTTGCTATCGTCCCGACTTAGTTCTCTGTCCTGCCTGGTTTTCTCCTCCAAGGACGTAAAAGAAAAAATGAACAAACGCTATTTTCTTGTCTCGTTTTCGCGCCGTTTGCGGCACTGTTGCAGAGGAAAGCTGGGCAAGACGAACGCCTCCCGGCAGCGATTGAGCAAAGGCGCAGAGAGCAGTATCTTACTCGTCCTAGACATCTATTTGTCTCTCGCATACCCGGCAGACGCCCAGGCGGAATAGGACACATGTTACACTGTCGTATTTCCAGCTTCATTCTTCAACACATAGGCGTCGATAAAAAATGATAACAAAAAGAAAAAGAGAGTAAAGAAGACAAAAAGAAAGGAATAAAGAGAAAAAAGAAAGAAATAAACACAAAAAAATGAAGAAATAACCTCTCAATTTCTTAGCTTTCTTCGGGCCACTGATCCACGGCTGCTTTCTTCGGCTGTTAAAAAACCTTGCCGCTTTTGTGGTGACTAATGAGCATCGTGAAGTTTACCACTTTTTCTTAGTGTCTTCTGACTGAATCGTGGCACAACTGAAATTCCATATGGTTAAACTTTGCAGATGGACTCCTAATTATGCGCCATGGGTGTCTAAACCATGCATCAGTGATAACCAATAGCCTCATCATTTGCGTTAGAGGAGCTTGCCTTCTTTCTACTGCTAGGCAGCTGTTTCTTTCTTTGACGTAAAGTACTCGCAGCGTACGCACGGATGGCCCAGGAGCAAGAAGTTACGTCACGCGTGCGTTACGACCTCGATTTTTTTTTCTAACGTGAAGCTTACTTCCAGTGTGATCGTGCGCCCCCGCACGTGCACGTGGCGGCCTCCCGCGGTGGCCGCAGTAAGTATGCAGTGCACGATGCTCAAATTATTCAATGGCCGTGATTCGTTATATAACGTGGTCATTTGGGTGTATGGCATCATATGTATAAAGAAGAGAGAACGATTTCTAGCTGACTTTGGGAATTCAATGTAGATACCAGGCTCCCAGCAGCACTATAGTGTTTGACTCGCGTGTTATCATGAGCCTCGACCATCGATCAGCAGAGTTTCCTGGTCATGCTGAAAATGTGTTACAGGGCCCCTTTACTATGAGCCGTGCAGTCTTGGACAGCGAGTTGTTTATTATTATTATTATTATTATTATTATTATTATTATTATTATTATTATTATTATTATTATTATTATTATTATTATTATTATTATTATTATTATTATTATTATTATTATTAAATATATAAGGAGAGAGAAAATTAAAAATTCATATAAACGAGCATTCTCACATATAAGTAGACGTTTGTGCTCCTCTTTGACGCCGGATGCCCTTACTCTTTTACGTAATAGTTTCCTTCGCAAAGTGGCGAACTAACAGCGTACTAATGGGGACAGACGTATGTTCACACATTTCGTCCTTCATTTTTTCACTTTATTTTCTTAATGGGTCTCATAGAAACGCCAAAGGAGGAGAAGATATCTGACGTCATCTGGCTATTCTCCAGCCATGTAATTAACGTTCTTCTTCCATTCAGCAACGCAACCATCAGTGTCGAATCGTGACTGCTGTTTCATTATTCGGGCCGTTCGTTTGTTTATTCATCTTCCGCTCGCCGATTTGTCAGTGATCCGAAGAGCACCGTTTCCTTTTCTTTCAGCGAGCGCAATCGGAGCCGCGAAGACAGCGTCACGTCAGCGGCGTTCCCTCTTTGAAAGGTTAAGTGAATCGATTGTTCCCGGTGCGCCTATTGGGACCGTGTTTTTCGCCACGTACGGCCGTCAAATTGCCACGTCCCAAGCGTCATTCGCTGTTTCTTTTTCTTCCATTGTTGTGACTCACTCAAGCGGATTGGCCAAGAATTGACTATATGAATTTCTTTGTACATTTTTCGTATTGAACATTTCTGACCAAAAACAGAACAGCATTGATGAAATGTAGAGTGCAATAATATTTTTGCTCATTCAGATCAAGCACTTTAGTCGTTATCTTAAATATGAATAGAAAAAAATTATTTTTCTTCAAATTTTTTTTCTCCTTTCCTCTACCTCTCCTTTTCTTCTCCTTATGGGCGACCGCTTCATCGACGTGGCGTTTGTACGTTCACGTTTCTTCGCGGCATAATCGCATTGTTCTACGGCGGCAGCCGTGCTTTTTTTTTTTTGTCGCCTATCGGTCCTCCTTCGTTACGTCGAGGACCGATGACCCGACGTCGTCGGCGTCGCACGACGCCTCAGTCAGGGCACGCCCCAAAGCGCGCGAACTCCTCCTCCCCCGCTCCTTTGGGAAGCCTCCTCAATTTCTAATGGCGGCTTCGCGTTTTTTTTTTTTTCCTTTCCCGTATTCTGCCGCAGCCACTCGCGCGCTTTCTTCCCGAATATAACCACCGCGACGCACGAAAGAGAACATGCGCTCGTAATGCTTTTGTACTGGTGCATTTGCCCCTAGGAAATTGGCTCTCGGCCGTCTTTGCATAATGGAATTTTAAACAGACTGCACACGCACTGGGCTCGCACGATCACCCTCCGTACTTGTCGCCCCCTCTTCTCCTGGGCTCCGTTGTTCCTCGTCCGTCTTTTGTTTTCATTCTGGTTTCGACTCCGGTATTCCGCAAAGCGTCTGTTTCTGCTCTTAGAAGAGGGATTTCAAAGGGCTCGTTCTTCTTTGTTAGACACAACATTAATGAGAAGTAACAGACGATAAAGCCGAGGAAAGTGTAGGAATTGTTATTTCAAGCAATTATAATACAAACGTAAAGTGGATGAAAAGATATCTTGCCACCGACAGCGACTGAACCTGTGACCTCCAATAACGTGTTCAATGCTCTAACAAGTGAGCGACAGCTGTGGCCATGCCCCAATCCACTTGATGGGATATATATGTGCATTTAAATCTGGGGAGTGTTGTTCTCTCGATAAATGACTGCAGCGATGTACGAGCTAGTGGCATGCTGGTTAATATGACAATTTAGACGGCCCGACGCGAAATGCTTGAGAGATCTATGGGATGACGCCGTAACCGTACGTGGAAACTTGCCGAGTGATAACGTTGCTGACTTTACTACTTGATTGCGCAAACATACGATAAAGAGCGCAAAGTAAAAAAAAAATGGCAGCATATTCACGGGGTGAATGATGGAGAGTGGGGCGAAGCATCCGTCCGTCCATTCGTTCTTGCTTCCGTCGGTCCGTGCGTCCATCTGTGTGACCGTCCGCGCGTCCGTCCGCACGTCCATCCGTGCGTCCGTCCTTGCGTTCGTCCATGCATCCGCCCCTGTGTCCGTCTATGCGTCCATCTGTCCGTGCAGCCATCCGTGCGTCCGTCCATGCATCTGTCTGTGTGTCCGTTCGTCCATCTAGTCAACACTCCAAGCACCACCATCTCGCATCTTTTCATCATATATTCCGCATATAGAAGCACCACCATCCAGCGGACATTCCAAAGACTAAACGAGAGGTGCCACACGCACACTTTCTTACGTCTTGCGCTTCGTGTCTACTTCCCACCTTTAACCACCTCGAGTTCATTGTATATACTAGTTCATTGTATTCATGACACTGCGGCTCAACGCTCGCTTAACCTTTCTAAAACCATAGAGGTTACGCCCAGGGAGTATAACGTAGCAACCCTTTCTTTTAAGATAGTGCTCAATGTACGTGCCAATGGCTGCTAATGGGGAATGAAAGACAGGAGAATTCGGCTTTTAGTTAAAGCGCACGCTGCGAATATTTTATTTTTAAACAACGCACGGGAGAAATCTCCCACCGGCATCACCTTGCAAGTCAAAACGTAAGACTGGTTACACACTACGACTACGACTACTATGAGGGACGAACTGACTGACTAAATGGAGGCGGAAATGTTGTAGGCCCGTGTGCTCAGATTTGGGTGCACGTTAAAGAACCCCAGGTGGTCCAAATTTACGGAGCCCTCCACTACGGCGTCTCTCATAATCATATGGTGGTTTTGGGACGTTAAACCCCACATATCAATCAATCGAACTGACTGACTGACGGAAAGAAAGCACAGAGGACTATAGCTCTACGCTGGCCAGACGGGCAGATGCTTAAACGAGCGCTGACGTGAGCATGCCCATAACGTTCGTAACGACAACGAGGTCTTCTTAGCGTTGCACGTGTGGCTGCGCTTCGCAGTTTCAAAGGACGGTAGTTGTGCAAGATTAAGGATGAGCAAGCACGCATAATCTCTGGAGCTGCTCAGAGATTATAATCTTTTTTTATGTTTTGTTCTTTGCTTGTTTCGTTTCACTGCATTTTTTATCATTCGTTTTTCTTAACTGTTCGGGTAAGTAGCTATAAGATGCTTTCATGCCAAAAAAGTTTCAGTTAGAAGAAAAAGGGACATTGGAACACAAAAGCAGGCGCGCAGAAAAAAAATCATACGGCGTAGTTAATTCTTAATCAGGTCCTGGTTAAACACAGGCTATATCTAGCAAAAACAAAAGAAACATATCCGCTTTTTTGGATATACCTAGTACTATAAGCAAGATGGTGGTGGTGGTGGTGGTGTTGCAGCAGGCGGGGTTAGCCTGCTGCAACACCACCACCACAGAGTGTCCTGGGCCGCAGAGTGTCCTGCCGTCGTGTAGCTTGTCGCCTAGAGCGCTTTTGCTACCTTTATAGAAATATATATCGATTGCATTAGAAATGTGCTGGTGAAAGTCTGTCAGAGGAGAGAGAAAAATAAACGTTTATTTTGAAACAGTGTTCCGAACGAGGCCTGGTATCACCCTAAGGTGGGAGGGTTCCCTAATCCTGGAACCCTCTGGCTTCGACTGCCCTCTTGGTCCTGGCGACGAGTTGTCGCTGGTCTTCCAGGTCCTCGAGGACGTGCTTGGCCTCCGATGCGTTTCTATTAGGTGGTCGTTGTTTATTCTTGGGGCTTGGTCCCGCTCCAGTTGCATGACGTGGTTTGCATTGCACTGGTATTCCAGGAGCAAGTGTGCCAGGATGTCCGGTACGCTGCAGAGCGGGCACATGTAGCCATTGTTAAGTTTGGCCTGGAAATTCGTCTGGGCAGACGCCATTGTGCGTAAGCCGGTCTACTGGGGTGGCTCTCACGCTGTCGAAGATTTGAGCGATTACCCAGACCATGTGGCAAGCGAAGGCGAGTTCCTGACTTTCAACTACAGACCCATTCGTCGTCTCTTCGAGCAGAAGCGGTGACTGATGCCCTCGGCGACTCAACTGGCGATGGGGAAGCTGTTGTGACTGGCGCCAGAGCTGACAGAAGAGCGGCGATCCTTTTAATCCCCAATCAAGTAGACGACCGGCCGGTTGCCTATGCTCGTCAGGCATTGTCCGTGCTAGCCGGAGGATGAGACGTCGTGTCGCCAAGACGCCGTTAACCGTTCGAGAGAGGCCAACAAAGACAGCATCTTCCTGGAAGAGACCGCGGCGGCCACCGCAAATCACCCCGCTAATTAAGCGAACAAATCGGCGGACCCTTTGATGTATGCTGCCAGTATCGTGGGACCTCTCGACTAGCGGCACACACGCCGAGGAAGAGCCCTGCTGGCGCCACCTTGCAGTGCAGTGTTCACGACTCAATATTGGACGTTCACGTGGACCGTGCATGCTCGCCCCCCTCACCTGTTGTGTGTGTGTGTGATTGGTGTTCTACTCGGAGAGGAGGAGCCCGACAGGGCTTAAAACGACGCCGCAGAGTGCTGGACGTCGCTCTGAACCATGTAACGGTTCAACCACCACGCTCGTGGTTTGTGAAACCCCTAGCCTTTCTTTGCTGTAAATATGTGTAAATAGCGCCATAAACCTGTTTTGTTTTTCGTATCCTCCTGCGATCTTCCTTCCGACCCGTAACACCATGTGTCGTTGGGTAGAGGCAGTGCAATAATATGCCATGTATGTAAATGTTGCTGATCAAAATGCCTACATTATCGAACCTGGAATGTGAGCCGACACCTCTGACTATGCGTCCCGCCGCGGTGGTCTAGTGGCTAAGGTACTCGGCTGCTGACCCGCAGGTCGCGGGATTGAACCCCAGCTGCGACGGCTGCATTTTCGATGCAGGCGAAAATGCTGTAGGCCCGTGTGCTCAGATTTGGGACCACTTAAAAAAACCCAGGTGGTCGAAATTTCCGTAGCCTTCAACTACGGCGTCTCTCATAATCATATGGTGGTTTTGGGACGTTAAGCCCTACATATCTGTGAAATCAACCTCTGATTATGCGTCAGAATCACTGGTCTCGCGGGGAGGCGAATCTGTTGAACGCTACGTCAGTATATGCCATAAAAATGAGCCTGAGAAAGGCTTACAGTATTAAATAAATAAATAAATAAATAAATAAAATAAATAAATAAAAAACTCACGGCAGCAGTCTTTCGTCCATAGTCAAACATTGGTATTGGAAACGTTTTTCGAGTGTAATCCTGGTTTATAAACCCCTAACAATCTGTTACTATAAAAGGCACAGTGTGACAGCCAGTGGACAACACACTTTAAATACTTTTACGGGGGAACTGTGCAGTTTCCCCCAAAAAGGGTTCTTTGTCCCCCCTTTTAAAGACGGAATGCGGGAAAAAAATTACACACGGCACGGCAAGGAGGGGCACTTTTCTCCTTGTGGAGTAAAATGTCCGTTTTTTTGGACTTACTGCAGGAATGTTCGCGCCGTTTGCAAACGACCCATCGGTGTCTGCACAAGCCTTTTTTCTTTCGGACGGTGCCGCAGCGTGGTGTGGTGTAGTGGTTAGTGTAGTGGTAGTGGTTCATTTTTCGAAGCATTGGGGTTTAGGGACAAGGAAGGCAAGATAGACATTAAATGGGTATAAATAACCTGGCAAACTAATTGGTGACTACAATCAAGGGGCGAGTGAAATTCAATCCTTCAACACAGTGATAGTACTTAACTTTATGGCTAGGTGGCGTGAGCCGGATACATTCATTCATCCATCCATGTACGCGCATGTTGTCTGAGTGGCCGTGAGTTCGAATTCCTTGTGTTTGATGCAAATTTTTCGAAATTTTTTTTTTCTGAATGTGATGCTTGCACATAGATTGTACATCTAATGAAATGATTGATTTATATGTTGGGTTTAACGTCCTAAAACTATCATATGATTGAGAGACGCCGTAGTGAAGGGTTTCCAAAATTTTGACCACCTGGGGTTCTTTAACGTGCACCCAAATCTCAGCACATGGGCCTACAACATTTCCGCCTCCATCGGAAATGCAACTGCCGCAGCCGAGATTCGAACCCGCGACATGCGGGTCAGCAGCCGAGTACCTTAGCGACTACACCACCGCAGCGGAGCGTCTCAAAAAATGCCAGCGCGCGCTTCGGAAACCTGGTTAGACCAACCAAACCCCGATTTTTCTTTTGCTAACTGTTGCTCCTTTGAGGATCAACGCTAGAGCGTGGTTACTCCTTCGCATTTACTCCCAAAACGGTGCAATGGGTATGGCAAGTTAGTTACTCCTCTAAAGGAGCAACCTCGATACCCCTTGGCCTCCTTTACTTCTTAGACTGCACCTAGTGATAACAGGCAGTGAATGTCCGATTAACATATACCGGCTTTCAGAGTGTCGAAAGCTTTAGTAATGACGTCAACTTCATTCATAGCGGTAAAGCTTTATTACATGTAAACGTAGCGTAACGTTAAGCTTGCCTAACATACAGGCATGCATGAAAAGTGGCAATCAGCTGCTGTGGTGTGGCGGTTACGTTACTCAACTGCTATTCCAAATGTCGTGAGTTCGATGCCGGCCACGGTGGTCGCATTTCGACGGAGGCGTGACAGTGTAGACTGTGCGATATCAGTGCACGTTAGAAAACGCCAAATGGTCGAAACTTCCGTAGCCCTTCTGGGGCCTTTCACTACGGCATACCCCATGTTAATATGGTGGTTTTGGGACGTTAAACTTCAGATATTAAGCAGCGACGTTACACCCTTGCTGCAGCGTCTTCTGGCTAAGCGGGGCAATCATTTAATGCGGAAAAAATGAAGAACTATTAATAATATGGAAGGAAGCAACGGCTACCGCGTATAGCTCGGCTGACGAAGCACAGCACTAACCTTTCGATGGCTTTAAATTTTACCCTTCTTTGCCTTAATGCAGTTTTAAGTGCCATAGACTATAGAATAAAATAAAGATATTCGAACGCCGTCGCGTTTCATTGGGTTTTGAGTGTATATTGGCACTCATTTACGTCACTAGCTGTCACCCTTAAACGCCAGTATTCTTATTTTCCTGGTGCCTCAGATAAGGGTTTCGAATTGAATTGAACTGAATATATCCCTTTTCTACACAGTAGGCAAGCACACATTTTTTTTTTCAGAGTGTGCTCACCATTGAGTTCAGCGCACAAGGTGCATTGAATTCGTCAGAATCTTTTTTTTTTTGTTTCAGTCAGCCTATCTACCCGATTCCCAAGTTTCCTTTATTCGCGTATATTTCGAAACTCTAGCGTGGCGATGCATTTCGTACGGTCTTATCTCATCTTATTACCTGCTTGAAACGTACTCTTTTATTGCCTGTTTGAAGCGGGAGTGAAATTTCAGCACACTGATGCAGTTTTTTCTTTTATTTCTGCCTCTCTTCCAGTTTTAAGTATATCTCTTCAGAGTTCAACCCCCAGTTTCTTGGTCGTGTGTGCTTTTTGCAGTCATTGGTTCTACTTTATTTGCGCTTTTTCGGCGTCCCGAAGACGACTCGCTGTACGTCTCAGCTTCCTGCCAATAACGGTGAGCCTATAACTACTGTTCAGAAGCTTAGGCACCACCGCAGGTGCAATTCTGACTGCCGCTCGTGCCGAAAACGATAGGGCTATACAGGAAGAAGGAAAAAAAATTGCCCGCAGCTTCCCTCGGGGGAACACTGAGGAGGATGCGGAGCATATAATTGGTTAACGGGCTGTTAAAGTGCGACTTACTTGGGTCGATGGCTAAATTGGTTAACGTGGTTGTGAAATGGGGTGTTAAATTGCGACTTACTTGGGTCGATGGCTAAATTGGTTAACGTGGTTGTAGGAGGGGGTGTTAAATGAGTGAACACGTACACACGTATGCGAAAGGACGGCGCTTGTCGAAGGGACGTCGATCATTGTGTTTGTGGATTCGTTGGAATTCATTTCACCGCGACCTTGGACGTCGACGCGCCGTACAAACCAACCGACGAGCGGCAACTGAGCGAGCGAGCGCCGACCTTGAGTATATATTCAGCGCGACGGCGCATGCACTGTCAGCTGTCGAATGTTCGAGAAGGAGGAGAAGCGCAACGGCGCATGCGCGCGCGTCAGCTGCCGATGTTCTCGAAGCGCGACGGCGCATGCGCGCGCGTCAGCTGCCGATGTTCTCGAAGCGTGACGGCGCATGCGCGCTACATTATACAGCTAGCGAATGTTCGTGAAGAGGAGAAGCGCACGCGGTGTGTAGAGGAGGAAGGGTGCACAGATGGTGGAGGAGTGAAGCGCGCGCGGTGTGTAGAGGAGGAAGGGATGCACAGATGGTGGAAGAAGGAGGAGGAAGCTTGCGGACGGCGCCGCAGTACAAGCCTCGAGTATTAGATGCTCCGCATCTAAAAAAAGAATAATGCTGACTCTTTTTCGTTAAACCGTGGGCACTGATCGAAGCTTGACTTTTCAGCTGTCTTTCTCTCTGTAGTCTTATTGTCTGTCGCACAAGGTCGCAAATAATTGCTCATCAGTAATATATATATATATATATATATATATATATATATATATATATATATATATATATATATCGTTACCAATGGTGCCTGCTGCTCGTATGCTGTGTTTGCATATGCGCTATCACAATTATTTGTCTCATCCGAGACTCGATCGTTTGTTTTTGGTGCAGAGGGATGCGGCCTCTGTTAAGGGTACGAAGTTGATGATGGCATCCCACCGCTGCCACCAGGTGTAAAAGGCTCGAGGTCGATAGCAGGTACAGCGGATTTTCTTTAGTGTTGCTGGCTCCCCGATCTTCGCCAGTGCGGGGATGCGTTAAGAGAGACAGAATAAAAGTTTATTTACATGATAGATGAAAGATAGGAACTGCCGAGGAATTCAGAAGATCCCGCATTATGTACAACAGAGATTCAGTTCATGATTCCGCTCTTGTATACAAAATGTCTTCGGCTTTTATAGACTGTCGTCTCCTTACATGGAGGTCCAAAGAATGTGGGGACCACTCTTGCCCAAAATCAGGTGACGTGATGTCTCAGTCGCCCACCCACCAGAGAGGGTATAGGTATTGCTCCACTCGGCTGGGCAAAAAAGGGTCCAATGGTTGCACGAGCGTACCACACAACGACACCCCGGCCCACGCCTTGAAGGCACCGCAGGGTGAGGAGGTAGAGTCCGGAAAGGGAAAGTTGAGCTCCTCCGGGGAGATGGCCGCTGACCCGAACGTCAGCAGCCGTCCGTGGCTGCTTTCAGCTACAGGCTTCCAGAACTCTCTCGAACATGCCAGTTCAAATCCTCGATCCTTGAGAACGGCTTCTTCGACGTCTTTCCCCGCTTCCGGACTGACGGTGCTTTGCGATGGCCTCGCGTAGATTACAATAGCCGAGTCGAGAGGTTGACTTAATGAGATCATTCACACTGGCGCCGTCGCACGCTGTTCGAGCCCTTTCAACAAAAAGCTTTTCTCGCGAAGCTTTCGTTGAGACCCGACTGCTACCTGGAACATCTACAGGCTTGCATACTGGGCGCCGATGTGGTTGAAAGTATCCCTAGCACACCTGCTTACGCACAATGGCGCCTGCCCAGACGAATTGCCGGGCCAAACGTAACACCCGTTCATCTAGCGCGTGTACAGTGTTCTGACCGCTTTAATGTGCGTGGAAATGCTTCGAGCTTTTTTTTTTTTTTTGAAGTTACTTTCTGATAGGAGAAGAGGCGGGAAGCGCGGTGAGGGCAGCCATATGGCAGCTGGATTGCGGCTCTGAAGTTGACGAGTGGGAAACTGTAAGCGCGATACAGGAAACAGCAATAACAAAATCCGGGCCTGCCCAGAACACGCAGCGAAAGCTGGAAGAGCGGCCTTTCCAGAGAGTGTTGCTGACATTCGTAGTGCAATGAATACAGGTAGACATGTAAAATACCCACTAAGATGATGATCATCATGATTGTCTCTATCGGTGTGACTCACTATGCCTAAACTACATTAACTTTCATGGAATATCACCCACTATGCCAATGTTCGTCATTCTTCGGAAAAGCGTGGTGACCGCTAGACCTATTTGTAAAGTATTATGTGCACTTTGTGCTGTGGCTGATGTCGATGAAGAATGGTGGCTGAGCCCTTTATGTTGCAATATCATGGTGGGTTGGAAACTCTTCCGCTGTAAAACACACTCTTGCTTATCTCGAAGGCGACGGCCATCGGGTGTGGCCATTTTACCGCTCTCTTTGTAGGACGCGCTATCCGCTTTCTCTTTCTAACAGCTAAGCTGTTAAAGCTCGCCGTAGTTAGTCCGTCGGAAATAGAAAGGAGTATCTTCATGAACCGCTACGTGCACATCGAATGCTTCTTCACTTCCATATCACGTGCGCCTATTTCGCTGGAGTAGCCTCTAATAACCGTGATGAGTGAGGGAATGTGTGCAAAGAAAGATAAATAAAAATAATAATTCCTCGCGAAAAAAAATTCTTCGTGAGGCGTGATTAGAACCTGCGCACCTGCGATCTGAATGCGAGCGTCCTATCTATTCTACCATCCAGGAATGAAGTAAGGAAAGAACACAAAAGGGAGAAGGCAGGGAGGTTAACCAGGCAGCAGTCCGATTGGATACCCTGCGCCGGAAGAAAAGGAAATGGGGCTTGGAATAGGAGAGCACAGCCTACGCTTGTAAAGTATAGCCTAGAAATCGAAGTGAGCGTGAGGAGGAGAGACGGGGTGGTGAGAGCGCTGTGTGTGTGTGTGTGTGTGTGTGTGTGTGTGTGTGTGTGTGTGTGTGTGTGTGTGTGTGTGTGTGTGTGTGTGTGTGTGTGTGTGTGTGTGTGTGTGTGTGATAAAGAAAGACAATCAATCCAGACAATCAAAGCAAGATGGAGAAATAACTATAGAGAGGGAGAAAGAGAGATGTAAAGAAAATATTTAATTTATGAATTAATAATAAATAAATTAAAATTGAAGTCAAAAGACTTCAGGGTCGACCAGCTTCAATGTGCCAAGCTTCACGCAACTCGGTGCAAACTACCGCGTTTCTTTTTTTTTTTTCGACCAGTTTTTCTTTCCTCCGAGTTGCTATTTCAAGACCAAAGTGTATCTTTTGTCGGAGACAAGTTGCGCGGCGGACCATCTTTTCTCCCTGATTACCTCGTTTTCGCTTCATAGCCTCTTAAAAGCTCTTCGATCCACTATTCCTCGGAATCGTGAAGCTTTTTCTGGGATTTCTTTTAGTTCCCGCTTTATACACTTCATCGTAATCCAGCCTATGTGTAATGTTTTTGTTCCCACCTGCTCTGTGCTTTCTTTCTGCTGTCTCCCGGACAGAGATAAAGGCGGCACTTTTTTTGTTCAGTCTTAGCAGACACGCGCAGACTCTGCTCTCTCCCTCTCTTCTTATTTATCTTTAATATTTTTATGTAGTACTTTAATTATTTCATTTAGCGTGTTTGCTTTCCTTCAGAACTCATGGCTGACACTCGGGTACAGTATACACATAGGCTCTGCTTCGTGTATCGGTCATCTTGCTAATCGAATGTCCTTCGTTCTTTTTTTTTTTTTTTGCTCTAGACGTCAATATTGAAATTGTAATTTTCTACACCGGGGATTCTTTTTTTCTAATTCGCATTTCCGGTATCACTACACAGCCGTACTGAATCACGTACGTTGTATTGTTCGTGTATGTGTGTCTCTATTTCCCCTCTCTTTCTCTCTCTTTATGTGTGTGTTCTAATATTCCTTTAATATATTTAATATTATCGTTGTTCCATAGCGCGTTATTAGTGTTGCCCGCTGCCCCCTTCAGTACTTTTTCCATTGTCGGGATTACCTTCTATCGTACGCATCACGCATTATTCGCTAACGTTGGGGAGTTTTCGAACAGCGTACGCAAAGCTTTGCGTACGCTATCTGTTGTGGTCGCTGCCACTGCGCATACGTCATAATGCTAACCGCCGTTAGCGTTCGCGGTCCGCCCGCAAGACATCCGGAATAGCGTGCGACCCGCAGAGCCCCTTTGTGACGCCGCGGGGGCAAACGCTATTCGAAAACTCCCTATTACTCGGCTTTCTCTTTGGGCGGCTCGGGGCAGTAATGTCGGCGCAAGAGGCTGTGGCTCTGCGACCATTATTTGTGCAAGCAAGCGATATACATCCTTTTTGCGAGAAGCGTACCACAGTCTTTGGTCTTGACGTTACTCTGTGTTGTGAAACTAGTTTTACTACACATCAATTAATTAATGATGGACAACATTGACAGTAAGGACATTTGTGTGATTCCAAAGGTTCCATGGAATTTATAGACAACGCGGTGTCCAATAGACCCAACGAAGGACCAGCATTAGAGGCAAACATACAAACAGACAAAGTAGTTAAGTTCACTCAACTAAAAATTGAGGCACAGCTTCGCCTTTAAGATTTGAACGCAATAGCGACATCCTGTTCCTAGTACGTAATTAAACCACTTAGTGCATACTTTTTATCGCATGGTGGCACTCAATCAGTTTAAATTGTGGGTCACTACAATGTAATGAGTAAAGTTGAAAGAGGTAGGCTTGTGTCAGCGAAGCCCTCGCATATGGCTATACATTCTCTGTTGTGGGTTGCATGTTTTAAACCACAAGCTTGTGTGCGCGTAAATTGTTTCCGAACTTGCTATGCACCCACTATGTGGTCTTCAGAGAATACGCGCAGTAACATGTGGGTCTTTTGTAATGGTCGCCGGCTTTAAACCACGAAGTCGTAATGGTAATCACGTGTTCTGATGCCCGACAGCAATGTAAGCTTGTACCACGCAATATTACTGCAATATTACATGCTATTGTGAAGCCTCTATACGGTCTGAGAACTGGCTAACCTCCCTGTCCTTTCTTTCTTTCTTCCTTAGTTCCTCCTCCTCCTCTATACAAAACGCGCGTGTTTGGTAAGACACCAAAGTTATTTTCACAGCGTTTCCAAGCAGAGGAAGTTATTTTCACTGCATTTCGAAGCATACGCATGGCTGTGTGGTATAACAGCTGCTGGCCACGTAAACGGCCTGGGTTCGATCCTTACACAAGCTTAAATTAACAACTGCATGGTTATTGTTGGGGGTGAGAAAAACAACGAAAAAACACTCGCTTATGCACAGTGAATACATAAAATAATTGTATCTACCTACATCGATTTTCTTTCCCTTTAGCTCGCTAAGATATTTAAATATATACAATCACCTGACCTTGGCTCTTCCAGGAGTTCGGTTAAGGAAAATTTGGCGAGTATGTTTGTGGGCTCCACTCGGACTCACTGAGGCTGAAGGTTGCAATCTAAGTATGTGCGAGTTGATTCACGAGTGTGGTTGCCCGCCTACAATTGGAGTTTTCGACAGGCCCATCGTCGCAGCCGGGACAAGGGGCGTGACATAATTTGTCAACGGCTTGGCGCTCGCGTATACCGTGCGTACGGTGCATCGTCCTCACCTGCGTGCACGGCTTCGCACCGTCGGCGAAGCGAAACGGCGCCAAATCGGCCGAGCGTGTCGGGAGCCGGCACAACGTAGCAGCCTTTCGCGAACGCTGAAAATCGAGCCATGTATCAGGTTTTAGAATCGTTTCATGAATCCTTGCTGCTAGAATTCGTGAGAGCTAGCGCGGTTGTAGTACTCCAGGATGGCGACGTTGCGAAGTCGCCATACTTGTAATGATACTTGTCGTAGTTTAACGTCTCAAAACCGCGATATGGTTATTAGAGAGGCCGTGAAATTTCGACTACCTCGGGTTCTTTAACGTATACGCGTGGACTTCGGGAATTTTCGCCTCCATCGAAATTGTGGTCACCGCGGCCGCGAATCGATCGCACGACCTGCGGGTCGGCAGTGGAGTGTCAAGTCGCCATACTTCATACTTGATATTTGCAGCAAACCCTCCTTATATCAGAATCGCTTGATCCAAAATTTAGCGTTCTTTGAAGCTTGTTGATGCCTTAGTCATACGTGTTGCCGAGGCGAACGGCTCCCCCTTTCACTCAATGAATAGGGGGAAATCCGCACGAGATCGCTCGATGTAGCATATCAGTTGAGCGTTCCTTCCTGTTCGTACGAAGCCGGAGATTCAAAAAGTATGCAAACGTCGCTACTCCGCGTGGGGGCTAGTTTTAGGATCTGACTGATAGACTATATGCAATTGCTCGTGGATATCTTAAAGGATTTGTCCATTCGTGTACTTGATGCTTGGGATACGAGCCCGCAAAGGAGAAAGAGACTTTGTCTTACTTAAAAGTACTTACCTTGCTAAGTACCTGTCTGCGTTACTCGCTCGTATTTTAAATGTCACGAATCATCAACTCGCTCAAATGGGGAAAGTGAGGCACATAAATCTTGCCACCTTTTGGTTGAAAGCTTCTGCAGTTGGTTACGCATTGTAGTGTGTACTTTCTGTGCAACCTTGAAGTCTTCTAAATTACCTGACCTGCGATATCTTCTTTCAGATCGGCGTCGTATTGCCCGAAGCCTCTCATACTCAGCGTCAACACCCGAATACCCATCTGGAATGGGTACTGTACGAGTTGCTTTTGTTAGAAACTTTTTTATCTTAGATGCATACGTTTCTGCGTCAGTACAGGGTTCAAGATTTTGTCTCTGTAGTTCTCGAAAGATTGCCCAGTTTGTAATTCTTGTTGTGCGGTTATTTCTTGTTTTCTTCAACTTTGGGTGATATATGAATACTGGCAAGTGGTCACTTCCTCTTGTGTCAGCGTCTGCAGTCCAGTCTGCTCCAGCCGCTAATTCAGAGGAGCACACAGTAATGTCTAGTACGCTGCAGTAGTTATGCCCCCGTAGAAACGTTGGAGAACCATCATTTAGTATAGTGTAACCATAATCTTCGCATATTTTTGCTATAGCAGATCCCCTTACACTACAACGCTCACTACCCCACAATTCATGGTGCGCGTTAAAATCACCACATATAATTATGGGATCATGGTCAGATCTACACACTGCAGCCAACTCTGCGTATGAAACGTTTGCTTGAGGGTGCACGTAAACACTAACTACAGTTACAGTAATGTTACCAAACTTCACTTTGCATCTAACAAATTCCGGCGCATCTGTTTTTGAAGTAGCCACAAGTGTCGACGGAATATCGCGTCTCACACACAACATCACTCTGCTTTTTGCAGCAGGACGGTCTGCTTGGTACACCACATAATTGGACAAGCGAAAGTTAGTGGATACTCTTGTTTCGGAAATACACAAAATCGGAAACCCGTGCTGAGCGACGAATTTCCGAAAATCTCCACTCTTATTCTGCAAACCGTTGCAGTTCCACTGGAATATTGCACTTCTTTTGTACCAGTTAGATAGTCCGGTAGCCATGATTACGACAAGAGAAGATGCTCAACATCTAGCAGCAATTTCACTTCTGGTAAAGAACCTGCTTGTGGCAGGGATCGTAGAATTGCTTTGAGAGCCGCAAAGATTCTTGGCAAAATGACTTGCTCGCTTCCGGCTGTCTCCGCCGAGATCGCATTTCTCGAAGAAGTTTTGCTCAGCAAGCTGCTGTGACCCTTCTCTTTGGTAGTCAGTGGCTCCTTGGCTGTGTCTGGCCTGGTAGAAAGTTCCACTTCAGCATGTTCCTGGGCCCGGACTTCTTTTCCAACGCGATGTTTTGGTGCTGAGCGCTTCAATACTTCCGAGTAAGAGTCGTGGCGCCGCTGTTTTGCACTTCTTTGTGCCGCAGGAACATCTTCGACTATATCCGCATTGGGTGCTGGACCTTTTTGTATCTTATGGTACCCTTTTACAATTCTCTCTCTTTGTGCCGCTGATGCCAAACGATTTCGAGAGCAGCCTGAGAACGACGCCGGATGTGGTCCAGCACAGTTTGCACACTTAGGTTGACGCTTCGAGGTGCATTCTTTGTAATCATGTGCGCCCGCACATACCTTGCATCTCTTGGTTCCCCTGCAAGTCTTAGCCTTATGCCCATATCTCTGGCAGTTGTAACACCTTACCGCCGGCTCAATGTATTCCTCGACAGTGTGGACCGTAAAGCCGAGAGCAACTCTTTTTGGCAATGGCTTGTCATGTCTAAACTGGAGTATTACATTACGTATGGGCTGCATTGTGGCACTTCCATCTTCATTTCTTACCCATCTCTTTTGTCGTGTGACCGAGATTACTCCAGCATCTTTAAGATAATCCAGTAGGTCATAATCACTGTATTCGAGTGGAACATCTCTTATCTTTGCTAGGGTCTTCATGTAAGACTGAGGTATCATCACTTGTACAGTGTTGTGACCGGCGCCGGAGCTGAAGAGGGAGCGGCGCTCCTTTAATCTTCAAACAAGTAACCGAACGACCGGCTGCCTACTGTTAGGACCGGCGCCAGGTCTGACAATGGATCGGCGTTCCTTTTGATGTTCCTTTTTAGTCGCCAACCGGGTTGGCGGCCTGTGTCCGCCATGTATTGTTCCCCCCTGGCCGGAGGGTGCGGCGTCTTGCCGCCACGACACCGTGAGCAGTTCGGGAGACCACAAGTGCAGCTTCTTCTTTGGAAGATGACGGCGGCGGCGGCGGCCGGAAATCGTCCCGCTAATTGAACGAGTCGTTCGGCGACCATTTGAAGCTTGTTTACGGCGGCCCTTTCGATGGATGCAGTCATCAACTTCAGACCCCTCGCCCAGCGACACCCCTTGACGAGGAGGAGCCACGTTCGTGCCACATGGCCGTGCAGTGACCACGCTTCAATTTTGAACGTTCACGTGGACCGTGCGTGCTCGTCACCCTCGCGGGTAATGTGTGATCCGTGGTTGGACGGTGCCCTCTGTACGCGGTCCCCGATCTAGGGATCTGGGGGAGGACAGACCCTTTATAATGAGCCCCCACGGCTCATTCGGTGTGCTTTTTTTCGAGAAGAGAACCAGGCAGAACAGAGCAGAACCGAGCAGAACCATGTAGAACCAAGCACCATGGAGCGCTATGTTAGGAGTCATGTAGAGGCCTGCCACGTTTGAGGGCTCACCGTGTAGGGAGTTCGCAATGTATATATTGTAAATAAACCCTCTTCAAGTCTCTCTTCCTCCTGCCTCGACAACTTCATCCCGGACCCCCGGTGTCTGGAAACCCCGGTCGCAACAACTGGTTGGCAGCGGTGGGATACGAGTCTGCGACGGAGAGCGACATGTACCGGAGGCCAGCCGAAAGCCCTGGAACTCGGCGGGATCGAAGCAGCGTACCACCACCGCACGTAATGGGGTGAGTGCCTGGCTTTGTGCTTGAGATATATCGAGTCTTTTAGCCTAGATTCGTTAAAAGATAGATATAACCAACAACTGCCTGGCCACTGTGGTTGTTATCTCAGCACAAGGCAGCACTGGATGATTATCTGAGCAAGTACGCTAAAGCAGGAAAGCTTAGATGATTCAATAGGAACAAGTGGTAATGTTTCAAAATTTCTAAGGGTACGTTGCGGGTTAAATTTTAGGATGTTGTAAAAAGCAGGAGTGAAAAATTAACAAGAAAAAGTAGAGAGGGATGTTGGCCACGTAGTGCTACTTGGGTGCTTAAGCTTGTGGTCTCCGCTGTGAGATTTGCCAGGCTTCAATTTCTCTAGACCCAGAATTGAAACGCTGGTGGGTTTGTGTTTTGTCACAGCTGAGCCAAAGCAAAGTAGTCGCCATGGATCTTACGAGATTGACGAGAGAGAACCTGCTGAACCTGTGTTGGGATCTGGAGCTAGATTTTAATGATGATATGCCTGCTTCTAAACTCCGCGAAGTGATTCTCGAAAGCAATAGTGACAATGAGGAAATCGAGCACTTCGGGAATATGTACTTATTGGACCAGGAGGAGGAAGTACAAAGGGCGCAAAGAAAGGAAAGATGGCGCCAGGAGGAATTGGAAGCTGAGCGCAGGCATGAAGAACATATAAAAAGGATGCAGGAATTAGATGAAGAGATAGAAAGGCTTAATTGTGAATTGGTGGCATTGCAGCAGAGTGGTCAATCCATAGATGTAGCGCACGAACGGTGCGATGTAGCGGCGGTGCCATTTAAGACCGAAGCGAAGGCTACAGGTCAGACATCTGTAGATGAAGTGCACGAACGGTGCGACGTAGCGGCGGTGCCGATTAAGGCCGAAGAGAGGGCTACAGGTCAGAAATTTGCAGATGTACCGCACGAAGGGTGCGTTTCAGCAGCGGTGCCGTTTAGGGCCGAAGAGAGTGCTGCGGGTCTGATATCTGTAGATATAGCGGCGGTGCCGTTTTGAGGCCAAAGAGAAGGCTAGTGCCTGTAAGGGAATGGAACAGGTTTAACCCATTCTGAGGGAAAAGAGCTCGCGGTCACAGCAGGGTGTGAGGGTTCCGTGGTGGTGGAAACGAAGTTAAGATTAACAGAGTGTTCCATCGAACCTTGCAGCCCTGTAGACCATGTTGATGAGCGTCAGAGGCGGACGAAAGGCTCCAGGTTTGGCACCAAGGAATGTGCCAAACGGAGAAAGCGTCCGAAAAACAGAAGCGCGGCAAGGCTCGCGATCAGCGCGGCGCGTTTGACGAGGACCTTCAAACGGCGTGGCGGATTTGCGAGAAAAGGCCCGTTGTCTTCTCCTGACTGGCTTAAATCGCATGCGTCTGAGCGGGCCGGAGAGTAAGGAACAGAAGTGCGCAATCTACGCGGGGCCGCGGTCTAACGATGAACTGATAGACAATCATCAGGACTGGGCGCGCGAGATGGCGGAGGAGCATATCGGTGATGAAGAACGTCAGAGTAGGACGAAAGGCTCCCAGGTCCGCACAAAGAAGCGTGCACAGGGGGAGAAAGCGTCCGAAGGGCAACAAAAAGGCAAAGCTCGAGATGAGCACAACGCGTTTGAGTAAGGGTTTCAAACGGCGTGGTAAAATCGCGAGAAAAGTGCCGTGTCATCTCTGACGGGTCTGTATCGTATGCGTCCGAACCGCCGGAAAAGAAAAGCGCATCGTACGCGGCAGTGTTGAAGGATAGATTGCTAGGCAATTATCCAGACAGTCCGCGCGAAAAATCAGATGAGCATGTGGGTGCTGGTGAGCATCAGAGATGGGCGAAAGGCTCCGTAGACGGCACCAAGAGACGTGCAAAACGGAGAAAGCGCCGTAAAAACAGGCAGGCAAAAATCGCGACGCGTTTGAGGAATGTATTCAGAATGGCGGAGGCGAAATTCAAGAAAGTTGCCGTATCGCAAAGCGTCAAGCGGCCAGGAACAAAGAAAAGAGAGAGCCATTGTGTGCGTAAGTGGTCGAGGGGCAAGAGGACCCTTCGTTGTTCTCGCGGTGCATTGGACGGGGGTGCGGGGGCAAAAGAGTCGTGGTGTTTCGAGGGGCAGGAAGCGACTAGCAAGTCGGCTTCGAGGAAGCGTCGCGGGGTTCGGTAGCAGGGCGATTGACGCGTGTTGTAGACCCCGCTTTCTCGAGAAATCGTTCCGCCGGGCTCGCGACCCAGCACCGCGAGTTCGACTCAGAGTTGTTGCGAACAGCTGTTAGCCTCTCGGAAAACGTCGACTCGGGACTGTTGAAAGGAACATTTGTTTGTTTTTGTGATTTTGTAAATAACTCGTTGTAGCTTTGTTTTCGTTAGCGCTCTATCATTTTTGGTAGCCTATATGCGTTGTATAGATCTATTGGAAGGATAGTGACACGCATTAGAGCGTACAGAATTAGGCGTTTGTCATCGGGCACCGGAGTTGGTTTGTATGATGCGTCCGAGCCGCCGGACAAAACGAAAAAAAAAAAAAAAAAAAGCACGTTGGGTAGAAAGGCAGAACCCTTTCGTCGCTCTATCGACGGCATGTTTGATGGACTGCGGGAGTGCGAGGTACTCAGCGAGAGTAAGAACGCAGGTTGTCAGCGCAGAGCTTTGCGGGGGTCGGAGGCGAAGCGAAGGGGTTTTGCCATTGTTCCATTTCCCGTTCGCCCTAGAAAGACCCACAGGACGCGACACCGCGCGTTAGTCCCAAAGAAGGAGTAGACATCCGTGAGCTTTTTGACGATGGTCATTAGTGGATTTATTTTGTTTTGAATTTGCTTTTGACTGTTAAGTTGTTTTGGATTTTAATGTGTTTTTAAGAATCTCGTCTACCAAATAGTGTTTAGGTAAACACATTTTTGGTTTTGTTCATTTCTTGGGCGTTGTACGGTTAGCTAAGGTAAGCGTTGTGCGATTGCATAAACGACACGCATAGGAGCCTGCGTCAATGGTAGATACGTGTAAATGAAGCAGGAGCAACGTTATGAACTAATTATGACATGAGCGTAGAGACGCAAAGTTATTGCTTGCGAGATTTTTCAGGATTCATGCGAAACTTTTTTGGTTGTTCATTTAATGTTTTGTTCGCATGTGTCCGGTGTGTAAGAAAAAGCTAGCTCGTGAGTTTTATATGTATGCTTTGTGAAAGGTGGGCAACAGCAAGGGAACGTTAGGTGGTATCTCCTCCAGGCAGGCGCACTGTGATGTGCGTTTGCGGATGTATAATAAAGATTTCCTAATGCAGGTGCAGCACGGCAGTTGCTTTCGTCTTCTCAAAGGAATTGACGACTGGCTTTGGCGGCACTAAATTTCGGGAACTAAAAGATAGCGTGAAGTAAAATGCTTCATTTTATGAGTATGATACCTGGTGGGTTACGGCGGATTACTCACGCAAGCACTCGGGTATGCCACGGTGAGCGCATCACTTGACAATTAGTTTTCTTGAAAGCAGTTTGATGGGAAGATTATTATCGGATCGGGATTAGGAGTTTTGGTGAAACCTCAGAGAAACGTCCCGATTGCTGCTTTGTGTTTGGTAATACTGCTTAAGTAAGGTTGCTTTTGGATAATTTGTCGGACTCGACGTGTCTCAGTGCGGGCAGGGTGCTCTCCCGTGCCTGTGGTGGTGTGTATGAATGCTTTTCCCAGAGGGGAGCC
Source organism: Rhipicephalus annulatus (assembly GCA_013436015.1). NCBI lineage: Eukaryota > Metazoa > Arthropoda > Arachnida > Ixodida > Ixodidae > Rhipicephalus > Rhipicephalus annulatus. Next base: position 606,422 of record WOVY01009672.1, read on the forward strand.
ACAAGGAACGAGAGGGAAAGAGTCCTTGGCTGAGCGTCATCAGCAGTGGCCTGGAAGACAGCACTACACAGCGACACTTCGAGCAACCTGTGCAGCTGGTCACCCTCAGGTCGCTTCTCCCGCCGGCGGACGAGCTGTTGTGACCGGCGCCGGAGCTGAAGAGGGAGCGGGCGCTCCTTTAATCTTCAAACAAGTAACCGAACGACCGGCTGCCTACTGTTAGGACCGGCGCCAGGTCTGACAATGGATCGGCGTTCCTTTTGATGTTCCTTTTTAGTCGCCAAACGGGTTGGCGGCCTGTGTCCGCCATGTATTGTTCCCCCCTGGCCGGAGGGTGCGGCGTCTTGCCGCCACGACACCGTGAGCAGTTCGGGAGACCACAAGTGCAGCTTCTTCTTTGGAAGATGACGGCGGCGGCGGCGGCCGGAAATCGTCCCGCTAATTGAACGAGTCGTTCGGCGACCATTTGAAGCTTGTTTACGGCGGCCCTTTCGATGGATGCAGTCATCAACTTCAGACCCCTCGCCCAGCGACACCCCTTGACGAGGAGGAGCCACGTTCGTGCCACATGGCCGTGCAGTGACCACGCTCACTTCTTCAATTTTGAACGTTCCTGGGACCGTGCGTGCTCGTCACCCTCGCGGGTAATGTGTGATCCGTGGTTGGACGGTGCCCTCTGTACGCGGTCCCCGATCTAGGGATCTGGGGAGGACAGACCCTTTATAATGAGCCCCCACGGCTCATTCGGTGTGCTTTTTTTCGAGAAGAGAACCAGGCAGAACAGAGCAGAACCGAGCAGAACCATGTAGAACCAGCACCATGGAGCGCTATGTTAGGAGTCATGTAGAGGCCTGCCACGTTTGAGGGCTCACCGTGTAGGGAGTTCGCAATGTATATATTGTAATAAACCCTCTTCAAGTCTCTCTTCCTCCTGCCTCGACAACTTCATCCCGGACCCCCGGTGTCTGGAAACCCCGGTCGCACAACTTGTACGGCATCCAGCCAGACTCTTGATCAGCAGTAACTTTTTTGCCGCTACAACGACCGTACTCCAACACAAAAACTTCCGTCTCTGTTGATTCCTTGATGATGTCACTTTCTCATTGAT